>CM040920.1:3985000-4512500 GCA_023029165.1 Gobiocypris rarus | reverse complement strand
GCAGACGGGGACGGAGGCAGCATGCAGGAGTACGAGGAGGCAGATGGAGAAGGAACAGACTGCAAAGAAAACTCCAGTAAAGTCAGACACAAAGAAAAGAAACACCCTGACAGATTGTATAAAACATTGAATAATTTAAAATAGTATTGCATAGCAATGCAATGAAGAACAGAAGCATAGTAGCCTACTAAAATACTACTCTTGCTTAATTAGCCAATTAACTGTCAGTGTCCCGGTAGTAGTGGGACACTTGGCATGCTTTTAATTGCCTTTCTTCCCTATCACATATTTTAGGAATAATCATACATGAGGTATCATTCGAGATCTCGATTCATTCTGTGAACACCAAGTATGCTGCACAGGTCCTGAAAAGTGAAGGCAAAGCGTCTCGATCGCCCCAAGGTGGTTGGTCCCAGTATAGGTCACAAACCCCGCCCTCTCTGCGTGATGTAATGGGATGTGGGACAAACTAAACAATCAAAATTACACTTCAAATCATTTTTTCCCAAAGATGGTTTCTGTCATTTTAGGCAGGTTTTATCACTCTGATGTCATTTCTAGTGTACATTTTTTTAATAAGTTTGGTATTAGTTAGTTATTTGATGCTATAAAAACGGATGTGACATCACATGTGACGTCATGATTGACAGCTGAGATTGACAGCGAAGTATTCACTGAGGCACCAACAGACTTTTTTTTACGAGATTTTCAGGAATAGAGTGGAGCTTTAGCTTTACTTTCTACATTTCCATAACTGATTATTTCACACCAACATAATGAGTTGCTCTGCATCTGTGAGAGTGTGGGCGTGCTTTTGATAACGGTACTTTTAAAACCTTTTAGCAGGCTCGATTTCTGTGATGTCAATTTGGTTAGACATACGGCTGTCTAGCAGTATTAGAGTCACTATTTATTTCACTTTAACAATAATCTGCTGAGTAGCCTATTTTTTTTTTTTTTAAGGCAAATCTTGTGTATGTTTTCCAAATCATTCATACATTACAACCATTTAAGTTCAGATCTATGCTCAAAAGGGGGGTGACGGTTAACAGGTCCATCTTTTTCTTTACTCATTGATAAAAGTTAAGACATTTTATGCAATATTAAAAAAGTTAAATAATGATATTTATAAAATGGTTAAAATTCTGTATATTACGGTTTGAAACCTTAATACCATTGAATAATGCCTATATGTTTGCTTCTTTTTAGCAGTGCATGTTCAGTAAGTCAGCTGGTGTTCTGACTTTTCTAATGCTCACTGATAACAGTTCCATTGTCACCACAAGAGGGCACTAATACATAACAGTACAGATGTGCATATCCAGTACAAATTGGCATTGAAATGGTTTGCTAATGCTAAATAGAAATATGGATCTCATAAAATGAGCAGTGGAGCCTCACCTGGACACCAGTATAGACTGAGAGAGAGCTATAACTGGGGAGAGCTGCATCACTCTGACTGATCATGGATGCTAAACACACACAAATAGAGAAGATGAGAGAAAAACATTATGTTCTCAGCACCAAGTAGTAGTATGCACTACAACTTACCTTAATATACATGTATTTAAAGGTACAGCGTGTGAATTTTAGCGGCATCTAGTGGTGAGGTTGTGAATTGCAATCACCCACCACTAACCCTTTCGGAGCACATAGAGAAGCTACGGGGGCCAACACAGGACAAAAATGATGTCGTCGGGGAGATCAAAGAGTGACTATTGCTCTGTAGAGAAGTTTGTCTGTTTATGGCTACTGTAGAAACATGACGCGCGGAATGGCGATTTCACTGTAAGAGGACCCGTGGTGTATGGAGATAGAAATGGTTCATTTTAAACATAACGGTAAACCACTGAAAACATCTTTATACTATAGGTCTTTATACACCACTTTATAATAGGTTTTTATACACCACTGAAAACATAGTTTTGTATACCATATTGTATTTCTGTCAATAGATCCTCATACATTCTACACACTGCACCTTTAAATATAAAAAAATAATTTAATTTTAGTTCATTCAGTCAATAGTTTGAACACAATTTTATTAAATGAGTAACGTTGTCGTAAATTTAAATAGGCAGACTAGATCTGCTACACTGCTGCTGCAGTAAAGACAAACTTGCTCTGCTTGACCACGAAAACACTGAAAATAAAACTGCTGCTGCTGCAAAGCAAGAACGAACACTTGCTCCATAAAACAAGGTGACATAAAGTGCTGCTGCAAAGAGACCCCTGTAGCAGATCTAGACAGGTGGTGCTGGGGTGGAGGAAGGATTAAGACGAGTGCGCAGTCTAACGCTACATGTGTCGAACCGAAATAAAGCCTAGATAGGAAAAAATGCCCGATTGGCTGTAATAACGGTCATGAAACAACTGAACTGGGTATTTAAAATCATATGCTGGTACAATTCCAAAATTATTTTTAAACATTTAAGAATAAGCTTTTCCCTCTGAATATTTTTGTTTATTAGAAACATTCAGTCACAAAGAAAATTCGACACGCTAAGTACAGTATGCAAATTTTCCAATGTAAATCTCCGTTTTCACCTGCACTGTTGCCATGCGGATGATGATAGACAGCTGTATTAAAGGATGTGTTCAGAGGAGCGTGTGTTTGAACACAGGAAGTCCCGCCTCCAGACCGCCTTTGGTTTCGCAGCTTCTCCTCACGCCTCCATTTGGCTCTTCGATTGGAAAACCACACCTGTCAATCAAGGTCCAGAGAAAGAATATATGAAATGATCTATTCCAGCCTTTTTCGAAGTCAGTGTAATAACAAGGATAGTAGCTTACTTGTATCCGTGCCTCTGCAAGGTCGATTTTGTTTGCAAGTCGCTCTCGTGCGAAAACATCCGGATAATGTGTTCTCTCAAACTCTGTTGGATAAAGGTTAGTAGTTGACTGTACTTAAATCTTTCAAAAAGAACTGTCTGTTTGGTTTTATATTGTCATGTAATGCGATACTTTTTAAGCTTTTCTGTCTATTTTCTTACCTTTCTCCAAGGCCTCGATCTGCTCTGTTGTGAAGCTGGTTCTGTTGCGCTGAAGTTTCCTCTTCAACTGCAGCCTCAGTTGAGACTCTTCTCCTTCATCTCTTTCTTCATGCCCTCCCCTTCCTGCCATCCTCCCATCCGTGTCCACCAGGCAGTCATCTGAAATGGAGTAAAAACAGTTACCGGTCATCAGTGGATAAAAGAAATACATAGAAATGTTTAGAAACATTGCCCGGTGCATTGCTGACCTCACAAAGCTGAAAGTGTGGTATAGCTAGAACCATTCATGAGATTTTATGAATTCTTCAAGCTGCAGTCCATTACTTTTTTTGGGTTAAAAATCATCCAAAATAAAAAAAATGTAAGCATGGACATAAGCCAGTGTTCAAAACGATCTCATTACCTCAGCCCGATTCACAGCGGTAAGCTTGTAGTAATGTGTTAGAATTTGAGTGGTACTGGTAGCTTTCAGCGAGAAATTCGAGCATGTCGCTGTTCGTCTGTGCATCATCATTATGTCACGTCTGTATACATAAAGGAGTCCGGGCTAGTAGTATCGTATGTGAGGATGCTGCAGGTGGTGGATCATTTATAGCCTATAGCAGCTGGAGTAATTCAATGTATGATTTTGATGGTGGATTGTAATCCAGAACGGTCCAAACATCATCAGTGACAACTGGAGATTCACCCACAGTCAAAAGCAAAAGATTAGACTGCACTCAAATTTAAATCTACAGGTAAAGTTAATACACACTAAATACACATAGACACGCAATTCTGATGTTGTAAGCATTTAACAATTTGAGAACAAAGAATAACAATAATAGTCATTTGCATGGTTTGATGTGATAAGCGATTGTAAGATATAATCACCGTTGTTAGCGCTAACGTTATTTATCCGCAAATGTTACGCATTATCCGCAGCTTATAGCGTTAGCTAGTTTTCAGTCCATTGAGTGCAGGAAATAAATTAATACCAAATACATTTACAAATATACAAATAACATAAAATAAAAGGTATTTTATAAACAGCTTCTCTTGCCTTATGCACAGATTTTTCTCTTCCGTTTCCCTCAAATAAGCAAGGAGTAAGCACCTTTGGCGATAGAAATGATTGTAAATGAGCATAAGCCCCATACGGTCCGCCATGCTTTGTTTACATCTCGTTACCCAAAATCCCTGGCACTCAGGCAGTTTGGCGTAACTGGAGAAACTTAGGGGCTCAAAAATCTGCCTGGATTGCAGCATAAGACTTTACTAGTTCGTTTCCAAACTATTAGCTATAACACATATTAGCCTTGATGTCTTAAAGGTGCAATGGGTGATCTGGGAATTGCAAACTTTATCCTGCTAGCATTGAAAGCAAATGATCCCACACTCCCTGCAAATCACCGTCAAGCCACGCCACAACACGTGAACACACACAGACCAGCAGCGCGACGACCAGAGACAATGCTATTGTCCAGTGAGAAAACTTTACAGTGAGTTACTACAATAACGAATGTAAACAGCTGTTTGCCTGCCATTCTCGTTCTGTCTGCACGGTGTATGTGCCCGCGCTGGTGACGTATGATGATGTCTGCGTGAACGGGCTGCTCAGTGGTATGCAAACACACGTTGACTGTCAGGGAACACATTATCATTTCATTCGGACCAAATGAACGAACATTTTATGGTCCTACGCCTAACACAGATGATATAACCACCCAATCGCTGGGTTAAAACAACCCGATAGCTGGGTTAGTCCTTTTTCAACCCAACTTGGGTTGTTTTTTACCCAGCATTTTTTGGAGTGTACCTATAAAAATACATTTAGCCCACTTAACATAGTGATTGCTATCAAGATATGAGGAGACTTTCAACCAGCATAACAAAAAATGTTTCTGTAGAGAATCACCTGTTGCACCTTTAACTTCTCTTATATGGAGGAGGTCAAACATATATACAACAGCGTTTTCAATAAAGCATAAATCATCTCACCGGTGCTGTGCTGCTGGCTGGGAACGCTGCTCTGCTGATGGTACCAGTCATTGGATCCACTCCAGCTTGAAGTGCTCTGGAGATTCAGCATGGTTAACCTCTCAAACATCATGCATATGCCCACTACAGCCTCAGAATGGAAAGAGACAAGACACATCAAGACCTTTGACTATGAAAAACAGCGACATTAAAGTGAATTACAGTAGAATAATTCTATACATGTAAAGAAAGAGTCTGTTACATGAGGGGGATAGTACACTCTATAACAGTATTTATTTATTCATTTATTTATTATGCATGCAGTACAAATGTGTGCATTAAAAAATTATGTGAATTAAAACCTGTCTTTGACTTTATTTATTACACGTATCTGATGACATAATTTGAAATCACTGATGGATGTATTATTTATATATCTCTATATACTATAGTATATAACATTAGGAATGTTTAGGATACTGTATTTCTCCATGTTATTACAGAGAAGCTCTGTCTGTGTGAATGTAGAGGAGGCGATCTGTGACTAGAATATTGGTGTAATGTTTAGTTTAGTTTCAGTGTTTAATTTTATGAACCTCTGGTAACTTTACAATAAGGATTTAAATCATTAACATAGTTCGGTACATTAGATAACATGAACTAATAATGAAGAATGCAGCATTAATGTTAATTTCAACATTTACTAACACGTTCTAGGATCAAAATTTTTATCTGTTAGCATTACTTAATGCTTTGTGAATTAATGAACATTTTTATGAACTAACATTAACAAAGGTTAATAAATGCTGTAAAAATATATGGCTCATTGTTAGCTCATGTTAGTTAATGCATTTAGTAAAGTTAACTAATGGGACCTGACTGTAAAGTGTTACCGGATTTTTAGTTTGTATGTGCCTGTTTTTCCTGTTTTTTGATCCTGTGTACTTTGATCCCTGTGTTAACATAGTTATTGGTTATGTTGAGCACCTTATTCTTATCATGTTCCTCGTCAAGCGTATGATCATGCATAACATTATGACCACCTTCCTAATATTGTGTTGGTCCCCCTTTTGCTGCCAAAACAGCCCTGACCAAAATAGACTCAACTAGACCTCTGAAAGTGTGCTGTGGTATTTGGCAGATCCTTTAAGTCCTAAGTTGCGAGGTGGGGCCTCCATGGATCGGACTTGTTTGTTCAGCACATCCCACAGATGCTCGATTGGATTGAGATCTGGGGAATTTGGAGGCCAAGTCAACACCTCACACTCGTTGTGCTCCTCAACCCATTCCTGAACCACTTTGTGGCAGGGTGCATTATCCTGCTGAAAGAGCCACAGCCACCAGGGAATACCATTACCATGAAAGGGTGTACATGGTCTGCAACAATGCTTAGGTAGGTGGTACGTGTGAAATTAACATCCACATGGATGGCAGGACCCAAGGTTTCCCAGCAGAACCATGCTTGCCCCTTTTGGCCCTAGCATGGGGTTGGACCATATTTGATAGATACTGACCATTGCAGACTGGGAACAAGAGCTGTAGTTTTGGAGATGCTTTAGCCATTACAATTTGACCCGTCAAACTCACTCAAATCCTGACGCTTGCCCATTTTTCCTGCTTCTAACACATCAACTTAGAGGACACAATGTTCACTTGCTGCCTAATATATCCCACCCACTAACAGATGCCGTGATGAAGATATTTTATTCACTTCACCTATCAGGGGTCATAATGTTATGCCTGATCGGTGTATGCCCCCAGTTTGTTCAGTCCTGTTTTTGGTAGTGATGGGAGAAACGAAGCTTTTCGAAATGACTCAATTGAATCATGATTCACTGTTTCAAAGCGCTTGAAGCGCCACCCGCTGGTGACACCTGCTGGTCAAACAGGTATAAATCACCTGCAAATAAAATCACCTTTTGCAAGACAATGAACGTGTATCTATTAAATGCAATTAACAAATCCTCGAATACCATTACATATGAAGTTTCTGTAGTTAATCCAGCCAATAAGCTATTAACTAGCCTATTAACTAAAAAATGACTAAACATGTAGACATCACTGATTAATGGGTTCAGTGGCCAACCATTGAAATGTCTAAATGTTTTTTTTTTTTTTTTTTAAACATTTTGATTTGTTTATTAAAAACCATGTGACTTTGATGGCGGTTTGACACGCGCAGCAGATCACTGGTTCGAAATAAATGACTTGCAAAGCTTCACCAGTATTTCTGTTCGAAGCGCCCATCAGTAGCTTAATCTTTATTTGTGAAGATCTACCCTCGTATTGGATTTTCTTCTTTACTTTAGTTGGGCTGCCAATATTAAAAATAAATAAATATATAAATAAATATACAAAGAAATTTAAAAAAGCAAAAATAAATAAATAAAAATATAAATAAATATACATAGAAAAGCAAAAAAAAAAAAAAAGAATACTTATTTATACATTTATTTCCATATTTATGTATTTATTTATTTCCATATATATTTATTTATTCTTTTATTTATTTCTATATTTATTTATTTATGCATTTATTTCATATTAAACGTATCACTTTATTGATTCCGTCATGCCATATATTTGGATTAACGTGACGTTCATACATATAATAAAGTTGCCCCTGGACATGAGTTTTTGGAAGTAGGCTAAAGACTACCACCGCTTAATAGAACAAATTGTTTCTGTTGCTGTCAGTATTGTTTTTGGAAGTTACATTAAAATGCAATGATCTGATATCAGCGTCAGTCGGCTGTACTTATTGTATTTCATCCACACCACAAGGTGTCACTGTGGCCTCAACGCTTCACCCTCGCCTACTCTGAGCTCGATTGCTATGTCTGAGGTAAACCCCGCCCTCCTCATTACCCTACGCACGAATACATGTTGGAAGAAATAAACGAATAAATAAATAAATGCATAAATATAGAAATAAATATAGAAATAAATGCATAAATATAAAAATAAATAAATGTAGAAAGGAATAAATGTGGAAATAAATAAAAATAGAAATAAATAAATGTATAAATAAATAAAAGAATAAATAAATACATATGGAAATAAATAAATAGATAAATATGGAAATAAATGTATAAATAATTATTCTTTTTTGCTTTACTATGTATATTTATTTATATATTTATTTATTTTTAATATTGGCAGCCCTGACATTCCATATTTTGTGCAGCTTTTGTATTCACTTCTCCTTGTCCTTTGCTTGCCCAGCCGGAAACACACATTGACTTGCATTCAGTGGGGGTCAACAACATAATAAATACAGTTTTACAGTGTATTTTTAATGTTGTAATTTTACACATAAGCCCTACAAATGTGGTTTGATATTGTACATTTTTTTTTATATGTCTGCCGTTTTGCAAATTATTTTGTTTCTCTTTTTATTATTTAGTTACAATTTGCGGAAATGTTGTCTTTTCTCATTTTCATTTACTGTAAAAAAAACAAAACAACAACAACTGTCAACTGTGGGTGCCATAAATTCATAGTAAAATAAATAAAAAATACTGTGACAATGTTTCTGGCATTATGAAATGGCCAAAACATCACTTTCATTAATTATAGCATGTTTATTAAATTGCTTTAAGTACCAAAATCTGCTTGTTATCTTATAATAATAATAATAATAATAATAAAAATAATAATAATAATAATAATAATAATAATAAAAATAATAAGTAGATTAAATGCAAAATGACAACAAAAATATGACCTATGCAATATCATCCAGGGACTTCTTAGAAAATCCCTTATTGTTTTTCACTGTAAATTATACAGAATTATTTTATATAACAGTAAAATTACATATGATGCGATATTTTAAGGTATCTTACAGTTAACAGGTTCACCAGTTACTGTAGCATTTTTACAGTTTTATATTATTTAAAAAATTACATTTCATTTTTTACAGTGTACTCTGAGAAAAAGTGGGAAAACTATCCCATGTTCAAAGATAAATCTTGAATTCTGTTACTCAGATATTCTGACTGTTGTTTTTAACCAACATTTGTGGATTTGGTGCAGCAGGTAAGAAAATTATAAGAAACTACAAAGAAAAAATAGTACAAATCCGACTCACCAGTTGTTACATTACGAGCAGCGCATCCACGATATTATCCCTCTTTCTGAAGTGTTATTAAAGGTTTACTTTCCACTTGCTTTGTTAACAATGACCTGTGTGCATGGAGTGACAGAGAGATAGAAATGCATCTGCAGGCACATTTGTCCTGGAAGTGAGAGAGAGAGAGAGAGAGAGAGAGAGAGAGAGAGAGAGAGAGAGAGAGAGAGAGAGAGAGAGAGAGAGAGAGAGAGAGAGAGAGAGAGAGAGAGAGAGAGAGAGAGAGAGAGAGAGAGAGAGAGAGAGAGAGAGAGAAGAGTGACACAGTGAGTCAACATCAGTGTCAAGTTTGAACTTAATGCCAGCGAGAGAGAGAGCAGCTACAAAAAAAACAAAAAAAAAACCAAGAGAGATAATGGAGTGATGAAAAAGACGAAGAGGGGAATGGCAGCAAAGAGCACAGTTTATTATTAATTAGCCTGTACACCTTAAAAGAAAAGTGGGATTTGGTAGGGAAATGTGAGGTCATTATGGGCCGGAAGTTTTATTTCTCTTCATTTTGATCATTGATTTTAGTCTGTTTGTTTCAGCTTTGCTGAATCTGCAGATTTTAGTAAATAAATCCATAAATACTGATTTAATGTGAACATTTCTAAATGGTGCTGTAAATAGCCAATTCCACTTTACCCTTCTTAAATATGATTCCTGTGCAATACAAGCTGCATCCTGTGAAACGCCAATTGTGTCACAGCGACAAAGGTTGTCCCAATTCGAAGGCTTTCTTGAAATGTGTCCTACGATACAACACAAGCAACATACAACAGATGAATCTTTCACAAACTCGCTCTACAATCCATTGCGTGCCAGTGATGACAGGAGTTTTTTGAGAGAAATTGCCGGATTACACTTTTAAATGTAAGTATTGGCGACTTCGAAGGCATGTCCTTTGAAAGACGCAGCCTCTGAATTAGGACACAGCAGAGCAGTGATGACTCATTTTATAGGCCAACCCAGAAGTTAGCATCACCCTGATTCCCTCAGACCTTATTTCAAGCATTTAACTAAAAACCCATTCAAAAACCCATTGGTTGCATCCGAAATTGAATACTTCCCTACTTAATATGTGGAAAACAGTACAGCAACAGTATGTCTGATTATAGTATTTGAAAAACAGTATGCGAAAAGTCCCCGAATGACCTACTATACTTCTGGCGAGATTCTGCACGTTCAATGGAGACTATATCCCATGAGGACACAGGACAGGATTTTGTGAATGGCATTGAAGCAACGCAGGTAGGTCACATGGAAATGACAACATGTTGAATGTAGTAAGTCCATAATACATTCATATCATAGCACACACTCATACTTTATAGAACATACTTTCTTAATAGTCTCAAAGATTAAATTCTAATGTAATACCTACTCGGGGAAGATGAAATTCGTTTCCGGGTTTTGTCCTACAAAAATGTGTCATCCATGCAGCACTCAATTTGGTGCATATAATATGTAAAGGGCTTGTTATATATGAATCATGCTCGGGAGACACAAACATGTCAGTTGTTTCAATGGACCCTTTTCACATTGCCAGGATTTTGAGAAGTGGAAGTTGGTGGGTAAACTTTTATAACGGTAAATGGGAGACGACAAAACAAAATATATTTTTTTTAAATTCCTATTTGTTCTAATAAGCAAAAGAAAATGAAACAAACCATGGTATTGCATGTGTGACTTTCCCCCCCAAAAAAGGGAAAAATATGTAGTCGTTCTCTTTTTTATTTATTTTTGTAATTTACTGCCAGCAAGTAATATAACACAAAGTATAACATTATGCATATAGTACATTTTTACTAGACTTTACTGGAGTGACGATGTTGATAACTGTGGAAACACGTCATCACTGTCTGTCAACAGGGTCCATTGTGAAAACATTGGGGGAAAAAAAGACATAAACCAGTTCAAAAGTGGCTTGACCTGGGGAATGCGGCACCTGTAGCCAATTTCCTGCACACGCCTGTGCACGGTGGCTCTGGATGTTTCTACTCCAGACTCAGTCCACTGCTTCCACAGATCCCCCAAGCTCTGGAATCGGTCCTTCTCCACAATCTTCCTCAGGGTCCGGTCACCTCTTCTCGTTGTGCAGCGTTTTTTGCCACACTTTTTCCTTCCCACAGACTTCCCACTGAGGTGCCTTGATACAGCACTTTGGGAACAGCCTATTCGTTCAGAAATGTCTTTCTGTGTCTTACCCTCTCGCTTGAGGGTGTCAATGATGGCCTTCTGGACAGCGGTCAGGTCGGCAGTCTTACCCATGATTGCGGTTTTGAGTAATGAACCAGGCTGAGAGTTTTTAAAAGCCTCAGGAATCTTTTGCAGGTGTTTAGAGTTAATTAGTTGATTCAGATGATTAGGTTAATAGCTCGTTTAGAGAACCTTTTCATGATATGCTAATTTTTTTTGAGATAGGAATTTTGGGTTTTCATGAGCTGTATGCCAAAATCATCAGTATTAAAACAATAAAAGACCTGAAATATTTCAGTTGGTGTGCAACAGAATCTAAAATATATGAACTTTTAATTTTTATCATTACATTATTGAAAATAATGAACTTTTATCACAATATGCACATTTTTTGAGAAGGACCTGTATTTCAAACTGTATATTTCAAAGTCTCATTTCATGAAATGCATTTTTTGTGATTGAGAATAAAGCACATACTGTAATTAACTTTCTTTTTTAAAAGGCATCCAGATTGTTTCACCACATGGTTTATCCAATTAAATACATGTAGCCTTTTGGAAAACTAGGAATTATATGAATTAATTCAGTTCAACTCAATTCAATGAAGTCTGGTAAAATCATATTTGATTTGACCTTTCTCACTGAATACAGTAGACCATAATTGGACTCTTTGCAATAAACAATAGTTTCTCTAAATGAAAAAAAAAGCACTGAGATTTCTCAGGATTTCTAATGTATATTTATTGTAAAGATAATATGTTGTAGAAGGAATAATGAGAGCGCAATGAGAGTTGGATGAGGGTATAAATAAACCAGTGTGTGTGTGTGTGTGTCTTAGGTTGGGGAACAGGGGGATGCCACATTACTTTATTTCCAGTTGACAAGACTTCACATCCCCTACGTCTCTGTCTCTCTCATACACACACTTATTTATTAAGCAGTTACATATTTAGAATCTTATTACAATCATATGTTGTGCTCTAGAGTGCTAAATATATATATATTATATTTTTTTAAGTGAAACATGTAAGTTAAATGACCCCTCAGAAATAGTTAGTGAATAATAAAAAATAATAATTCTTAAAATCATAAGAAAGTGTCTGACATTTTGATTGTGTTAATGTTATTCTATAGCCTATGTACATATAAAACATAATAGAATTTTATAATTTATAATATAAATTAGAATTAGATTTCTGGTAAATATGTATTATGTAGAGTTGTTAATTTTTTAACAATGTGACTGTGTGCAGTTTGTGTAGCCTATGTGTGTATTTGTGAGAACAAGTCTGTGTGGTCATGTGTGTAGCCTATGTGTGTGTGTATATGTTTTCTTGCAAACATTCATATAGCTTTAGGGCATGCATATTTTTTAAACTACCCCCCACCCCCCTCTTTCTCCATCCCTCTCTACCTCTTTTTTTAGCGCTGGGGGTTAAAAGTGGGGCGGGAGGGGACTATAAAGGGAGAAGGGGTGGTCACCATAGCAACAATGCCACGACAAATATTCATCAAATCCTTAAAACAAAGCCGAGCGGAGCAGCTTTATCAAATAACTCGTGTAGTGCATCCTGGGACAGTCAGCAGAGAGATGATCTACAGCACTCAATATAAGAGAATTAATATTTTTCAGCCTGTAGGGTTTCTCCTGGTCACTTTCCCATATGTTTGCTTATTGTAGGTGTTCTTGCTGCTTGCTGAAACCGAGGCTTCCTTCAACACCTTCTTGGCGTGTCTATACATCCTGTTCTTTTCTGTTACGCGCCCTCTACTTTCTACTTTATTCTAGTGTTTGTTGCTCCCGGCGACACCGTGGTGCATCCTCGTCTCTCGGTCTCTCCCCCTCCTCTCTGTCCCTGTCACCTTCAATCGCGCTGTAAAAGCAGACACAGCGCCCGAGGCCACAGAGAGCATGAGAGGGAGGAACAGAGACACAGCAGCAGCACGACAGAAGAGAAAAGGAAGGTGCACACAGAGTCATGTGGAGATTATCGGCATCTGGCCGGCCGCTTGACCAATTAATTAGCGCCACCTTGTGCCAGTTCACACATTTTCCAACAGAAGATAATTCATTCAAAGGGGTGGTTGATTATGATTTCACTTTTTAAACTTTAGTTAGTGTGTAATGTTGCTGTTTGAGCATAAACATCTGCAAAAATATAATGCTCAAAGTGAGCACAGCTTTAGATCCAATCCTAATCACACCTGGAGCCTGTACCATGATGTTAGTTTAACAAACTCAGGGTTACAGGATTAGTTTCGAGTTGACAAAACCAAACCAATCTATTCAGGCTTTGCTGGTCCCATGATGCTGTTCATCAGCTTTTGTCAACTCCGGCTTTTGAGTTTAGCTGTGACATCAGTTGTGAACAGCCAATCACATGATCTGGATCAGTGAACCTGAGATTCACTTCTCGAAGCAACGAGATTCACTTCGCTCTTCTGCAGAATATTACATGATTGAAAAATATTAAGAATTTAAACAAATTTACACAGCAAGAAGAAAAGAGCTGTCTATGAAAGAGGACAATTTAAAGAAAAATGTTACTACGTCAGTGCAAGTCATGAAGTTTAGTTGATATATTTGAGAGAATTGAACATTCATTTACATTACTTATAGCTTTATTTATTGATTTTAAAGCTTATTTGTATGACCTTTATATAGGCTATTTAAATTAATTTGAACAAAGTGCCTATTAATGGTTGATAAACTAAATTAAGAAGTGCCTATTAATGTGTAATTTATTAAGGGTATAATAATTACATAAATTATATCTAAATAATTCCAAATTATTATTATTATAAATAAGCATTGTTAAAAGCCAGACACTTGTCTTTAAAAACCATTTGCAATGTAGTGACCTTTGGTTTGGAGTAGAAACACGGGGAGTGACTTTATTGCATCAGAGGTGTGTCACTTTCCTCACAGCTGATTGGTCCAATTTCAGGTTGAGATCTCTTATCCAGAGCATAACCTACGGTGGATCTTAAATTACTATGGAGATGAACACTGCTAAAAGCCAAACCACTTTCATGGTACCTAAAACCCAGGATTGGCACAAACTAAGCTTAAACATATCTGGCTATCCAGTTTAACCGGCTTCATGGTATAGGCCCCTGATCCAGCTAATCAAGGTCTTCAGGTTTTCTAGAAATTTTCCTTGAGGGCCACAGCTCTGCACAGTTTAGAGCCAACCCTAATCAAAGACACTTGATCCAGCTAATCACTGTCTTCAGGATTAATTCAGGATTATTTCTAGTAATCCTGAAGACCTTGATTAGCTGGATCAGGTGTGATTAGGATTGGATCTAAACCATGCAGAGTTGTGGCCCTGCAGGAACTTAGTTTGAGCCCACTGACCTAAAGGGACATGGTGAAAAAAAAGAAAAACAAAATGTAAAAAATCAGCATTATGTTTTGTGTTCCTCTGAGAAACTTTGCGTTTGCTTGCAAAGAACACATAAGTTTTGTGAGCAAACACAAAGTTTCTTGGGGGAAACCGATCTCATATTTATTCCACCCCTATGTCCCCTTAGGGGCTCTGTATAGCCAACATCTCTAAATAAATTACTTTTATTTTGTGTCATTTGCAATGCTCCATGGCATTAAAACATTAAGTACAAGTCTCATACCATGTTTCTTATTTTCAAAATGTCAAAAGTTTCTGTAAAAAAAAAAAAACTTTAAAAAAAAATTGCTTTGGGAAAAATACTTTCCGGGCGGTCATAACGCACTCTGTTATGCTTCTTTTGGGAATACTTGAATATTTTTACACACACACACACACACACACACGCACACACACACACACAAACACATGTTGTGTTTCCATGTTTTATGGAGACATTCCATAGGCGTAATGCATTTTATACTGTACAAACCGTATTTTCTATCCCCTTACACTGCCCCTGCCCCTAAACCTACCCATCACAGGAGACATGCTGCATTTTACATTTTCAAAAACATCACTTAGTGTGATTTATAAGATGTTTTCCTCATGGGGACCAAAAATGTCCCCACAAGGACAAGGATTTTGGATATTGCCATCTTTGTGGGGACATATTTTGTCCCCATAAGGGATTACCAGTCCACACACACACACACACACACACACACACACACACACACACACACACACACACACACACACACACACACACACACACACACACACACACACAAACACACACACACACACACACACACACACACACACACACACACACACACACACGTCTGGTTTACTATCTTTGTGGGGACTCTCCATAGACGTAATGCATTTTATACCGTACAAACTATATATTATACCCCCCTACACTGCCCCTGCCCTTAAACCTACCCATCACAGGAAACATGCTGCATTTTTACATTTTCAAATAAACTCATTCTGTATGATTTATAAGTTTGTTTCCTCATGGGGACCTCAATTTAGGTCCCCACGGTGACACGAGTCCCCATGAGTCTGTGTGCAGTCAGGTTGAAGTCCCCACCAGGATATAAAAACATGAACACACACTCACACACACACACATACACACACATGCACGCAAGCACGCACACACACACACACACACACACACACACACACACACACACACACACACACACGTCTGGTTCACTATCTTTGTGGGGATTCTCCATAGACGTAATGGTTTTTATACCGTACAAACTGTACATTCTATCCCCCTACACTGCCCCTGTCCCTGAACCTACCCATCACAGGAAACATTCTGCATTTTTACTTTCTCAACAAAAAAAAACTCATGTGAAAACTCAAATCCTGTGTGATTTATAAGCCTTTTGAAAAGTGGGGACCGCTGGCTGGTCCCCACAATGTAGGTGATCTCAGGTTTTACCATCCTTATGGGGACATTTGGTCCCCACAATGTAATATAAACAAGGACACACGCACACACACACACACACACACACACACACACACACACACACACACACACACACACACACACACACACACACACACACACACACACACACACACACACACACACACACACAATTATCACTCATATCACACATTTCAGATAATGTACAGTCAGATGCTTATCGTTGCAGAATAAAGCCCTTCAGGTGCTTCAATTGGAACCATTAATGGTCCTGATCACCCTTGAGGGTTTAGTTTCTATAATAAAGAAACAGTAATATAAATGATTCTTAGAATCAAATAATTGTTTTTAGAACTTATAGTAATAATTGCAATGTTAGCTGTGAAGTCCTGACTGATTTTAACACTTTATGTGCCCACCACAAAATTACAGTCACGATCACCAGCTTGCCTAAATAATGATTCCTTGTTTTTGACATCTTACTTTGCATTACGTGTGGAGGAGGCCAAGATATTTAGGCCTATACCTGTTATACCGGTTTCTCAGTCATGTGCATGGAAGAAGGAACTGATTGCTCATGTTTTGTTTACAATGTCCCTTCTTCAACCCACACAGCAGTATTAGATGACATGCAAAAGCCCATTAGCTTTTATGGGACAATTAAATCAGTGATTTATTTTCCCAACAAAGCTGCCACAAGGCAGAACTGAAGCTTACATAGACCGTGAAGCTTCACTGTGTAGTGTAGTTTACACACATTATGTTTGCCTACATTTTAAACTTGTATTCATTAGTATACTAACACCTTGCCCAACCACATTCTCGGAGAAATTCCAGAAACAAAACATGAGAAACCAAAACTGCTAGACGTGAACAAGTGGGCGGGGCGAACGCTCCTGATTGGTCCGTGTAGGACAGGTAGGAAGACCACTTGAAGAACTGATTCTCGGTTAATGTTTTTTTTCATGAGCGAAACTTCCGACGTTTTAGTATCCACTGTTGACCCTACTGCGTGGAGAAAGGCAGAGTGAGTATTACTAGTAACATCAGCGTTTTAAAGAGTAGCGTCGACCTCCACTGAATTATCAACAAAGTTGGATTTTTCTGAAGACGCCACGGAATAAAAGTGTTTCGATAAGATGCGTTGCTCCCCAAGTTGTTGGGCTGCCTTTGTCATATTGATTGGTAGGTACCCAACTTTATTTATTTTGCCTTCTAAAAAGAAAATATATTTTTTGCTAGTGTAATTTATAATTATTGTTGGATTGTAACATTGTTTTGCTTTATGTCGGGCGCCATTCAGGGTTATGGATGATGGGCGAGGCTCAAGGTAGGTAATTTACCTAATTTGTACTACGTTGTGTCTGTCAGAGCGAAACACATTAGCTAAAATCTATACTTAAAACATGATTAGGTCTGTTAAATACGAATTAAAGTGTTCAAAATTGTACGTTTGTAAAATAGATTTTTGATCTTTTTAAGATCCTTGTGTGTGTGAATTGTTTTGTGAGAGGAAAGCAAACTAGTCAACAGAATCAATGTCTTTGTCTCAGAATGTGGTCGGCCACCAATGATGAACAGGATTGTTGGAGGGTCATCTGCGTTAGATGGTGCTTGGCCTTGGCAGGTGGATATTCAGGTAAGAATGGCAGGCATTAAAGTAAGGCTTTGAACAATTGAGGCAGAGTTCACAGGCTTTAGTTACATATAGCCTACATTCCCGTAGCTCAGACAGTAGTGTAACAGCAAGGTCATGGAATGCACAAACTGAAACTTTTATCCACAATTCTATAATGATTACACTTAATTTGACACATGAAACTTCTGTTGTTCCAAACATGTATGAATAAAAAAATCTGCTGAACACAAAAGAAGATATTTTGAAGAAAAAATATATATAGTGAATAGTGTGAAGACAATTTTAAAAGTGTGGTGTTTCTAATTAAGTGATAAAAACCAGTTGTATAAAATACATACAGCCTACTCATCTTTGCACCAATAAATTGTTCAACACTTTGTTTTACTACCAAATTATATGTAATATCTTTTTAATTCAACTTGCAGTGGAGTGTTTTCCTCGACATCTCGCTTAGCCACGAATACCGCTCCAAAGGTTGCAGTTTAGTGTGTAGATATGGGAAAGTCTTGTGCACTTACTTCCTGTCGCAACACACGCTCTCAAATGGCCAAGACTGCAAGTATGGGTATTTGGACAGGGCATTACAGTCTATAAAAGCACTGTATAAAAGTCCTAGATCACATGATTTTCATAACTCACACCTTTCTTTTGGAAAGACGTTTCGTCAGCTGGACAATCGTATGTTGTTAAACAACAGCAGAATCCATTGAACGCACAGTACTTCTATCCCTCACAGCCTCGTTTTCATTCCTGTCAAAAATGTAAAAGGTCTGTTGTCTGTCAAATATGGTTTCTTATTAATGTCCCCCTGATTACTGGCTGATGTGTACATTTAGACTAATAGTCAAGGACATGTGTGTGGAGGAACTATCATCTCAGAGAGCTGGGTCTTGTCTGCTGCACATTGCTTTCCCAAGTAAGATTCGATGCACCTTTTTTTTTAACACCCATTTAATCCTTGTTTGTTAAACAGTTACATACATATAAATCATTTCTCCTCCAGCCCTAATGACATCTCCTCATACATCATTTACGCGGGCCGACAGCAGCTGAGCGGTTGGAACCCAGACGAGACGAACCATAGGGTCAAGCGCGTGGTGGTTCCGCTGGGTTACACAGACCCTGAGCTCGGTCAGGATATTGCTCTAGTAGAGCTAGCCACATCTGTTGTGTGGTCTGATCGCATTCAGCCTGTGTGCTTGCCATATGCCGGTGTGGAGTTCAGCAGCGACATGAAGTGCATGATCACTGGATGGGGTGACATTAGAGATGGAGGTGAGACGACGTACACTTATGATGTGATCACACTTGTAGTTTGGTTCTTTTGGTCTGGACCAAAAAAAGAAAATAATTCATTTAGTCCTGGTTCACTTGGCATTCACACTGTCATTTTTAAGACCGAACCTAAAGATATATATATTGTGACGGAACTTACTGAATATCTAAATTAATGCTGTGTGCTGGGCTAAATGCGCTTGTTGTATGTGTGTACATATGACAGCATTTGACCACCTAAGAACTCATGAAGAGCTTCTCGGTCTGCTTGTTTGGTTTGGACCGGTGTTTGTTTTAATTGAACCAAACATGTCAAGTGTGAACACACCCTAAAATTACATTTGAGCACAGCTTGTGATGTTCAAAATGATATTAACTTGGAAATGGCTTTGAAATTCAATATGAATATAAAAATAAATACTATTATTAACCACTAAGTTTAAAGCTGTTATTTTCAATAAATAAGTTGAAAATAAAACACTAAAATCATTTGTTTTAAATGCGTTAAGTGAATTTAGGCATCAAAACATAAATGTGAAATTGAAAATATTTATTATGAGATTTGCTGAAGATTACATTTTATTAGTGTTATTTAATTATTAGTCTCTAAACATTAACTTAAGTGATAGCAAAGGTGATCTAATGTAAAAAATATGGTAAAAAAAGGACGATTAAACATCAAATATGGGTTGATAACTGCTACATATCTATTATCACTACTTGCACTGAGTTTAAACAAGATCACTTTCTACATTTGCATAAAAACATCATCAACCACTATTTGCTCAGCATAAATAGCATCTACTTTTTTACACTTTACCACTGCCATAAAGTCATTTTATTTAGTGTGTGAGAGAGCAAAGAAAATGGCTTAGTTGGTAATAGACAGAATGAAACATGTTAGATGAGGGAGAGGTGGTCTAAATGTAAAAATAGAATTCAATGTATAATATTGATAACTGATATGGTACCGATATATTGTTCATCCCTGTTGTTTCCTTAATGCACATTTCTTCTCTTACTGTGCATGTGCACATTGTTACACCGACAATTCACAATCTAATATTAAAATTCACTACTATTCAAAAGTTTTGAAAGTCTCTTTTGCTCACCAAGGCTTTATTTGATCAAAAATACAGAAAAAACTGTGATATTGTAAAATATTTTTTAAATTTAATAGAACTTTTTTTCTATTTGAATATATTTTATTTGTAATTTATTCCTGTGATCAAAGCTGAATTTCTCCCTCATTTCACATGATCCTTCACAAATTACTCTAATATGATGATTTGCTGCTCAAAAAACATTTCTGATTATTATCAAACTGTGCTGCTTCATATTTTTGTGGAAACCATGATAAAATCTTTATCTTTAATGAATAAAAAGCTGTGACGCACCAAACAAATGTAAAAGAACTAGTGGTGACAAAAGCTGATTGTGTTGCTGATTGTCTGTTTTCAGCTCACAATGGCTGCATCTGGGACAAAAACCTGCACTTGAACACACACACACACACACACACACACACACACTACAGCAGACTGCCAACTAGTATGTGCATTCTGTTTCTGCGTTTAAAAAGGGAATATCTGTCTATATGAGCAGGTATCAATGTTCTACATTCGCCATTCAAAAAGAGAAACCGAAACTAGAAGTGCAGCTATACAAACCGTAAACAAATCAGTGCTTGCTTACCATTTTGAATGTCAATCACGCTGGTCATTTTTGTATTCCATTATTCTGCTCATGTTGTTGAGCAAATATTTGTGCACTGGAATATTTGGGTAAGATGACGTAAAAATTAGAACAGCCCTCTGTTTGTGCCGGTGTCGTCCTGACTTTGCTCGCTTTCATCACTTCATCACTCGTTTGCTAAACTGAACAGCCAATCAGAGCGATCTCTGTCACTGATGTACCCGACGATGTGTGGAACAGTCTCACCGCAAAAACTAACCGATAGACAGCTTGGCTGTGTCATGGCCCTAAAAACAAAAAATAGCATTTATAAAAATATTTTGTAACATTGTAAATGTCGCTTTTGATAAATTGAATGCATCCTTGCTAAATTAAAGTATTAAATTCTTTCAAGGTTAGTATCTTGACCCCTGATGGTTAGTATGTTGCTTGTGTAGCATGTTCTCACCCCCTCAGTTTGTATAAAAGGGGGCACAAAGGAAATTTCAAATGATTTAATTTTTTTTAGTGCATAGTCTTATATTTTCTCATTTCTTTTAGTTGCGCTACAGGGGGTCGGGCTATTGCAGGAAGTCCAAGTGCCAATCATTGACTCAAAGGCTTGTCAGGATATGTTTCTGACAAACCCCACACAGAATGTTGACATCCGCTCTGACATGATGTGCGCCGGCTACCAAGAAGGGGGCAAAGACTCCTGCCAGGTGAGAAGCATTGAGTGCTGGTGTATGAAATGCAAATCCACCTTTTTTGTGCATTTGCTAATGTTCATGATATCTTGGTTCTCATGCGTCTCTGCGTGCATGCTTTTTCAGGGCGACTCCGGTGGCCCTCTGGTGTGCGAGATCAGTGATGGTAGTTGGGTTCAAGCTGGAATTGTGAGCTTCGGCCTCGGCTGCGCTAAAGCAAACCGACCAGGAGTCTATGCCAAAGTGTCCAGCTTTAGTAACTTCATCCAAAACCATGTTGGGGGAATCCAGCTTAAGAGCGCATCGAGTCACAACTGGGCCGACCGGGTCATGGTGCTCATCAGGACTCTAACTCTGCTGGTATTGGTACAGCTGCTGAGATAGACCTACATTGATCCGTAGAGAAGCAGAAAGCCCACCCTAAAATACCGTCCTGCATAAAGAGAGATTTGAATGCCATAAGTGGCTTTTTTAATTATTGTTTAAACAACTTTATATAATGTAGGATCCTATTTTGTTTGTACCAAAGTTACACTCACCAACAGTTATACACATATTAAGAAATGTTTTTTACTTGCTCACTTGATTGTTACAATAATCGTTTAACTATCTAAAAATTATTAATACTGAGATGATTAAACTGCATAAATGCATTTTCCCCCAACTGAAACAACTCAAATCTACAAAAAACTGATGAATTGATTTGACAATAATGATGCATCATTATGCATGATATATAAATGGACACATAACAACTGAGCCAACCTTTTGCACAGTAATTTGATGTTATTTCCCTTTATATCAGGATATGTAAAAGTTTTAGCTTGAGATCAATTAGATGTTTACAGTTTTAATGCTGTTCTAGAGTCTGCCAGTTGTACTTTTGTATCTCTTGGTGACTTTCTCTTTAAATGTTGTACATACAACTTTGTAATAAAGTGATTTTTCTAATTGATATTTTGTATGCTTATTTATGTTAGAGGTAAACATTACTTACCAATCCTATCATAGCTACTGTTGCCATCTGGCATTTTCTCAGACAAGCTTCTATGTTGTCTGATGCAAGTCTATATGCCATTCTTCTTTCAGACAAATACATTCAGAGTTTCGAAGGTCTTCGAATGGTTACTTTTTAACCTCAAATGCTTGATGTCGGTGTTGTGATTCTTCACAACGTATCACGTGGGAAAGGTCATGTCCGTGACATAGGGGGAAGTATCGACCCAGTGCTGAAAAACTTCTCCAACTTTAAAATAGTCCTACATTGTTTTACCTTTATTTTTGTAAAGGGCGTTTGATTTAGTCTTTGCATGTTCGTTTTAACACTGGGTCGGTACTTCCACCTACGTCACAGACATGACCTTAACGACCTGATACGTTGTGAAGAATCACAACACCAAAGTTAAGCATTTGAGGTTAAAAAGTATATACATTTTTTTTTAATGACCGATGGTTTGGCTAGATAAGACCCTATTCCTTGGCTGGGATCGTGCAGAGCCTCTGAAGGCTGTTGAAGCCCTTCAAAACTGCATTGATTTGAACCTTTAACCCGTTGGTTGCCGTTTAAAGTGTTACTTCAGCGATTAGCTTTAAGCTTTGTATCAGTAGAAACCCAGGAGTATATTCAAATTATCGTACTTTCCCCCCTCATATGACCCTGAGATGAGAGAATTATGTATTTTATTTCTGGAAAAATTCCTCCACAAAAATGGAGATTTTGTCCAGAGGCTGAAGACTACAGCCAGCAGGAGGCGCTGTTTCCACATGTTTTCAACATCACACTCACAGCACTCGGCTCGGGGAGCTGCGGAGATTCATGTAAACGGAGCGGTGGAGAGAAAAGTGAGTGTTTCAACTTTTCAAATTAATTCCTATGAAAGTTAAGCTTCCAAAGACATGATCTGAAAATGCTCCAGACTGAACACGCGCTGTGAATGTATGCGGCCGCGATTACCTCAGCTCATGTGATGAATGTAATCCGATCCTGCTGTGTTTGTGCCGTGACATTCAATCGGCTCACTCATATTGAACAGACACGTTCAGTTTTTAATTGTACCGTCTGTAACTGAACTGATTTTATGAAAATGAACGCAGTGGGCAAGTAAACCAGTAAGCCGTGCCTAGAGCAGCCTCGGGCAGCGAAGTGCATTCTGGGAATTGTTGTCTTTCATCCCCTTGAGACAAAAATACATGTGTTTTCTCAGTCTAGAAGAAATAATTTCATATTTCTACTACATTAATGACCGAGTTTAAATACAGGTTCATCTTCCCAGCACTGAAGTACCCCTTTGAGTCCATTATATGGAAAACACAATTCTGGTATGTTTTCCTCAAAAAGAACATCTTGGATGAGACTGGTGAGTAAATTATCAGGTTATTTTCATTTGGAAGTGAACTAATCCTTTAACACCCCGGAGCCGTGTGGAGTACTTTTATAATTTTTTATAATGGATGCACTTTTTTAGGCTTCAAATTTTGGGCTGCTGTTATAATGCTTGAAAGAGCAAGGGCATTTTTTTAACATAACTCTGATTGCATTTGTCAAATGCAATCAGACAAATGCAATCAGAGTTATGTTAAGGTTAAGGCTTCTTATTTTACCGCAAGACGCTTTTGACTTGATCTATCATCGTGTTATTGCATAACTGTTTTTGTTGTTGTTTTTAACGAAAAACAAATAAAAATGCTTTGCATTAACAAAGGGGCGGGGCTTAGTCAAGGTGAATTTGCATTTACTAGTAAGTGCCTTCTATATAAATAAACAACAGAACATTGCAAAAGAGTACGACAACATCTCTTTGATAGCTTTATTCAAGACAACATTACTTTTTTCATTGCTGGTGTAAAACTGAGCAAATCTGCATGTTGGTGCAGCAAATGTCACTATTTTCTACAAGGCATTCATGCAACATCAAATGAAATGTGTTCTACTCTGCACTACATTCTACAGTCTCCAGTAATCATGCCATTGTGCTCTGCTTCCCTTATTGTGTTTCATCACTGTAATACTGCTGCCCTGGTGGCGACTCCTACTGTAGTGTACTAGAAAATAGCTTTAAACACTGGTCTGCTAAACAGCTGCTATTTCATTGCTGTCGGCCTGAATGTTCTTTAGAGTCAGCTGGTGAATCAATGGCACTAGCACAGCTGAAGTGAACTCTTCTTCCCTGGATCTGAATTGCTTTATGATGGCACTGAAATTCGGAGAATGGAAATCCCCTTAAGAACCGAAAAGCATCATACTTTAATGTTGGCACAAATAAATAATGTGTGTGAACCCATTAAAAGATAAAGGCACTTTTCTGGGTAAGACCTTAATAATTTGGAGTCTCAAAGATATTCTCTCTACTGACTCTAGGTCTAGTACACTGGTAGACACTACAGCTATCAAGTTCCTCTGTTGACGGTCCTCAACCGGTTCTACAAGGAGACGGAGATGAAATGCATGTACTGATCAGGTGTCGGGAAGCGTTGAGTTGTCGGAGAGGATCATGGGAGATCCGAGCTGGAGCTCTTGCTGAAGTGACTCCATGTCAGCGGGTGTCATGCGGTGCACCTCGAGCCAATCAGAGAGCAGGGACGCCGACAGGGGGGCCAAGTCATTGTGGCTAATGAAAACAAGAAACGAGACCATTGAAAATGTACATTCATTTACTTTAATGCATTTAGCAGACGCGTTTATCCTAAGTCAGGGCTTTTCAAACTTATAGATGCCACCGACACCCAAATATGAACATCCTCGTGTGAGGGAGCCCATCCTGAAATTTAAAAGATGTCTTTAATAAACACTCAATTAATACACTTAAACAATTTATATTATCTACCATTCGTTTCTATTAAGTTACTATATTATATATCTCTTCTACTCACTATAAATACGTACTGTGAAATGTATCATTCATTTATTTAAATCAAAATTGTATTAATTTATATTTTATGATTTTAAATACTTTTTAATCATTTATTTAAATCTAATTTATTAATTTATTTTTTACATTTTATTATATGTTAATTGAACATTTAATCATTTAATTATTTTAATCTTTATATATAACATGGTACTTCTCAAATGTTTGCACATTTATTTAAACCAATTAATTTTTATTTTAATCTAATTTATTTTTACATTTTTATTATTTGGTAACTTAACATTCATTTAATCTCATTTATTTGTTTACTTTATTTTTATTTTATTTTAAATCTTTTAAGCAAATTTATAAATAAGAAATGAATTCCATTTAAAATAAAGCAAATTTATTTATTTACTTTTTTTAAATGTATTTTTTTTTTTTTTTACATGTTTTATCATATGTTAGTTTAATAACTTATTTATTTATTTGTTTTAATATTCATTTATTTAAATTTTTCATGGTTTTACTATAGAATTTTCAATAGACCCCATCACCCCTTTGCGGCCCCCTGGACCCGTTTGAAAACCCCTGTCCTATGTGACCTACAATACAGGAGCCTAAGCAGTTCATCAAAGAACCAATAACATGCCCAGTATGTACATGAGTCAAGCACTGTAATTTGCAGTGACGTACAGCTCAAAAATAGAGTGTGCACTTTGTGGTCACTGAGAATTGAACTGACCTTTCCCTGAGGTCGGAGTGCTGGAGTTCGGTAAGAGACTGAGCGAGGAGGTCATCGAGGTCGAAGCCTACACCGTATCCAGCTCCACTGCCTTTAGGGGTCACTGAGAAAACCGGCGGCAAAATGTCTTCAACCTGGCAGGAAAAAAGACAATGCTGAGATTAAAGAGAAGTATGAAACAAATGAACGAGTTCAAAATCAAATATAAATGTATAGAAAATATAGTGCAGTGTGCAAAATACTGATTATGTTTTCCAAACATAACGAAGGTCACATAAATATGGAAGCTGGTTTCTATCACAAAGTAAAAATAAAAGTTTCTCCCAAATGTGACCTTATAATGTACATCACAATGTGACTTGCTATTTTAAGCTTTATCTCAAAATTAAAATTGTCTTCATTAGAAACAGGCCTCAGTAAATTTGTGAGAGCAAATAAGACTATTATACTATTATATAAAATTATAATAATGCATGACATGACCACTGGAGGGGGCTAATGTGAGAAAATGTTGCAGGTGTCTGAATACATTTTGCTTTGACTGTATTATGACATGGATTAATGTTCATAACCTTACTGGTTGTTTGTGTTTGCCAAATAAAGGTTTGTTTGTTTAAGTTTAAAGCTTGTTGGAATGTTTATTTCTATGTCATATAATGGCCTTTTGAATGAATTATTTTAAATGATTATATTTATTTGTGTATAATAAGACCTTAAATTATGGCTTGCAGTCAATGTTTACTTGATGTCTAGCACATGTAATATTTTGAAGCAGATAGAATAACCTACTAAACACTATACTATTATAAATAATACCTGTACTATTCTAAACTATAGAGATTTCCGTGACTTTTTATTTTTCAGGCCAAGAAATATCCATTTTAAATGTTCCTAATGGTTCCAGGTTATCCATGACATAAATCAATAACTCAAATTAAGTGTCACTTTGAGAACAGGTCTCACTTTGAGTGATAAGACTGTCATCTGGCGGACAATGAAACAGTTAAAAAATAACCTAAAAAGAATTCATACACTCATATTAAAAGAAAGCCCACAGTTTAATATTACGGCTAGAACTTCACCTGTGACTTTGAAAGCTGCTGCGTGACCGTGTGGATATCAGGGATGCTGTTTGTCGACTGTCCCGTGTCAGTGAGACTAAGGCAGGGTTGAGCTGCGGCTCCTGGAGGCTGTTTCGAAGGGCCCTGTGAATGAGAGCCGTTCTGTCTGTCCCCCAAAACGCATAGTTTGTCCAAGGCGGTCCCTGGATTCGTGCTGGTGTCTGAAACGCCAATGCTGGGGTTCAAGGCTGGTGGTTTAGTCATAAAGGGTTCCAGCGGCAGCAGCTGGATGTGAGTGTTCGACTGTGGGATGGGCTTTGGCTGGGTTTGCAAGTGCGCAAAGCCCGTGTGAGGAGGATTGTTCAGTTCTGGTGGAGGTTGGTGGGTTTTGTGTGAAGATGTTCCCGTCCAGTTCTCGAGACCGGTGAACATTGTTCCGACACTCAGAAACTGAGATTTTAATATGTTGTTTTTGGTAAAGGCACATTGGGCCGTTACCACACCTAAACCTCCAACACTTCCACCTCCTCCTACTGCAACTATACCAACGTCCCCATTCTGAGCTGGACCTAAAGAGACAGGTGCTACATCATGGGTCGGGGTCGGATGGAATATTCCAGCTGGGACACACTGTCCCATTTGAGGCAGAATTTGTGGCACTTTGTTGGGTTGTTTTGGCGGCACCGATTCTCCCCCGACTGAGTTTGTTTTTATGAGGTTGCTTCCTGTTGCTGGCTGGATTTGAACGGTCTTACTCTCACTGGTTTTGGCACCATTGGTTTCTGCGGTCTGCGATTTGTCCACTCGGTTGTCCATCATTCGCCCCCAGCGCTCTAACAGCTTCTTGTCGTTGTCGCTGAGTAAAACGCCGCCCAAAGATTCTCCTCGTTTTCCCTCCTTTCTCTCCTTCTCTTTCAGCTTCCTCTTGCGCTCCATAGCACGCTCCTGCCTCTTCCTCCGCTTCTCTTCCCTCTCTCGTTGTCTCTCCTGGGCAGTGACTGGCTTCTTATGCTCTGGACCAGAGTTACAGTAGGAGAGTGATGAGGAAAAACCTCCAGAAGCTCCTCTAAGTAAATCTATACCAAGAGCTGCAGAGCCTCCATCTGGGGAAGAAAGAATCAGTACAATGTCATCATGACTGTACATGTCATTTTAAGATAATATCACAAGACAAGTTAAAGTTCACAGAATTTTGTTTTGTTTTACAGTTTATAATAGAATGGTGGGAAAAAATAGAAACTAAATATCTACCCGATCAAATTGTACACATTATATTTGTTTTATATAAAATATAACATGAGAAAAAAATTTAAAATATAAAATAATTGAAATAGCTGTTTTCTATTTTAGTATATCAGGCATAACATTATGACAGGTGAAGTGAATAACACTGATTATCTGTTCATCATGACACCTGTTAGTGGGTGGGATATATTAGGCAGCAAGTGAACATTTTTTCCTCAAAGTTAATGTGTTAGAAGCAGGAAAAACGGGCAAGCGTAAGGATTTGAGTGAGTTTGACAAGGGCCAAATTGTCTAGTGGAGTCCATGCCTCAACGGGTCAGGGCTGTTTTGGCAGCAAAAGGGGGAACAACACAACATTAGGAATAATGTATAGGTTATAATGTTATGCCTGATCAGTGTATTTTAAAATGTAATCTATTTCTGCTACGCCACAACAAAATATATATGTTTTTTTCTTCAATAAAATTGATCTGTATACATGAGTTAGAGTTTATAATTTAGGAAGCGGCTTCCTCACATGGGAATCATCATATCTTGGGCATTAAAACACTAAAGCCTGGTTTCAAAGACAGGACTTAGATTAAGCCAGGATTTGGCCTTAGTTCAATTAAGACATTTAAGTAGCCCTAGAGAAAAGACATCTTGAGACAAAACAATGGCAATGACAAAATTTACGGTGAGCCAGTGTAAGTTGCTTTCAGTTAAAACAGCTCAAACATGCATTTTAGTCTGGAAATAAAATTAGTCCATAAATGTTAAGAAGTTTAGGGCCACACACACACCGTAAACTCTCTCACCTCGAGCCTTCTGCCTTAGTGCTGACTTGAGCAAGGCAGCTTTGAGAGCTGCTTTTGTGTCTTCTGAAATTGCTCCCTCTTTTTTTGTACCTTCCCCGGTTGGCGCTTTCCCTCCTTTTCCAAGGGAACGAGAGAGGTTTTGAGAGAGCGACTGAACTTGGGACTGTGTGAGAGAGAGTGAAGGGATAGACTGGGGAAGACTTGAAGTGGGCGGAGTCTGAGAGATGGGATGGGACGGAACCATTTGTTTGGGAAG
Organism: Gobiocypris rarus; assembly: GCA_023029165.1. NCBI lineage: Eukaryota > Metazoa > Chordata > Actinopteri > Cypriniformes > Gobionidae > Gobiocypris > Gobiocypris rarus. Next base: position 4,483,140 of record CM040920.1, on the reverse strand, counting down.
AGAGTGATTGGACTCGTCTTTTGTGCAGTCCGCCACTGGTTCAGTAAAAGGCGTTTCCTTGTCTGTGGGAGTGATCAGATCGATGGTTTCAGGCTGGCCGTCGGAGTTCGCACTGAGCATGTCCACATCCTGGCAGCTTACCGGCTGAGACAAATGTGGCAAAATCTGAGAAAGGTGATGTCGGGCTTGAAACGAATTCGCATTCGCTTGAGTTTGTGTACCGTCTGTCGGTTTGTAGTTGAGATTGTGCTGATGGCAAGTTTGTGCTGTATCATTCAGGTTTTGAGACTGTGGAGCCGTGCAAAGGGTGTTACCGGAGACGCTGACCACACGAACCAGAAGAATGAAGTGGTTTAAACTGGATCTTCTTCCTGACAACCTGCTTCTTCTTATGGAAGTCCCCAATTTCTTTTAGTATAGCTTCTTTGATTTGTTCTTTGCCCATGGGCTGCCGGTCGAACTCAAAATCAAAGGCGGGAACGCACACCGGCTCATCGTCCGGGTCATGGTACTTAGCGAGGTAGGGGTGTTCAAGTGCCTGACATGCACTGACCCTTTCACAAGGGTCAAAGCGGAGCATCGCGCTCAACAAGTCCAGCGCTTTGGGCTCAGCCTGTGGATACAGCGCTGCAAGAGGTTCTGGCACTTTTGAAGGGAGGCTCCGCACATAAGAGCGCACCCGGTCCGACCCTATCGAGCTGATGATGCTCTCGGGCGGCGTGCCCAAAACCGAAAGAATCAGCTGCAGCTGATGCACATAGTTTTTCCCCGGAAACATCTGCCTCCTGCCGAGCATCTCGCCAAAGATGCAGCCCACAGACCAGAGGTCGATGGCCGAGCTGTAGTGATAAAGGGACAACATGAGCTCAGGAGCACGGTACCAGCGGGTGGCCACGTACTCGGTCATAAAGGAACGTGACTCTTCAGAGTGGGACGCGCTCAATCCACGTGCCATGCCGAAATCACCGATCTTCAGCTCGCAGTTTTCATTCACCAGCAGGTTGGACGGCTTGAGATCGCGGTGAATGACGTTGGCCGAATGAATGTATTTCAGGCCTCTTAACAGCTGATACAGGAAGTAGCGTGTGTGTTCTGGAGTCAGAGGCTGCCGGGAGTGAATAATCTGATGCAGGTCGCTTTCCATTAGGTCAAGAACCACATACCTAAAGAGTGAGAGGCACTTTTAGCACGACAAATACAAAGAGAGAATATATGTTGCATGCTGCTTCGTACTCAAGCTTACACTGATTTGAAAGCCGAGTGAGGGACCACAGGCTGGAGGATATCTTTAATGGCGATGATGTTGTCGTGTTTGAAGTGTTTCAGAATCTTCAGCTCTCTCAACGTGCGTTTGGCATTTGTCACAACCTCAAAGGCATTAGGGATCTTCTTTATTGCCACCTGCTGGCCTGAATGCATAAATGACATTAGATTTAAAGGGGTCCTGAATTTTTACATAAGAGGTCATATTTTAAAGTAAATCCTACACCAAATTATGTTCTATGTATTTATTGCATAGCAAAAATATGAAGGTAGAGCTTGAATTTTCTAATTATTTTAAACCATAGACATGCATCTTAGCAAAAATATATATAGGTTTCCTCACATGGAAATCATCATATCATGGATATCATATACTACTTGTATAAAATAAGTATACACAAATTATGCATTGCATTTTAATAAACAGCTAATGATGTTCCCGGTAATAATAATAACAACAACTATTGTTATTATTAATATTATTATTACTACAGACTTATTACAACATTAGTAATTATATACCATTATTATAACAACAACAGTATTACTATATAATAATAATATATCAATAATGCTGTAGTAATAGTAATAATAATAATAACAATTAATTGTAACATCAGAGATTTATTCTTATTATTTTAAATCATAGACATGCATCTTGGCACCCTCACCGTTGTCTCTTCTTCGGGCTGATGAGACCACACCATAAGCACCCGTGCCAATGGTCTCAATAACGTCATATTCTTCGCCAACTTCAAACTTCACATCTAAGGAGTGGGCTTTTAGCAGAGCCAGGTTCTTATCTGCAACAGTGCTTGTATCTGTAACAATGGATGTGTCATCGCTAGGTTGAGGGTGTCCTTCTGTAACGCCTCTGTGATGGTTGCTGTCACCCTCTGAGGCTTTTCGGGCCGGCACTGCTTGAGTGTCATTTGTCTCGTCCCTCTCATTGGATGACATTCTGAAACAAAACATTCAGAGAAAAGTTTCAAGGTCAAGACTGTAAATGTTACTTTCTGTTCATGGACAATATCAAAGTGCCTGACGGTTAACTATACTTTAATATTTTAATCAGTAACAAAACATTAACATTCATTTACAGTATTTCAAGAACAGTCCCACTTTTGTGTAACACGTTCTTTTCAATATTTGCTAGAAATAATAATAGTAGTAATTAATATTACTAAACAAGCTTTGTATATTTAATGTTTTAAGTAACAAAATAATGCAAGGTGCACACAGAGGTGTGAGTAGTTCAGGCGTGAGACCATAAACTAACAGAAGCAGACAATGCTGATCACATATCTGTAATTGCTCATAATGGGAATAACATACTAACGTTACAGGTCCAGCAGGGCGTAGCTGCCGTTTGTGAGCAATTAATCCTGCTTATCTGCCGCAGGGGCGTGAGAGAGACTACTGGCCCAAAACAGCTTTAAAAATTATATATTTACCCTTTCTTTCATTGTATGTTAGAACTAAGAAAAATAAAAGCAAACTTTGGGTTATGAAAGCGGTAACAATTACCTGTTAATATATGGAAGCAGTGGAAATTCGGAGCGGTTCTTTCAAAGCATGTCTATTCTTCGCTATCACGAACCACCGTTTTACTTCCTTGTATTCTTCCGTATTGTGTTTGAAAGGCAGCCAAAACTACCAATCGACAGCATGCTTGCGAATTAGATTAACCAATGGGATTCGAGAACATGCTCGAGGGGCGGGCTCTTTTGAAGTGTAGAATAGGGTCATTCTTTGGGCGGCGTCGACACTAAGCTGATAAATCGAGTGTAAATAAGAAAGACGCGCACTTGCTTTGGCATGTTAAACTACTATATAATCAGTTATAGACACAAAAATTGAGACCCAAATCTGCAGGAATGAAACACAAACAAATAAATAAATAGGCTAAATAAATAATTGGGAAATAAATAAACTAATAAAGACTTGATAAAAACAAAGACAAATACAATTTAGTACTGAAATTATATATTTTCTTTTTATGTGGAAATACATACGTATATAGAGCCTATACAGTCCCTGACAAAAGTCTTGTCGCTTGTGTACAAATTGACCTGAAGTGCCGCTGAAATATATTTCTTATCAAGATTTTTTTTACAATAAATGGCTCATTTTAATCCCAACAGCTTTTGTAATAATGTTTCAGTGCAAAATGAAACTGTCAAAAAATATTCTAATATTCACAGCTTGGTAAAGCCCATTGAGTCAATTTTTGCAAAGACATAAGTATTGTCGCCTTGTCATATGAGCTTCACCTGTGACTAATAATGGATCAATTAGATCTCAGGTGTGTATAAAAAGAACCCCAGTACACTAGACCTTCACATCAACTGCAACTAGACCTCTGCAAACATGCCTAAGATTCACCCTGAGACTAAAGTTTTGATTATCAAGAGGCTGAAGACCAGATCCACTGCTGATGTGGCAGACACCTTCAAAGTGTCTCAGCGTCAAGTACAGAGGATAAAAAGATTTGAAGAGACTGGAGACGTTTATGACAAACCCAGGTCAGGCAGACCCTGCAAGACAACTGCTCGAGAGGACCGTTTGTTGGCTCGAAAATCCAAGGCCAGCCCATTTTCCACTGCAGCAGAGCTCCACGAGACCTGGTCACCTGAAGTCCCTGTGTCAACCAGAACAGTTTGTCGGATTCTGTCTCGAAATGGTCGAATCAGTGCCCAGAAGCCAGCACTAAACAAAAGACAATTGAAAAACCGTGTGGCATTTGCCAAAGCCCACAGCCTGCTAAAAGGATGGACGCTGGAAAAGTGGAAGAAGGATTTTTCAGATGAATCTTCTGTTGAATTACACCATAGTCACCACAAATATTGCAGGAGAACTACTGGAGCCCGCATGGATCCGAGATTCACCCAGAAAACAGTGAAGTTTGGTGGGGTGGGGGGTTGGTGGGGATCATGGTCTGGGGTTACATCCAGTATGGGGGGTGCGAGATCTGCAGGGTGGTAGGCAACTTCAATAGTCTAAAATACCAAGAAATCTTAGCTACCTCTTATATTCCCAACCATAAAAGAGGCCAAATTCTGCAGCAGGATGGTGCTCCATCGCATTCTTCCATCTCCACATCAAAGTTCCTCAAGGCGAAGAAGATCAAGATCCTCCAGGATTGGCCAGCCCAGTCACCAGACATGAACATCATTGAGCATATGTGGGGTAGGATGAAAGAGGAAGCATGGAAGACGAAACCAAAGATTATTAATGAACTCTGGGAGGCATGCAAGACTGCTTTCTTTGCTATTCCTGATGAGTCCTTGCCAAACCGCATGGATGCAGTCCTTCAAGCTCATGGAAGTCATACAAGATATTACATTTGGATCTCACAGCACCACTACTTAATGTGCTGACATATTTTTGTATTTGCAGTAAATTTGTTCAATTTCTGTATAGGCGACAACTTTTGTCTTGCCAAAATTTGACCTTTCTGTCTTGATTAAATGATAAATCTTTTTTTAGTGAAACTAATTTATTTCAGTGCATTACACGTCATATGGGAGGGTTTTATCTTTTCATATGAGCTTTCTCTAACACCAATTGATGAATTAAAAGTCAGGTTAATGGCAGGTGTTTCTACAAAATAGATAAGCGACACGACTTTTGTCAGGGACTGTATATTCAGTATGAAAATTACTCAAATACACTCCTTCTTACAATGGATTAAAGAGATGTTGTTATGGAACAAGTTGTGATCATTTATTTATTTATTTTCTCGTAATTTTATGTATTTTTTATACATTATTTTGTTGACATCTGCCATTGTTATTACTTATATTATCATTATTGTTAATGAATTGGTTTGGTTGCATATAGGCTATATACATGTATGGGTATGTATACAGTAGGCTATATGTATATTTATGTGCATGCATAGGCTACATAAAATTATTGAATATGTTATCTATTTTATTTTTATTGTAATTTTTTTCTACTTTGTTCTGTATTTGTATTGTTCTTGTGTGTTTTTGACAACATTAATAATAAAAAGATAGCCTATATATGAAAAAATAAAGAAAATATTTTAAAAGTTCAAAGGGTAAGAAAATAAATGCATTATGCATAAAACAATAAAGGAAAACATAAACAAATAAATCTAGGAATATTTGATTACAAATCTTCGTTTTATCAAGACATATATCTCTATTTTCCTATTATTTCTTTATTTACATATTATTATACATACCATGGTACCAGATTAAAACGATATCGTAGTGGAAATATAAAGATATGATTACGGCTTTATACATTCTTCTGAGCCGCCAAGCGCCCCCTGAAGGACAAACACATCATCCCATTGGAATCCGTTATTTCCATCGGTCATGTCACGCGTTTCAGTTCTTTGGACCAATCACAGCTCCTGCCTCAGGCTTTTTCCACGTTGCAATATATTTTGGCAAGGTGGGAGCCGAACGGACACATTCTACAGATACAAAATCTAAAACAATAATTCAGCAAAACAGGGTTTTATAAATTAGGTAATTAGTTTTAAAAACTTTAAACACTGTCACTGCAATGTCCTCGAGTCATTCAGCCACTGGAGTTCCTAAATGGGAATTTCGCGTTCGCTTCATCCTCTGTTTCCTGGGTTTAGTTCTGTCGGTTTACGCGCTACACGTCGAACTTTCCCGGGAGAATGATCCCGAATATCGCGCTATGTGCGACCTGGGCCATTCCGTGAGCTGCTCTAAGGTCTTCACCTCCAGGTAAATGCGTTCATTTCAGTCGTGGCAGTTTTCACGCATTGATCTCAGCTATGAACAACTCACACTCCATGTGAATATGCAGACATGTAACCAATAGATGCACCATATTTCCCCAGTTGATTGATAACAAAAGGCTTTTTTATTTGTTTTATTACACGTTTTCCAAAATATGTTGTTTAAATATGCAGATGATGCATTATTTAATTAAATGTGCACTAATTTGAATACATTTCTAGAATAGAAATCTCTGACCATTGAATCAAGCCAGGTTCAAAATTCAAAATGTTGACAGAGTCAAGGTAACAGAATTATTAAAAGCAAATTTCTCTTTTTATCACTCCATAAATCCGAAATAAATGTTTTCAGAAATACAATGTTCCATAAAAACCCTGTGTAAAAACCTTCAGAATATACAGTACCGGTCAAAAGTTTGGAAACAATACCATTTTTAATGTTTTAAACATTATAATTTTGAAAGAAGTCCCTTATGCTCATTATTCATGTGATGCAAAGCTGAATTTTCAGCATCATTACTCCAGTCTTCAGTGTCACATGATCCTTCAGAAATCATTCTGATATGAGGATTTGATTATGCAGCTGTTATCAATGTTGGAAACAGTTGTGTAGCGTAATATGTTTTTGGGAACCTATGATATTTTTTTTTCAGGATTCCTTGTGAATAAAAAGTTAAAATTGAACACATCCATGCTAAATAAAGGTATTAATTTCTTTCAACAAAAAGAAAATTAAAGAAAAAAAGTGACGGACCCTTACTGAACAATAGTGTATATTGTTACAAAAGATTTATACTGTTTTATACTGACAGCATTTATATTGTTATTTATATAAGTACAATAAATCAAAATACTTAAAGGTGTGTTTTGTAAGTTTTTCTGATGGGAAAAAAAACATTATGAAAAGCCAAATAGGCCAAATTTGACCAGTGCATGATTTTTATTTTATGCAACCCACAAATAGTGAATATTTACAGGCAAATGATGTTGTCAACTGCTGAAACTCTGATCCTTCTCTCAGATGGGGACGTGGATTTGGGATCGTCCAGATCTTTACTTCCAAACACAGCGTGTTGAATCAGCCGAACAGTGTGTTGGGAATCATTTTCTATACACTGCAGCTGGGTTTGGGTAAGTGCTGTTATCTCAACAATAACAAAATATCAAACCAAGTGTCATCTGCAAATAAATTGTGCTAGACTTTCTAATTTTGCTATTTTTGCAATGACCAGTTGGTTTCACATTGATTAACTGACTGTCCATACATTCTACAGCTTATTATGTAGTTGTACAATCATCTTATTGGGCCCTGGGTTATATCATATATCTGAATTATTGTCTGAAGGGGACGAGCAAATGTACTTTTGGTCTTTTTTTGTCACAGGTCAGCTAGTGTCCAGCCGATCAGCGTTCTTCCTCGTCATGTTCTCTTGGGTGTCAGTGGCCGGGTCAGTGTATCTGGCTGCTATTCTTACATTCGTCTTGGGTGATTTCTGTGTGGTGTGTGTCTCGACCTACATCATAAACTTTGCACTTCTCTACACAAACCTAAAGAGAAGGACGGGACTGGAGGGACGCCTGAAGAGAGGGAAGAGCGAATAAAATCAGGACCTGTTTTTGAGTTTGAAAGATATTAAGGATTAAGATGCCTCTTGGATCTGGGGGGAAACGAGAGGAACATGCATCAAATAAAACATTTGACAGATTATTGAACATCCTGGGAATTTGAAAGCTTCAATTTATTATTTATCATCACACTCACAGAATGATTAAATAACATCTTCACGATATCTTGATGATACAGTTACTATGTTGTGTGATGGTGATGATCATGTGATTTGTATCCAGGTCAGACTTTTACATACAAGTGGCCTAATGTGAAACTAAGTTTGATTAAAGATAAATAAAGTCAGATTTTACATTAAATGTTTAGTGTATACATTTTTTAATTTATGTTCTTTGCCCTTAATGCTCATGCCTTCAGGTTTTTAAAGAGATGGAGATACAGATAATATATCATTTTCAGCATCTGGTCCACTTTGTGACTAAACATAAATAAAGTGAAAATTATCTAATATTATAAAAATAATTATACTTAATATATAATAAATAATATTTTCCTCTCGTGTGTATTGTACTATGTAATAATTTGAGAGGTATTCACATATAGATATTTCTGCTGATTTCTGAAGATAATGTATCAGCAAGAAATGCAATGCAATACACTTCACTTTATATTCTTAATTTTTTAACTGCTTTAATTTAAAGGGGTAACCTAAAATATTGTAAGATCAACCTAAATATTCTAATCTACTCTTAGGTATTTTAAGTATTGCTCATGTGCATTGACCTGATGCCTTGCATTCCAGTCTATATGGTTTAGTGATGGATGGTGACATCTTGTGGTCAGGATATAACATGCAGTTACACCATGATTTTATCTAGTCAAATATCACATGGATATTATGGCAAATACAGCAGTTTTCAGCAGTATAAAGATGAGTATTTGATATATGTTTGGCTAAATGTGACGCATGCTGGGAACTAAAAATCTAAAAAAACATTTGCCTACTGTATATTGCCTATGAAATATTATATCAACGACCAGTGAGAGCATTTTACTGGCCTCACACTACTTGAAAAAGGATAGTCATTCAGCCCAAACAGGTTTTTATTTGGATCTAGTGTTTTGCATGTTTCTGTGATGGGTAGGGGTTGGGTTAGGCCATAGACAATATCACTAAACAGAGTCATTGGAAGTCTATGCAATGTCCTCACTAATGTAGTGAAACAAATGTGTGTATGTTTTATGTAAATAAATAATGTCACACCGTTATAAAAATCTCATTAGTTTACATTACAAGCAGAATTTATTTTTACTTTTTGGCCATATAAATATCAGCAACTGCAACAAATTGCATATTTTCTCAATTTAGGCCTCTGAGTGTAGCTCCATATTGTCACTATATCATACGAAATGAATCATAAAACCCTAATGTGTAAAATATGATACATAAGATGAACAAATGCAACCTTTATAAAGATTTTGCAGACTAATATTTACGTCAGGCTTTACAGGGTTAATGAATTCGGGGTTTGTTACTGAATGAACACATAAATTATGTCGATTTTTTTATTTAATTTGCATTGTGCTAGATTATTTAAATAAATATATAAATTTCAGTTATATTAAATTATATAACTTTCACGAATTCAAATAAAATACAGATTTTTCTCATTAATTCGTAGTCGATTTAAAGTTAACGATAAGTCATTAAGCTGCATAAAGGTTGTAGGGGACTTTTATTTTATTTTATTTTATAAAAAAAAAAAAAATTGTGGTTGCTCTAAAGTAGTCGAATCCATTAGTCTTATTTACAAATGTCAACAAAAGCCGGTTGCTTTTTTTATCTAATGTATAACATTCATGTTGCAGGAATTAAATATGCCTTGACCGTATGTAGCCCCGCCCCTTTTCAAGGCCGGGCAGAGCTCGTGTTCTGTCTTCAGGTTTGTATTTCCACAGCATGAAGGTAAGATCTTATGATCAATGAACCACTCATTTTAAAATCGTCCCAGTCTACTGACATTTGCTATGACATCATTTTCAAACATTACAATGCTCATGATTACTTTTGTTAACTCTACAATAAGTAAATCCACTAAACCAGCTAATTATCTTCGACCGCGATGCCATTAGACCCACTTCAAAAACAGAAGTTCAAACACATAATTTTAAAGATGACTGCGCTTGTTTCTTTGGCACATACTGCAAGATTCATAAATCAAATAAAACAACAGAAATTTCAGACTTACATTACTGAGTGCTCTGTTGGTCCGGACACATTTATTGGCAACCATTCACATTAAGGTTTCGTTAGTTAAAGTTAGTTAATGCATAAACTAACACTAACCAACAATGAATGAGCATTACATTTGTCTAGGTAGCTATTTATTAATCTTTGTTAAAGCTACAATATGATTTTTAAAACAGTAACAAAGGCATAGATTGATGATGCAGTGAATGAGCGTGGAATCATGGAACTTGTTATCATAGCGATGGATCTAATAATGTTTATGGGGACATAATGTTTATGGATGAGTGAATGCATTCATGTTTTTAACAGGACTGTGGTATGAAGCAGGGCACGACTACTAATAAGAGACAGATATCAGCGTCACACGCGAGGGATATAAAGACATGAGGACATCATTATATTGAACTACCTGTGCCTCGAGTGCTGAATTGCTACTTATACAGGTCAGTTTATTTGACATATTAAAATTGTGAGGAAACGCGATGCCGTTTTACTTGGTTTACACTATCTAAACAGCATTTGTGTGTGTGTTGAAGGTTATAATGTTAGTTTGTTGGCTGTATGAGACTAGCATTAAGCTACATTAACATTAGAACATCATACTGATGATATTCTAATATTTCATTGTGTTGAGCTACATAACATTTGTTTTATGTACATTTGCTCACCTGTCTAATAAAGCACATGCAAGAACGGCATCTCTGTTAAGCCGAAGTTTGTTGCGAAGCTATCGCCATCTCGAAAACGCCAAATCGATACTGGTCCTCTTTTGATTCCTCATTTTGTTCCAAAGTCTGCTTGCCATGGTCCATAATGTTTGAATGAAACCACAACAGCATGCCGCTAGATGTTACGCAGTTGTCCACATCTGTTGCCATGGTTTCTATGGCAATAAAAGCGGAAACTGAGGGTAGCATGAATTTGACGCCATTGACATGCGTCACATGTCTGGGTTACTTGGTTAAAATCGCAATTTTCGCACCATTTAGAAATAGTTGAAAACATTTGGGATATTATAAGTACTCAACTGAACAAAATATATAACACTGGCCTGGTGGTTTTTGGATATTTTACTGCAAAAATCTTACATGTTGCACCTTTAACATTGTTAGTTCATGTTACTCAGGTATACAGTTTCTCAGCATTTGATTTTAATAATGTAATGTAGCCTGTAAGTAAATGTGGCAATTTACTTTAATAACTAAGATTAATACATGGTTTAGATGTATTGTTCCTTGTTAGTTCCTGTTATAATGTAGATGTTAACATAAAACATTGCAAAGTGTTTATATAGCATTTAATATATTGTTTCAAAGCAATTCAATTTCAGCTGTTAAGCAGCTCTGTAAAAGAAATATTCCGCTCAATGATTTCAATAACTGTCAATGTTGTACATTTCCTGTTTTAAAGCAAATAATATGTCAATTTCATGTTTTAGGAGCAAGGTAAACATGGCTAGTGATAACCTAAATATAAAACCATTCCATATCTCTGAAAAGAAGATTTCAGGAGAAGCAGAGTTTCAAATTATTGTAAAAACCACAACTTTAGTATTGTACACAGCACAACCACAATTTGAAAGGCAAATAAGGTGTGAGTCATGAAAAGGACAGCTATAACTGTCTGTGGTCATGTGTTAGACGCTGGTGCTGTCAGTATTAAGCCTGGTGACCTTACCAAATCAGAATCAGAAAGAGCTTTATTGCCAAGTTGCACATGTAAGGAATTTGTTTTGGTGACAGAAGAAGCTTCCAGTACACAGAAACGACGACAACAGTACACAGATAGTTCACAGGTTATGACTGCAGCAGACAGCCAGCTGTTCAACCTCATGCATATATGCAGACTCGTCAACATTGTGTATGAGGCCGATGATGGTAGCGTCATCAGCAAACTTCAGAAGAATCCACCTCCCCCAACTGAGCCACCGTCACCTTCCTTTTTACTCTTTTTTTCCCCAAGAGGCATCCGCACACAAGTGCCCCGATAATTTATTAAATGCTGGCCAATTGGTTCCCAGAATTATTGGATGCAGGAGGTGCGGGTTAACTGCAACCTCAACACTATGCGTTTGTCCCTGAAACTGAATATCCACTGGCAACAACGTATAGTTCATCACTTCCCCGTACACACACCTCACCTTAACCATGCGGCTATTACCCAACGCCTTAGGCTGAATCAGGCTTTAATGGATGAAGGTCTGGTTACAACCTGAATCCACCAAAGCCTGATAAGTACCCCCCTTGATACTCATGGGTATCTGGTACAGGCCAGCTTGATTGGGGGCAGCTTGCGACGCGTCGGGGACCCGGATCAGTGTCCCCACCTCCATCACTGAACACCGATCAATGAAGTGTCCCGGGTCCCCACAGCACCAGCAAGCCGGCCCAGACTTCCCCGCCACCCTAGTGGCTGGAAGTAGGTCAAAAACTTGGCGTGGAGAGAGTGCCGGTGAGGATGAGGAGGGGAATGGGTCGGTGGTCACTCCCCCTCCCCTGGGCACCGGTCTGGGAGCTGGCCTGGGCAGCATCCCACCACGAGACCTGGAGCTGTTGCGCGAAGACGAAGGGCCGGCCGGACTCGCCGAGGGCCAGGGTCCGGAACCGCTGGCAATGTTGCTCCGGGGTCCGGCCGATCTGCTGGAGAATAGCACGCTTCAAGTCATCGTAGACCAGGAAATTCTGGACTGGCAGTTGGTGGGCGGCTACCTGGGCCTCTCCGGAAAGCAAAGGCAGGAGCCAGATTGGCCAGTCCATTTTGGGCCATCCCCGGACCTTGGCGGCCTTCTCGAAGAGGTCGATGAATGCCTCTGGATTATCCTGAGGATGGTCCCATCTTCGAGAGGGGTACGGCGTGTCACAACGTGATTTCAGGATGTAATGTGTTTGCAGACATTTTTTCAGCATTTCTTTATAATCTTTATATAGCATTTCTTTATTTCTTTATATTTTTTTCCTTTCTTATGGCTCATTGGCTTGATGTAACAAAGTTGCAAATACATACAAATATAATACAAATATTCATAAAGCAGGTAACAGGGAGGTATCAGTTCCTGGACAAAGTGAAACGGAACAAGTGCTGTTTTTTTCACGTATGAAAATAACCCCATTACTGACTGATAAGCATTAGTTAACTGAAACTAAAAAACAAAACAAATATTTTTGTAGTTGCTTGAAATAAAAGAAATACTTCAGAGTCCGCTCCAGCTCATGGGTCCACTCAAGGGTCCACTGCAGCTCATGGGCCTGCTCCAGGGTCCGCTCCAACTCATGGGGCTGCTCCAGAATCCACTCCAGCTCATGATCCCGGTCCAGAATCCGCTCTAGCTCATGGGCCCACTCCAGGGTCCACTCCAGCTCATGAGCCCGCTCCAGAGTCCACTCCAGCTCATGGGCCCACTCCAGTGTCCACTCCAGCTCATGGGCCCACTCCAGGGTCCACTCCAGCTCATGAGCCCACTCCAGGGTCCACTCCAGCTCATGAGCCCACTCCAGAGTCCACTCCAGCTCATGGGCCCACTCCAGGGTCCACTCCAGCTCATGAGCCCACTCCAGGGTCCACTCCAGCTCATGAGCCCACTCCAGAGTCCACTCCAGCTCATGAGCCCACTCCAGAGTCCACTCCAGCTCATGAGCCCACTCCAGAGTCCACTCCAGCTCATGGGCCCACTCCAGGGTCCACTCCAGCTCATGGGCCCACTCCAGGGTCCACTCCAGCTCATGAGCCCGCTCCAGGTTCCGCTCCCACTCCTGGGCCTGCTCCAGAGTCCGCTCACACTCATGGGCCTGCTCCAGAGTTCGCTCCAGCCCATGGGCCTGCTCCAGAGTCCGCTCCAGCTCATGGGCCAGCTCCAGGGTCCGCTCCAACTCATGGGCCTGCTCCAGAGTCCGCTCACACTCATGGGCCTGCTCCAGAGTTCGCTCCAGCCCATGGGCCTGCTCCAGAGTCCGCTCCAGCTCATGGGCCAGCTCCAGGGTCCGCTCCAACTCATGGGCCTGCTCCAGAGTCCGCTCCAGCTCATGGGCCAGCTCCAGGGTCCGCTCCAGCTCATGGGCCAGCTCCAGGGTCCGCTCCAACTCATGGGCCTGCTCCAGAGTCCGCTCACACTTATGGGCCTGCTCCAGAGTCCGCTCACACTCATGGGCCTGCTCCAGAGTTCGCTCCAGCCCATGGGCCTGCTCCAGAGTCCGCTCTAGCTCATGGGCCAGCTCCAGGGTCTGCTCCAACTCATGCTTGAACATATGAATTACAGAGTTAACACACTGTGATCAAAAGACAATTCATATTCCGTAATATTATCAATTTAATGCACTAAGATACTCAGATGAGAAAAAAAAAATGAACTGAACTGAGCTGAATAATGACACTGCCTTCTGTGGAGCTGCTTTGGCTGAAATTAAAAGGAAATAGTGCCTTCTGGTGTAGGGAAAATGCCATTATTTTCTCCTTCAATCTGTTTCACTGAACAACTACGCTGTTTTTACACACCTACAAACATTTATATTAATAACACTGTAAGAGGTATTAGTAAAGTGGTAACCTCACAATAAGGTCTGCATTAGCTAACATGTATTAACAATGAGCAAAAAAAAGCATTTATTAATCTTTCTTAATGTTATTTATTAATTAATTAATTTAGTTAGTTATTACAAATATACAAGTTAATTTCTTGTTAGTTATTTTGCTGTTAGTTCATAGTTTTTCCAAGTTCCAAGTATTCAGAGGCAATGTACACAGAGACCTTTTGCATAGCAACATTTTTGCATGCTGATAATCTGCATATTATGCTATGGAAACATTTGGAGTGTATATTCAAATTCTTGTATGCATGTGATGTAATTATATATAGTATATTTGTTTAGATGACATTAGTGGATAGAGGACAGAAGTGTGTTTGTACACAACAAGTGCTGTGAACTTACTGCAAGGTATGCAAGGTTTTTTCAGAAATCATTTGAGTTTGTTTGGTACATATGAAATATTAGTGTTCATAACATTTGCAAAGATTTATTGCTATGCATGCTATATAATGATTCTTGATTGTATATTTTAAGACAGAGTCGACTGAATCTGTTTTCCTTATAATGGAGCCTCTGAAGTATCTAATGCTGATATTTGTCATGAGTAAGTGTTTCTCAGTTTTTGTTCATATTTAAAAAAGTATTTTTTAAGGTAGTTTTTCAATTTCATGGCATTTTTAAAGTAGAAAATAATGCAAAGAATTTAGTATTCCTTACAATGCAATACAACAACAGGTGTTTAAAAAGCGTTAGGTGGCAAAAAATTTGTTAATTCTGGGAGTTCAAAGGACACATGCTAACAAAGGAATATATACATACATTCTTTTTTAAAGATGATTTATTCTAACACATGACAGCCTAAAAGTTTATAAACAGATACACTGGTAGAAATGATTTTAAGAAGTTTGTAATGATTATTGCAGTATGTTTTACAAGAAAATTACTTTAAACTTTCACGTTTAGCTTGCCATTTCTATGTAATTGTTTATTAAATTGGCTAGAAATTTTTGAATTTTCAGTAGCCTAATAGGCCATATGCTCGTACAGTTCATAATTTGTCTTCAAAGAATTATTAGTGTTGATACTGATAATATATTTCAGTTAGACGCAACCGAAAGCTTTTTGACTTTTTTGACGTTTGTGTAAATCCTCTTGTGGTTCACATGATGTAACATGAGCAAATGAAAGCTTAAAATGTTACCTGAAGTAATCAAAAAAATATCCAAGACAAACTAAAATATTTTGTCAATAAATACAATTATTAACTTTTTCAAATAAAATAATGGCATTTTTTTATAATTAAAAATAAACACATTTTTGAGTTTGACAACAAACACACCTCCAAACACAGCCATACACAGCATAGTTCAAAACATAATAATAATTTAGCATTTCTGAACATTGACTCTCAATCTTTATTCACCTTTTTCTCATGGTTTCTTAGTAGAATTCATAAAAGTATAGAATATAATAGCGTAGTTCTAATAGGGGCACAACGAACTGCGGCTCGTTTCTTCAGCTGTTAGATCAGCATTAAAGAACGAACTCAGCTGTTAAATAACAGATAAACTCATTTTAAATAAACACAGAAAAAGAGATGAAAAAATTAACTTTAGTAAGAAATGTACTTTTGCTATGGTTAAATGAATGGTCAGTGATATCTTCCAAATACGTTTTTTTATTATTTTTGTGTTAATATGGCAACTAAAGTAAATACACTAAGTTTCGTCATCCTGGCATTTTTGTTTTAAACCATGTTACAACTAACCCAAAGTGTTAAACCATGTTACAACTAACCCTGCGTTAGGTTGTGCCCAGAGCTCCCCTATTACGGATGACTAACAATTAAAAATAATCAATAATCTTTTTTTTGTTTGAACAAGTGACCTCTAGAAGTGAAAATTACATATTGTGCCTTTAATGCTATCCTTGCCTGAAAATAATTAGAAGAAGCATTCCAATGCTCTAAATCAGCTGCAACCTTATTAAAAGTACAATTAAATATTTGTCCATTATTCATTTTACTGAAGGAAATATTTGTCTGCCCACAGAGATGTTTGGGGGTAAGGCAATACTGTTTAAGCTGCTTTTCAATGGTAAAATGCATTATTTGTTCCAATTTAATTTATAAATAGAAATTACGGAGTACAGAATCTTCAGATTTAAAAAAATGCAGGTGAAAAAGCAAAACAGAAACAAGCAATAAAAGCATTCTGCCATTGTAGTCTCTGACAAAAACACGATTTTCTCAGCTTTTTGTTCAAAATGCTGCTTTTTTTAATGAAACTTATCCACATTCAAGTATTGATAATGCATGAAGCTTGAATTTGTTTTAAAGCAAAGGCTCTGTTCTTGATCTTGTGATCACAAAATGATCTTGTGGTCCTGACTTTTTATCACGTTCCCACGAGTTTATATGTCGTGGCCATGGTGAAATTAAGTGAACCAAACATGTCCCCTCCCGGTCACCGTAGGTGTGGAAAGAGTTAGGTTAGAGGTCTATGTTTTCAAGTGGACAAATATTTTGGTGGAGCAAAAAAGAGCTACAGCTGGATTCATAAGAAGTGATTATCAGCTTCATGTCCTATCGATCGGCGTATCCTTAGAAAACACAATAATATTAAAAAATGTTGAAATGAGCACAGATTCTGCACCAGCTAGTTTGTGAACCACAAAGTCATGTGATCTTGAACATACAGTGTTTGACTTTTATTTAACTACATCTCCTTTTACTTTTTAGGTGACCCAAGAAAAGCTATAAAAGGTAATGTGTTTAAAGGGTTAGTTCACCAAAAAATTAAAATTCTGTCATTAATGACTCTAATGTCGTTCCAAACCCGTAAGACCTCCGTTCATCTCCGGAACACAGTTTAAGATATTTTAGATTTAGTCCGAGAGCCTTCTGTCCTTCCATTGAAAGTGTATGCACACTCTACAGTCCGTGTCCAGAAAGGTAAGAAGAAAGGTATGAAAAACATCATCAAAGTAGTCCATGTGACATCAGTGGGTTAGTTAGACTCTTTTGAAGCATCAACAATACATTTTGGTCCAAAAATAACAAAAACTACGACTTTATCCAGCATTGTATTCTCTTCCGCGTTTGTTTGAATCCGCATTCACGAGTCCACAGAGACGCTGCTGGCATAAGACAGCGTGCGTCTCTCTCAGACTACATGGAAGACAGATAACGCAGCAGCGTCTTACGTCAGCAGCGGGATTCAAACAAATGCGGAAGAGAAGACAATGCTGGAAATGGGCTACAGGTGCCGCATTCCCCAGGTCAAGCCACTTTTGAACCAGAAACAGCGGCAGAAGCGCCTGACCTGGGCTACAGAGAAGCAGCACTGGACTGTCGAGTACCCACTGTCAAGTACCCACAGTCAGTGATGGTCTGGGGTGCCATGTCAGCTGCTGGTGTTGGTCCACTGTGTTTTATCAAGGGCAGGGTCAATGCAGCTAGCTATCAGGAGATTTTGGAGCACTTCATGCTTCCATCTGCTGAAAAGCTTTATGGAGATGAAGATTTCGTTTTTTCAGCTCGACCTGGCACCTGCTCACAGTGCCAAAACCACTGGTAAATGGTTTACTGACCATGGTATTACTGTGCTCAATTGGCCTGCCAACTCTCCTGACCTGAACCCCATAGAGAATCTGTGGGATATTGTGAAGAGTTGAGAGATGCAAGACCCAACACTCTGGATGAGCTTAAGGCCGCTATCGAAGCATCCTGGGCCTCCATAACACCTCAGCAGTGCCACAGGCTGATTGCCTCCATGCCACGCCGCATTGAAGCAGTCATTTCTGCAAAAGGATTCCCGACCAAGTATTGAGTGCATAACTGAACATAATTATTTGAAGGTTGACTTTTTTGGTATTAAAAACACTTTTCTTTTATTGGTCGGATGAAATATGCTAATTTTTTGAGATAGGAATTTTGGGTTTTCATGAGCTGTATGCCAAAATCATCAGTATTAAAACAATAAAAGACCTGAAATATTTCAGTTGGTGTGCAATGAATCTAAAATATATGAAATTTTAATTTTATCATTACATTATGGAAAATAATGAATTTTTATCATAATATGCTAATTTTTTGAGAAGGACCTGTATTTACACAATTCCCTTCAGGACAGCGCTGTGGGTTTCTTCACCGAGCACTGGTATTGTGGGAAGTGAGGATGCACTTGCAGGGAACTGGACGTGGCAGGTCAGTCTACATGTTTATGGATATTACATCTGTGAAGGGTCCCTCATCAGCCACGAATGGGTGCTCACTGCTGCTCACTGCGTTTACTTCTTGTAAGAACACAAAATAGATGTATATAAATCTAATTATTTGATTAATATGACTTCATGTAACGGTGCAGTTGTTATCTCAGAGTTAACACACTTTTCTTTCACATTCAGACCCCCAGGCAGTTACTGGACTGTTTATCTGGGCAGACAGAGCCAAAACATTTCAGTCTCTAACCCAAGCAAGGTGAGTCGAGGAGTCCAATCCATCATTGCACATCCAGACTATGATCCTTCACAGTTGACCAATGACATCGCCTTGGTGAGACTGAGTGAGCCAGTGACCTTTACCAGCTCCATCAGCCCAATCTGCCTGGCTGCTAATGACAGTGTCTTTCACACTGGCACCACCTGCTGGTCCACTGGATGGGGAAGTACTGGCTTTGAAGGTAATGTTCATCAATTTAACACATTGGACTACATTTAATCTGTATTATGAAACTATATTTAAAAAGTAGATGCTATTGTACCACATGTAAACCTTAATTGGTTATATAGTTGTATTGATAAAGTGGGAAACTTTATTTTGCTTGTACTTTTAAATAAGACCCAAATACTGTAACCTGACATGACATTACAACGTAATGGAAATCTTTGGATTGCTCTAACGTTAGTCAAAAGCAGAAGATTAAGAAGTACTGTACTAAAACCAAGGCCCATATTTTCTTGAGGGAAATACAGGCAAAATAGATTAGAAGTGGTGAAAATGTATGTATGATAAGGGTCTCAGAATTAGGTGTGGCAAAATAGCTCGATAGCGCCACCTACAAAATTTAAATTAAGCGTGTGCGCCTAGCGTTTCCAATTTTGTCATCAAAATGTCTGTTTTCTTGATATGACAATTAGGCACTGATTCTGGAACTCTGCAAGAAGTGCAGGTAAATGTGTTGGGGAATAAGGAGTGTGACTGCAGGTTTCAAGACTTCCCATTTTGGGACATAACAATAACACCGACAATGATCTGTGCTGGAGGAAAGACAGGCAAAGGAACATGTTTTGTAAGTTGCAAAAGTTCCCACAACATTGTTGAATTCTTGATTGTGACACTTTTCAAGCGGTATTCTTTAACATGTGCGGCTATGAAGCAGTTCCAGCATTTAATATATCACTTTATATTGTAGTTTAATGTTAAATCATTTATTTTAAAAGTATGATTTTAAGTTCCTCTCTTTAATTTTTTAGGGAAATGCTGGTGGTCCATTACAGTGTAAGCGGGATTCTGTATGGATCTTAGCTGGTGTCACTAATTTGGGGATTTCTTGCTTCTCTGGATTTTCTCATGACAGTTATGCTAGAGTATCCAAATTCCAAAACTGGATCTTGGAAAATGTTAATGGATCAGACATTGGATTTGTGACTTTTAAATCTGATGGTGAAGATAAAGACAGAAGCTTTCTGTGCTATGGAGAAGATACAGGTAAGAGTAAATTGCTAGAATAAAATAACTTTAAACAATACTTTTACTTTTACTTTTACTAATTAATTTAATAAACTTGGGTAGTGTTTATTTCTACATATACCAAAATATTTATTTTTTTAAACATGATATTTAGGAGCAGGCAACTTAAAAAAAACAGACACATTTAAAAAATATCTTATTGATTTACTTAGTATCGCAAGCACACTGTTTCCCTGGAAAATTCCAGTTAACAGACTGAAAGTGCCAATTCCAGCCAGTTCATGCCATGGAACAACGTGAGATTACAAAATGTTTACATTACATTGAAGATCATTGAAGTTTTTTCCCTCAAAATTGTATAGTTTCAGGCCTTTTCTACCCATTGGGAAATCAAGACATAGCGACTCCCTCTCAAGATGATGGAAGCTCTCCAAAAGTATTCTTGGAAAAACGCTTTGTATATTTTGGACGTGTTTATCAACAGACTTATGTAAGAACATTGGATTAATAAATACTGTCTGTGTATGTGTGTACGTGCAATTATAAGGTAGTCAGACTTCAGTCCATACCCCATAATGACAAAACATAAAACGGATTTGTGATATTTTATTAAATGTATTAAAATTAACAAACTGAAATATCACACTGGCAAAAGTATTAAGACCCTTAACACACTTCGTTGAAGCACCTCTGACAGCGGTTACAGCTTTACGTTTTTGGGGTGATGAAACAAGCTTTGCACACCTCGATTTGGGTATTTTCTGCCAATATTTTCTGCAGATTGATGTGGGGAAAAATAATTTAAAGCTGTTAAGAAATATAATCAACATGTAATTTGTGTAAAATCTGGATAAAATGTATGATTATTGATATTGAGATAATGGAATGTAAACATCAGTTCAACAGATATTCAATAATATTTCAGATATTTCAAAATTAGAGTCAAAAACATCAAGACGTTTTGAGGAATCATTTAAGCTTTATATTTTTTGTCATTTGTTTTTAATTGCATTTTAAATTGCAATCTCACAGTTGTAAAATTGCAAACCTTATATAATAAAATAAATGTAAAATAAAACAGATCATGCACTGCACATTAGTTGAAAGAAAACAAACATGGCTTTTTAAGAGTTTCAGTCCCTGTTTTATACTACCAAATATAATATTGTTTTACCTCTGCTTCAGGTTAATAACAACGGGCATTTGACATTTGACGGGCCTCTTTCAGAGCCGGTACCCAATTATTTACTGTCGCAAGTCAACAGAGACATCATTGCTCCACTTTGGACAAACATGGACAACACTGTCAATGGAACCATCTCCTACCGTCAGGTCACCAGAGGCGGACTCTTACTAGCAGCCTCAAACAACATAAACCAGTACTTTCCTAATCTAAACTTCACTGCCTCGTGGCTGTTCATTGCAACTTGGGATAAAGTACCATACTTTAACAACTCACGATCGGTAAGCTTATCCTAAAATTCTTTCAATGAATAAATTAATCTTTTTTTTTGAGCAAAAAGGGTGAGTGAATTACATATTTTATCAGTTCACTCCTCTTGTATGATGTTCGCACTGGGTGGTTAAAACGTAACTTTTAGAACGATCCCGGCATTTGTGCCTGAAGTGTTTGATCACACTGGTGCAGTTCAGTCAGTTGACTTGCTAGCTTTTCATCCACCACGTTTTTCATCTCGAGGAGGAGAGGTTACATTGTTTATGTCCGGTTCATACTCTGCATACGTATGTACAGAGAACCCGCACACTCCGATCTCCCTTCAATGCCTTTCCCACTGGGTGGTGAAGGCTATCGTGTTATGTTACAATAATGCAAATTTAGAGCCCCCTGTAGGACTTTGAGCACATTCTACTAGAGGCTTGGCGACATCGTGGGCTCTGTTTAAGAGAATTGCTATCCAGGAAATTTGCGTGGCAGCCAACTGGTCTTCTCTGCACACATTTGTTTGTTTCTATAGACTAGATGTGACAGAACACTCTCTGGCCCACTCAGTCCTAGCATTTCCCTCCTTGCCTGTCCTGCACGGAGAAGAGATATGCGGAGAATGACGAAATGGTAGGTAGCTGCGGTTTATATACAGGGAGGCGGGACTCCCTGATTGCTGCAGCGATTGGTCTGCCAGGTTTTGACAGACGTGGTGTCATTGGTGTTTCCGCGATCGGTCATGCTTGACCCAAATATATGGTCCCATATAGTGAGATACCTCACTTCATGTTATCAGTGAACCATGGTTACATCAGTAACCTAACGTTATGTTGGACTAACATTAATTTACCTGTATTTGTAAACATGCAAAGAGAAAACAAAACTTTTTATTTAAAATCAATCAGCTATAGTGAGAGCAAGTAACAAAGCCGTCTTTAAAGCACGCAGCTTTAAGGCAATATAATCAATGGGCTCGAAAGGAGTTCTAAAGAGCACGTTCAGGACCACAGACAGGTCCCAAGGCGAGACCAACGGCTTCAATACTGGGTGTAGCCTTTGTGCACCTCTATTAAATCGACATACGAGTGGGTATTGGCCCACAGTACCCGAGTCGAGACCAATACGACATACCGAAATAGCAGACAGAGAGCTAGTTTCTGAGGGTAGGAGTGGAATATTTCTCCCTGTGCTTTTGAGAGGAGATCTCTGCGCACTGGTGTCGCCCATGGCTGGTCGTAGTGTTGGCTCGATCAGGCTCAACGCACGGAATGCTTAAAGTAACACATCTGTCCACTCATGGGTTAGAGCATCCACACACAATGGTGCATTGTTGCCAGACAGAGAGAAGAACGGGACATTGCACGTCTTTGCGCAATGTGAAGAGATCTATGGCAGCTCAGCCAGAGAGAATAACGGGACATTGCACATCTTTGTGCAATGCGAAGAGTTCTACGGCAGTCCAGCGGAAACATTGACACTTTTGAGGCCATCAGACCTAATGTCTGTGAAATGTCTTGATGCAATCCTCTGTTAGGAAGGCTTGAACATCACTGAATTCAACCTGAGACCCAAGTAGGCTATTTCCTGTGAAGGAATTAGACAACTCTTTGTTTGGTTTATTTTGAAACCTTATCTCTCCAAATGTGTTACTAGTGTGTACGTATCGCTTTCTGCTTGCTGCGAGCATGGTGCGCAGATGAGCAGATCATCAGATCATCAGATAAGATGCAAGGCCAATGGGGATTTTCGTGTACTCGTATGCTGTATGTAAGTGAACCTCAGATATTTCCTGTGTGCAGGAAAAATATCTATGTGAAAAATGCATACTGGAGATCTACTGAGGTGAACTAATCTCCTTGATTAATATTTTGACACAAAGTTCTGAGAGACAGCATTTTGAATTTGTAATTTCTGAGGTGTTTGTTGACAACCTGTAAAACCAAATTGGGACAGAGACCACCCCCTCTCTTGGGAATCACAAAATAACGGGATTAAAAACCCCTGTGCTTTTCTTCTGCTGAAATCACTCTTATCACTCCATTTCTCATTAAAGATGATCTTTCTTCCTCTAATACTTGAGCTGAATCTCCTTTGGCCACTGAAATTACCACTCCATTGAAAACAGAAGGTTTTACAGCAATTTGGAGTCTGTATCCCTTGTCTATAGTGGTTAAAACCCAGGGATGCCCTGGTGCATGCACACCAGTTCACTGCATGAGCAGCGAGAGGGCCCTTCATGTCTTCACTCACTAGCGGAGCTGCAGCATACTCTAGTGGCGAAGGGGGAATACCGCTCCAGTAGAGCATATTCCCCTCCGCCCCTGGCCTGGATGCATCAGAGAAAACAAAATTTTTGCAGCGATGCTTGTGAACATGTCTTTCCCCCCTTAGAACAAACCTTGTAGGTGGAGGAGAAGACAATACTTGGCTGGGCACCTGGAGAACATGGGCCATATTCCTTCAAACACTGGACTTTGCACTGTCCACACAAACACATTTCACCTAAATTCCTTCTCCTTTTCCCTGTGGGAGGGAGAGAGGACTTGTTCTGAAGGGATGGGACAGAGAAGCCCTGAGTGTTGTCTCCAATGTTTCGACATTTCATGTTGACCGCCTCTTCTTGCTCCTGCTGCTGTTTCAGTTTTGGTTTCACAAAACTGGGGTTAGACTGTGGGGTCGCATTTCCTGGCTGTTGTGGTGGAGTGGGACAGGAAGGCTGATAGTCCGAATGTTCTCCTCTCGCTGAGGGTCTGAAATTCGGTCAGCTTGGTTGACAAGGCTGAGCTGCCGGCTTTCTGGGGAGGCAGACCTTGAATGCCTCTCCCTCTTTTTTCTGCAGGTCTCATTGCTGACACATCGCTGTTACCATCGCGCCAAACATGACCTTTGGATTGATAGGGGCATCCAAAAACTCTACCTTCTCTTTGTCAGAGAGTCCTACAAACCTAGCCACAGCAATATATCACCCACAACTGCTAAACCCATACTCCGTCTTTGAACTTCAAACTGCTCCACGGGACCTGTGCAGGTTTAAATCAGAGCGCTGGGTTGGGAGATCCGGACGGAGTCCAGCTGACGACCCATCTCCTCTAATAACTCTGCGTGATAAGCAGTAAGGAGGGACGTCACGTTCAAAGCACGAATGGCCAGTGCAGATGATTTATAGATCTTTTGGAAAGTGGCGAAGCACTCTGTTTTCCCTGGCAGTGAGGCTCTGGTTTAAGAGAGTGCTGCCCTGTGGCCTGGGTGCAAGTGATTCGCCACCAATATTTCCACAGAGGGAGGATCCCTAGATCATCCATACCCTTCACATCCAGCCTTGAGAAGCCCTTGGTGGGAAAAAGGCTTGTCCCAAAACCTCTTCATATCAGCTACCCAGGCTGGGACGGCTGGAATAAGAAGTGACGGAAGTCTCTTTCCATCATACAGGTCTCTTCAGCCCCTTTTCCTGCCGGTTGGGATGGTAAGTAGATCACCAATCTAGCTACGGCCCTGCGACAGACCTTGAGTATGGATGGGCAGGTGAAACTCTCTCCATCATCTCTCCCCACGAGCTGGCTGCCTGCGGACAATCCATAGGTTCCTCACTAGGTTGAGCAGAGAGGCATGGGTCTGACTTCCCAGCTATAGTCTCCTCTCTCAGGTTTTAACTGAGAACAGCCCTTGGAGTCAGATAGTGCTACCCGAGTGTGTTTAGTGCCCAAACAGGAGATGCAGAGACCCTGTGTATCCTTTGCAGAAATCCGCATTCCACAAGCCTATGGATGTTGTGGACGACCTTTTCCTCCGGCTTTTGATGGCGCCTGCACTCTCTTTGTACAGTAAGTCCACCACAACGTGACAACTAGTACGTAGCTGTGCTGCGATTAGAGAACTCTTTTTACCTACTCTTTGGTAGGTGGTGAGCGCCCCAAAACTTGCTAAATAAGATGGAAACTTAGAGCAGAAAACTCGCTTTGACGTGTTAGTTATCTCCCTCTAAGTGACAAGTCACTTAACAAACGTGAGAAATGTATTGCATTTGGGACGTTACCATGCGTCTACGTCTACGTCTACCAGGGTGTTAAGCAAATTAATTCACTGCCAAATTCCAGTTATTCCAAAAGGAATCTAGAGTTAGTCAATTTCAAGTTAGTCATGTAATTTTGTTTTGTTATTGGTTTGAAAGTGAATTCTGTGTGAACAGTGTGTACATTGCTATGCCACTGACAATAGACAATGACAACCCATCATTTGGGTAAAAGAAAGAGGAAAGCTGTTTATGATTATTAAATCACTTAATTAGGAAGAAAATTTACTTTTATTTAAGTCACTGCAGAATTAAACATAAAGACAAAATTACTTTTTGTCTATGAGCTATTAAAATAATTTTCTGTTTCTGTAACAGAGTTCATCTTTTCAAGTTGTTTTGGTCTCTGCTGGCTCTCTGTCTTTTGTCATGATGAACTATGGAAATATCTCCTCTACGGATCAAAGTTTTCAGGTTAGAAAGAATCAGAATCGCATCTCTGAACTTTGGCACAAAGATAATATTAGAGAAGTTTTTTGATGATGATACATTTTTCTACTCAGGCTGGCTATGGCACAGTAGACTCAAAAAAATATTCCTCAATACCTGTGACTGATGAAAACAAACTCTCCAACTTCAGCAATGTCAATGTCCCAGGACGCTGGGCTTTCCGTGTTGATGGTGGACCTGAAGAGGGTAATCCTTTGACTTACATTTTGAATTACATTTTTGAAATCATGTACCACATCTGATCAAATCAGACCAACTTACAAAAGAAGTAGAAAATCTTCATGACAAGTGTAATTAGTACGAATGTAAAGCCGCTGTAAGTTGTTGGAGTACCAATGCACAAAATATCCCTGATACATTTTGAACATTTTTAATTTAGGGATTTTTGCAGTTAGGCTGTGTTAAAACACTCAACCATTATAACCACTAACTCATCTACAATTTAATAGTAGGATGTTCCTTTTTCAATGGCAGGGATTTTTTACACATATAGAGATGAGGATTCAAAGAACCCTGCAGAGGATTTAGGAAGTTCTCCATTCATAACCCTGGCGCAGCCATTTGTCTACTTTGGGCTTGTTTATAATCAATTATACGTAAGCAGCATTGTCACATTCATGAAATTGTATCTCAATTTTTATGAGTAGCTTTATATTCCATATTAAGAATGTTACTTAAAAGTCCAGATGACTGAGCTTTCGCTGTTTTGGTCTCATAAAAGGTGAATAACAAGGGGTACTTGACTTTTGAAGGACCTTTTCACCAGTGGTATCCTGATTATTTTCCTGCACACTCGACTAGAGACATCATCGCTCCACTGTGGACAGACATTGACATTACTCACAAAGGAACCATCTCTTACCGACAAGTAACAGATGGTCATCTCTTGAATCGGGCCTCTAGAGACATAAACCAATATTACCCCAATTTAAACTTCTCTGCCTCATGGGTTTTCATTGCAACGTGGGATAAAGTACAGTATTATGGATATAGGCGGACAGTAAGTCTCTTTTTGGTTCGATCGAAATAGCCACAGTTTCTTTAGCACATAAATTTGTGATAAGGAATCCGTATTCCATGTTCTCTGTATTTATGTAGTGATTCCCTTTATCTTCCAGGAGTCAACCTTTCAAGTGGTTTTGGTGTCTGGCAAAAACATGTCATTCACACTCATGCATTATGGTAATATTGCTCTGGCCGTGCATCCTGTTATGGTAAAGTAATTTGAAATAGACACTAATTTAAAAATAAATTATTTGTATCACTGTAAGTGTAACTGAACTTTTTGTCTTGTTATTTGATTGACAGTCTGGCTATGACACAAGTGATTCAACTGATTTCTTTTCAATTCCTGTCTCTGACACCACAAACCTGCCATACACAAGCAATGTCAACGTCATGGGTCGATGGGTATTTCGAACTGACACTGCATCAGAACACAATGGTACAGTAATTTAATAATTTAACACATGGCATGCACTGCATATCATGTGTAATTTTCATTTACATTTATGCATTTAGCAGATGCTTTTATGCAAAGCGACATCAATTTCATTAAAGAGCTAACAGTCCTTGTTGTACACAATGCCAGGTTTATTAGATAAATAGATTCAGAAACCAGCTAGAGAAGAGAAGAAATGCAGGGAATAATTTTGTGTGAGTGCATTGGTTTAAGAGTGTTGGGGTGAGTACTTGTAGCAAAGCTTCTTGAAAGATGTGATGTTCTCAGCAGTTCGGATGGAGGTTGGCAGCTCATTCCACCAGGGACCCGAGACCTGACTGTCTGCTTTTAAAGCCAGACTGGCTGTCGTCAAGTAGGTTGTTCTGTGAAAAAAAGGAGAGAGCTTCAAGTTTTTAAGACGGAAAAGTCAGAAGAGAAACTGGTTGGTTATTTTCAATTGCTGTGGGGTTAAGTGTTTCAAACAATTGGGTTAGCTGAGCCTGCTTGAGTGTGCTGGGAAATTTTTCAGTAGTGAGGGATGTGTTGATGATGTGAGTGAAAGCAGGTAATAATTTTGGTGAGATCTCCTGTAGTAGGTGGGAGGGGATTGGGTCTAAGGGACAGGTTGTAGGACCGCTGGCACAGAGAACTTTGAAGACCTCGTTCTCCATAAATTCACAAGTTTACACATGAAATCAAATATAGTAATTTATGCATATTTGGCGTGCTGTCTGGGGGAGGGCTCCAAGCTCGAATTTGACCCAGAGTACTCCCCCTCCGGGACAGAGGTGTGAGATGTCGATATATACCTCTTGCACTGATTGGTTGATTACCTGAACATGCTCCTCCCGAACTTCAATAAAATAAAACTTCATGTATAGATGCACAGAACAACTGGCCAGGGATCAGAATTGGCCTGGATTGTTGATCGGCCAGTCAGTCTCACGTCTTACCGATTCCGAGGCAGTTTTTGTTGCCAGCGGCACAGGCCATAACGTTATCTGCACTTTCTTGCTCTCTTCTCTCCATCCAAAAAAATGGAAATCGGAATCTGCAAAGAAAATAGCAATCGGCGCATCTCTACCATAAAGGGAGAGAAAGAAGAGAATAGGGAAATGTATGTGGTTGGAGGTTGGCTGTGGGTGTGTGGTGTGTAGAGAACTGCTTGCTGATGGTGGCCACCTCATCTGTGAAGTATGTGGAGAAGAATGTTTTGAATGGTCTCCAGCGTCTGATGTGTTATTGATTTTGTTTTGGTAGTAGGATATATTGGCAGCAGAAACACCAGAGGAGAAAAAGGACAGGAAAGAAGGGTATATACTCTGGTCAGAAAGATGTTTAATCTTGCGGCATTTCTTCTCAGCAGCTCTGAGCTTGGTTCGATGGTCAAAGAGATAATCTGTGACCCAGGGGCTGGAGGACCCACAGAGGAAAAGCATGTATGGGATAGAGAGAGCGCCGGTTACGACAAAAAGAGACCAGAAGATAGTTGTTTAATAGCTGTTTATTGTTCAAAGCATGTAGAACAATTTATTGAGAAATGTCTATGTTGTGAACTCTTGAGAGTTGCAAACAAATTAAATTGCTGAAATATAAATTTTTATGCTTTCAGGACTGTTCTATCCATTCAGGAATGGGTACAAACTTCAACAGGATTATAGATTTGGATTATTTGGATTTCCGGTCGCTCTCTATTTGCAGACAGAATTTTCTTATCTTGGCCTCACATACAGCTATATTTATGTGAGGACACTCATTAATGCAACTGTATTTTGACTTTCTTAAGCAATTTATCACTAGCCATTATAAGTGCTTATCTGTTGCATTATCTGTTACGTCAAACCCCTTTTAGGTTTACAAAAATGGATTGCTTACCTTCAAACGGGCATTGTTTCCTCAAAGTCCTCGAACTCTTCCAGCTAACACAAATAGAGATATTGTTGCTCCATTATGGACAGATATTGAGAACAGTGACTTTTACTTCCAAGAATACCATGGTGTCCGAGTACTACAGAGAGCTACGAATGATATACGTCAATATTTTCCTCAAACAAATTTCACTGCAGACTCAGTTTTTGTTTGTACATGGGATAATGTGAGATATTATAACACTTCCGCACAGGTAAGGTTTGTTTCATTATTTGTTTTCAGTTGTCTTGTGACTGTGATGATTTGATGTTGTTGTTGTTGTTGTTTTTTCTTTAGAATTCCTCTTTTCAAGTACTGCTGATCTCAGGTTCTGGTTTGTCATTTATTGTATTTAATTATGGCAATATTCCACAAACTAAGCATATCACAATGGTGAGAAAGCTTTTCAAAGCCCTGTATTTTTTTAACTTATAAAAATGTAATAACTTTTGCAATATTCTGGACCGTTCAAAATGTATTTGCAGAGATACAATAAAACTGTTTTACAGTAATGTCAGTTTTTTCTTGGTAGAATTAGCTACAGCTCTTCTTATCCATAGACCTGTAACAATCATATTTGTAATCATTATTTAGGCTGGATATGACACTATTGATTCAACCAGTTATTATACAATTCCTGTGTCTAACATCGCTAACCTGACCCACTCAACAAATGTCAATGTTATGGGTCGTTGGGCTTTTCGGGTCGACACTTCACCAGCAAAACTTGGTGATACATTTTTTCTTTCTTATCCTGAACCCCTAAAATAAGTTTTAATCTTTGCATGTACTGTACCAAGGCCATAACATACAAAGACATGCTTTTTCCAGGTTTGTTTTATCCGACTGGCTCTCTGGTCTCTCCCGGTCAAAGTAATGCAATCTCACCAGTTGTGCGTTTGCAGTATCCTTTCTTGTACTTTGGACGCAAATACCAGAACATATATGTAAGATGTTAAACACATTACGTTTGAAGTACATTGATCATGTATTCCTTAGTTAAATCTTTTTGTCTTTACTATAGGTCAACAATAATGGACATTTGACATTTGACAAACCCTTTTATGAAAGACTCCCCAAGGCTTTCCCTGCCAACTCTACTAGAGACATTATAGCTCCACTCTGGACAATGTTTGACTGTAGTGTCAATGGAAGCATCTCCTACCGCCTCATAACTCAAGGCCGAATTCTGGACTGGGCGAGAAATGATGTCAAACAGTATTTCCCTCTGTTTGGGTTGTCAGTACAAACAGTCCTCATTGCTACTTGGGATAAAGTGCCCTACTTGAACGGCTCCTTGACGGTGTGTTGATTGAATGGTTACACAAATCTTCTTTAACCTAAGTTTAATATAAATGTAGTCAGATATTGAAATAGTTTTAGAAGTATTGCATACATTTAGCAATTCATTTTGTTTATAGCCAATTTAATTTGACTTCTCAAGTTTTATTTGACTTCTCCTAGGAATCCTCCTTCCAAGTTGTTCTAATTATTTGCAGGACTCTTTCCTTTGTCATAATGAACTATGGAAATATCTCATACACTGATCAAAGTTTTCAGGTTGGACAGAATAAGAATCTTGTTACAAATCATTAAGAATAAGACAATAATAATTATAATGGCACCTTAAATGTCTTGGTTGACTGGACTGTTAATTATTATTATTGTTTTGTTGTTTACTCAGGCTGGCTATGACACAGTAAACTCAACAAATTATTTTTCAATCCCTGTTGCTGATGAAAATAAACTCTCTAACTCCAGCAATGTCAATGTGCCGGGACGATGGGCATTCCGTGTTGATGGAGGGCCTGAGGAGGGTAACATCACATTGTTTGATTAATAGCCATGAAATTTAACATGAAATAATTTATAACTTCAAATCTTTAAACATTCATAATGATAATATTGGAAATATTAGGAATATTCTACCCATATGGAGATGCAGAGGATGAGAAAAACCCACAGTCGGATGATGGAAGTTCCCCACCGATCCCCTTGCGACAGTCATTTGTATACTTTGGCCATGTATATGACAAAATATTTGTAAGAAGCATTCATTAATGACATTCATTAATATGTGTTCCACATACATGTGTTACTTGATAATCCAGATAATTATCCAGAAATCCAGATTCAGATATTTTGATCCTACAGGTGAATAATAATGGAGATCTGACCTTTGATGAGTCATTTTACCAGTGGTATCCCAATGATTTTCCTGCATGCTCGACTAGAGACATCATCGCTCCACTGTGGACAGACATTAATAATATCAGGAAAGGAACCATCTCTTACCGACAAGTTACAGATGGTCATCTCCTGAAACGGGCTTCAAGAGATATAAACCAATATTACCCTAACTTGAACTTCTCTGCTTCATGGGTTTTTATTGCTACATGGGATAAAGTGCCGTATTATGGAAACAGAGAGGCAGTACGTGTTTAAAATTAGCATGCACTTTTATTGCACAGTACAGTATTTTAATTAAAATAAAATATACAGCATATCCAGAATGATGCTTGCATTAATGAGGAATTCTCTCTTCCAGGAGTCAACCTTCCAGGTGGTTTTGGTGTCTGGAAAAAACCTGTCGTTTACACTCATGCATTATGATTATATCACCCCCACCTATACTGCAGAGGTAAAAATTTGTCAATAAATTGTCACATACGTTTTATGACATTTAGCAGTGTGAAATGTTTTTGAATTTAATGGAGTTTTTTTCTTTGTGTTTTCTTCATTAACAGTCTGGCTATGACACAATTTGCTCTACTAATGTCTTTTCGATTCCTGTTCCTAATATCGCAAACCTGCCATACACAAGCAACGTCAACATCATGGGTAGATGGGCATTTCGTGTCGACAATTCATCAGAAAGAAATGGTATATGTATATTAATGAAATGTGCCATTTAGCTCAATTAATTTTATAATCAATGTCTCAGAACATATGCGTTTGTTAGTTTCTTTAAATAGTGTGTGTAATGGAGTATAGATATGTATGTAACATCTGCCTCTGTTTTGTTTTGCAGGATTTTGTGACAAAACAGACACTCAAGGTAAATAATATTACATAGACAATTTGATACATATGTTTTACCTGAAATCCCTGTGCAAATAACATATCTATAGCAGAATCAGGGCTTGACATTAACACACTCACTCCCATCAGCCACTTTGGCGGGTTGAATTTTATTGTAGTATTCTCAAAAGCTAACTGTTATAATCGCATTGCGTATTATAACCAATCACACGCGATTCTGTTGAGTTTAGGAATGCATTGTCTAATAATCAGAGGCGTTCAGATAAGTCATCGCTGAAACGTCGGAGTTTTGTTCAGAGCGCGCTCTCACTCACTGAAATTTGCACTCTCATCATAAACAACACAGCAGAGATGTACGTGCAATACAGCGATTGACTGGTTTTTTTATATTTCAGCAGCGGGAATAGTTTCAAACAAAGCAGAACTATAGTGCATCTGATGTGACTGGCATAAAGTTGGCGATGTTCGATATTCGCGAATTTAGGGACGTCTAAACATTTTTATACACGTTTCTAACTTCAACAGCATTTGAAGAGAATGACTTACAGTCATAAAACCAACTGTAAAGTGTTCATCTAGGTTCACACCTTTTTAGATTTTTGATATTTAATAAAATAAACATGAAATTAATAAACATGTCAAATAACATGAAAATATGAATATGTATTTCACTAGGCTAATGTATGGGCTCATTCGCAAAATATGCTAGATTTAAATGTCATAGCTGATAGAACACTGATGAGTATATTGCTTGAGTATAAATTATATTAATGCAAAAAAATTTTTTCAGACAAGCAAGTGTTTCCCTGTCTAGATTAAGGAGCTTTACACACAACCTTATTAGAGCTTAGGCCTATTTGATGACCTGTCAGGTTATACATTTCATGTGGATTTGATTTGGGTGTGTGCAGTGGTCATTTACATATAGACAACAACAACTTTCCCAACAACAACATTTTGGCCAGTGAAAATGCCGAGTGGCTAGTAACTTCTGAAAGCCGGCCACAGTGGCTGGTGAGCAAAATAGTTAATGTCAAGCCCTGAGCAGAATGTACATTCTGTCTGGCACGTGTCCCCTCAGATTTTTGAGGCAGCTGAATTTTTTTTAAATTAAACATTTTATTAATTATTGTTGGTGAAATATCAGAGTGCTGAAAACTCACTGTTACTTCTCAATAACTTAAGTTTTATTATGTATTGAGATATTCATTATATATATTGTCACGGGTGAGAAATCACACAACAAGGCTGCTTGTACAAGTGAACCCCGGAGGGTGGATTTAATGACAATACTTTGGGGGAAGTTGTGCAAATGGTGAAACAAAGGTGGGTGCTGTCGTCGTGGCTGGTGATCCTGTGAAGTCCTCGTGCTCGTGAAGGTGGGTGTCCTGGCGTGCTCAATCGGGCTGTCGGTCACTCGCTGCCTTCTGTGAGAGAAGAGAAAGAGGATTAAGTCCAGTACGTTCAGCATGAGAGGGTTCTCTCCCCAAGTGCGAGCGGCAGCGGCTTTTACAGCCTCTTCCTGATCGTCTGCAGCTGTGACCGATCAGCCCGTGATGAGGACGTGCAGGTGCCGTGGCGTTGGTTACCAGGGCGACGCTGATATGCCCAGAGAGACTCACATTCCCCTAGCGTCGTTCTGGCCCTGGGAACGAAAGGAGACAGTAGGGGTGAAACAAGGGGTGGGTGGGAATGACCCTGACAGACCTGAAAAAGCTGCCCACATCCGCGAGAGTCCATCAGCGTTGGCGTTGGCGGCCCCGGCCCGATGTCGTACTTCGAAGTGGAAGTCCTGGAGCGCGAGGAACCAGCGGGTCACCCTGGCGTTGGTCTCCTTCGCCCGGGCCATCCATTGGAGAGGGGCATGGTCGGTCAGCAGGGTGAACTTACGGCCGAGGAGGTAGTACCGCAGCTCCAGGACTGCCCACTTGATGGCCAGGGCCTCCTTCTCGACGGCGGCGTAGTTCTTCTCTGCCGGGGACAGCTTTCTGCTGATGTATAGTATGGGATGTTCCTCACCCTCCTGGACCTGGGACAGGACGGCTCCCAGTCGGTGTCGGAAGCATCCGTTTGCAGCAGGAAGGGGCAGCGAAGTCGGGAGCGCGGAGTACCGGAGGCGCTGTCAGGGCCGTCTTGAGTTGGGCGAAGGCCTCTTTGGCGGCCGGCGTCCAACAGGTCTTCTCGGGCTGCCCTTCCTGGTCAGATCTGTCAGGGGCGGCTAAAGAGGAGAAGTTGGGGATGAAACAGCGATAGTACCCGCCAACCCCAAAGGCGCGTACCTGGGACTTCGTTTGTGGTCTGGAGTGCGTTGCGGATGGCCTCCACCTTCTTCTCCTGGGGCCTGATCAGGCCCGGCCAACCTGGAATCCCAGGTACTTCGCCTCAGAGGCGCGAGGTGGCATTTGCGGGGTTGGCGGTCAGTCCAGCCGCCGGAGCTCCGAGAGCACCCTCCGCAGACGTTCCAGGTGTTCCTCCCATGCCTCGGAGCCGGCCGTCCACGCTGCACGCGGCTGCGTGCGCTTGGTGGGGCCGTAAGAGGATGTCCATCATGCGTTGGAACGTCGCAGGGGCCCCATGTAGGCCGAAGGGGAGGGTCCGGTACTGCCAGTGTCCACTAGGGGTAGAAAAGGCAGTCTTTGCTTTAGCGGAGGGAGTGAGTGGTACCTGCCAGTATCCCTTGGTGAGGTCCAGGGTCGTGATGTACCGGGCCCTCCCCAGTCGGTCTAGCAGTTCGTCGACCGAGGCATGGGATAGCCGTCGAACTCGGAGACTTCGTTGAGCCGGCGGAAGTCGTTGCAGAAGCGGAGGGTGCCATCCGGCTTGGGTACCATCACGATGGGGCTGGACCATGGGCTGCGAGATGGTTCTATCACCCCCAACTTCAACATTTCCTGGATTTCCTCCTCAATAGCCTGCCGACGAGCTTCTGGGACTCGGTAGGGCCGTTGCCTGACGATGACTCCAGGGGCGGTCCTGATGTCATGGTGGATGACGTTGGTCTGCCGGGCCTAGAGGAGAACACATCCGTGAACTGTCTGACCAGGTTCTGCAGCTCGGCCTTCTGGGTAGCCGCCAGGTGGGGGTCCATGTCCACAACCACGGGATCGGTGAGACTCAGGGCGGCGAGCTGGTCTCGGGTCCCTGCCACTTCTTCAGTAGGTTGATGTGGTATAACTGCTCCGTCCGTCTTCTTCCCGGTTGGCGTACCCGATACGTCACGGGACCGACCTTCTCCACCACGGTGTATGGCCCTTGCCACGACGCCAGGAATTTGCAGGCGGACGTAGGGACCAAGACCATTACTCTGTCTCCCGGCTGGAACTCCGTGGTTGGGCTGCCTGGTTGTAATGGCGTTGTTGGGCCTGTTGGGCCTTGCTGAGATGCTCCGGACTAATGGCATGACCCGATCGATCCTCTCCCTCATCTGGGTGACGTGCTCGATGACCGTGCGATGAGGGGCAGGCTGCTGTTCCCAGGCCTCCCGAGCCACATCCAGCAGACCCGGGGCTGGCGACGAAGAGGAGCTCGAAGGGTGAAACCAGTTGAGGCTTGCGGGACCTCACGGATGCCGAAGAGGGCGTAGGGGATCATCAGGTCCCAGTCCGCTTGTCCTCCGCCGCTACCGAAGCATCTGTTTTAGCGTCTGGTTGAAACGTTCCACGAGTCCGTCGGTTTGCGGGTGGTACACCGTGGTCCTCAACTGTTTCACCCCAGCCGCCTGCAGAGGTCTGCCATTAGCCGGGACATGAGCGGTGTTCCTGGTCAGACAATATCTCGCTCGGGAGGCCGACCCGGCTGGCCAACAGAAACAGCTCCTGGGCGATGGCTTTCGCTGTGGCTTTCCGCAGGGGGACTGCTTCTGGATACCGGGTGGCGTAGTCCACGATGACGAGGATGTGTTCATGCCCTCGGGCAGACTTAGGCAACGGCCCCACCAGATCCAGTCCGATGCGCTCGAAGGGCACCTCGATGATGGGTAAGGGAATCAGCGGGCTGGGGGGAGGAGTCCGGGGCGCCGTGGCGCTGGCAGGTCGGACAGGCCTTACAGAACCCCTTCACATCCGCATCCAGACCCGGCCAGTGAAAGCGATCTCGGATCCGCTGGATGGTGTTCGTTGCTCCCAGGTGACCTGCCATCGGATGGGAATGGGCCAGGTCGAGGATGGTCTCCGTCTTCGTCCCGCGGGGCGACCAGAAGCTCCTTCTCCTCCCCCCTTCGCTGAGCCACGCAGTATAGCAGACCGCTTCGGACCACGAAGTGCGGGAGAGGATGGGGCCGTGGGAGGACGTCTTTTCCGTCCACCGTCCTGACCTGACTCCAGCAGTGCTTTAGGCGATCGTCCTCCCGCTGGTCTTTGGCAAAAGAGCCCCCCTCGCTGACCTGCTGGACCACATCATAAAACAGGTTAGACTGTGACGAGGGGACTCACCATCTCCCGCTGTCGAAGCTAGCGCCCGGCGGTGACGGCGTCTTTGGGCGGCCGGCGGCGGACGGCGGCCGTTCCGTTCGGGCTGGCGGGCTGCTCAACGGGCGGCGAGGAGGCGACCAAACCCTGGCCAATCTCTTCCCAGCAACAGTGGGACCGGTAGGTTCTTCACCAATCCGGCCTCGACGGGCCAGGTGCCAGGGGCGGCGGCGATGTTCACACGGCAGCGGGTACTTGTTGGGTGTCTCCATGCACACGTGATTGGGAGGTACCTCTTTTGGCCAGAGTGAGGCGGACACAGATGAGCCTGGATGAGGTGACTGCGCTGCCCGAGTCCAGAAGCGCCGGATGGGGTGGCCATTCAGCTGGACGTCCGCCTCTGGAGCCGCTGGTGGGACGTGCTGATGTACGATGCAGCCCGCCAGCCAGGCCCGCGGGGCCGTCGTTGGTTCTGCGGTGGGCATGGGCTCGTCCATCGGAAACGGAACGGCCGGTCTGCTACCTGCGCGCGAGGTGCCCTCCGGCGTGCGTCGCTCCTGGACCACCCTCCGGGGAAACGGCGGCGCTCTCTCTCCGGCCTCTCGCTGGTGGACTGCATCCGCCAGCTCGATCGCCTCCACCAGACCGAGGACAGTGGTGGGGTTCCTCATACCCACAGCCTGACGATGGGACCGAGGCAGAGCGCGGAGGAGGCGATCGATGACCACTCGTTCCACTACCTGATCCGCGGTGGGCTTCCCGTCCAGCAGCCAATGCTGAGCCAACCGGACGAGATCCGCGGCCTGGGCCGCGCTGGCATCCGCCCTTTAAACTCCCACTCATGGAATTGTTGCGCTGCGCAGATGGGGAAAGCCCCAGCCGGGCCAGGATCTCGTTTCACTTCCTTGTAGTCAGTCGTGATCGCAGATGGAAGGGAGAAATAAGCTCGCTGGGCTTCACCTGTTAGGAGAGGAGCCAGCGCGGTAGCCCAGTCCTCGGCGGGCCATCCTTCCTGATTGGCCGTTGTTTCAAAAATTTGGAGATAGGCTTCAACATCGTCGTGATCCGTCATCTTAGGCAGCAGCCGAGTCGCTCGCATGCGGGGGTCAGGTAGTGGAACCGACTGGGCTGCCCGGGCATGAAGGGCGGCGACGTCCTCTTCAACTATGCCCTGCCGAGTGGCCAGATGTTCCACGATCTGCTGCTGGCGGATGCTGACTTCGGTGAGGCGCTGTAGTATTTCCTCCATCTCCAACGGAAGAGAGAGCGCCGACCAGTGCTGGGGTGGTGCACCGAAAGAGAACCAAACAAAAAGGAAAAAACAACAAAGATATTAATGCGGTGAAGACTGCAAACACTTGTGTGTGATTTCTCATGCAGTTGCCCGCATTCTCCACCAGATGTCACGGGTGAGAAATCACACAACAAGGCTGCTTGTACAAGTGAACCCCGGAGGGTGGATTTAATGACAATACTTTGGGGGAAGTTGTGCAAATGGTGAAACAAAGGTGGGTGCTGTCGTCGTGGCTGGTGATCCTGTGAAGTCCTCGTGCTCGTGAAGGTGGGTGTCCTGGCGTGCTCAATCGGGCTGTCGGTCACTCGCTGCCTTCTGTGAGAGAAGAGAAAGAGGATTAAGTCCAGTACGTTCAGCATGAGAGGGTTCTCTCCCCAAGTGCGAGCGGCAGCGGCACACAGCCTCTTCCTGATCGTCTGCAGCTGTGACCGATCAGCCCGTGATGAGGACGTGCAGGTGCCGTGCGTTGGTTACCAGGGCGACGCTGATATGCCCAGAGAGACTCGTCACAATATACATTTAAAGTCAGGCTTATGTGAAAGTGCCTTTTGCTTGGTCAATACAGCAGCGCGATCTCAGAAATTAATAATATATATATATTTTATATATTATTTTTAATTTATGAGGGGTTGGAAAGGATCATTTTTTCATCATTTTTTATTTTATTTTACCTAAGCAATCTCATAAAATGAACATATTGAATCAGGATTTAAACATGGATCCCCTTCATCAAATGAGGTGCATGCATACGTGCTGCTTGAGAAGCTCTTGGGTAAAACAACATTGTGTCTTTTGTGTTTGCAGCCTCATATAATTTTTCCAGTGCTCAGGTGTGTGGAAAAACCACATTTAACGCCAGCAGCAGGACAGCAGGGGGTCAGAACGCTTCAGCTGGACGCTGGCCGTGGCAGGCTAGCATTCTTCTGAGCGGCAGACACTTCTGTGGAGCTTCTCTCATTAACAAAGAGTGGGTGCTGACCGCTGCCCACTGTGTTGCGAGGTGAACTCATTCAACTAAATACTTCAGCTTTCATAGATGCTTTGAGTAGTTTGCATTTGATTTTAAGGAATTTATTTTACCCTATATAGTCTACTTTATACATTTGATGTGAACATTTACTGGACTGAAGATAGGTTAACTTGGCTTTACTTGATAATTTTTTCGAAAAATTATTTAAAATGTGAGTATCAAACATGATCCATTAGGCTTTTGAGGAATGTTTATTTGTTCATCTCTGATCTCAAGAGGTTGCAGCCTTTAGCCTCCCAGTTAGAGCCTCCGACTCTCAGGCAGGCGGACCCGGGTTCAAGTCTGGCTTTGAGTGGGCGGTTTGAACAGGAGGGGTTACATCCTAACAATAAAAACTACAGAGCTTTAATCAAAAATCTAAGCATTTAAACAGGGTGGGCGACCGCCTGGGGCCCCTGAATGCCAAGGGCCCCCTAAAATGATTTTTATACTAGATGCGAGTTCAGCGCTGTGGTGCTCATTACCACGACAACCGCCTGCGCTTCCACGTTGAACGTGCATCTTATAGAAAGTGTAGGGCCCAATGATTTCCACGATTCAGAAGACGGATACAGGATCAGATAATCCATTCATAAAAACGGAATGTCACTCAATGATTGGCGCAGATGCACAGTTTAGTTTATTACTGAAGCACGCGCGGCGCTCGTTGCTCGCCTGCACAATTAATTCATACAGAGACACAAAACATGCAGGATTCATATTTCAGTAGTATTTTGCCATTTAATATTCACATACTTGTCCATATCATGATTTGATTGATGAAGTGTACTGACTTGCATTGGATTTATTCATCCACAATTCGACATTCCATGACATTCCGCGTTAAACAGTTAATTCTATTTTTATGACAGGATTCCGTCCGCTTTTTTTGCATCGCAGAAATCATAGGCCCTACACTTCATGAGCATTCATTTGAGAGATCATCATAACATATTCACAGAAAAAGGTCTTCAAGGCAACCCGTCAAAATAA
This sequence comes from Gobiocypris rarus, assembly GCA_023029165.1. NCBI lineage: Eukaryota > Metazoa > Chordata > Actinopteri > Cypriniformes > Gobionidae > Gobiocypris > Gobiocypris rarus. Next base: position 4,443,044 of record CM040920.1, on the reverse strand, counting down.
AAGTTTGGACAGTTTGTCTTAATGTAACCATTTTAGCAGGAGGCCTAAACCTCTGCTGTGTAGCACTTTGAATGTACAGAAATTAAAGGGTTTATTTAATTTTTGTTGGAATAAAAGTTACATGTCGTATGCCTTCATTTGATTAGGCTACCAGAAAAGTTTAAAATACATAAAAACTTTTAAAATATTGATATTAAATTAATCAAGTTTAATGATTTCAATTAATTAGTCATGATTTTTGATTAATACAATATAATATAACCATCCAGAAAAATGCAAACACACACACACACACACACACACACACACACACACACACACACACACACACACACACACACACAAAAATGGTATCCAGAAAAATTTTAAGGTGAAGAAAAAAAGGAATCTGGGTTTTTTTATGGAATTTGGAAAAAAAATTAACAGATTTCACAGGGCCCTACAAATGAAAATGTCATGCATCTGAAGTTATAATTTTTTTAATGGCACTCACTCCTTTCGTTGAAGTACCTGAGGAGATGACGCATGCGCAGTTACATTCCACACAGGCACACTTCATTTTTGGTTGAAATCATTTGTATGCATGTAATAATTTCTTTCAGTTTAATTTAAATTTGTGGGGAAAAAATATTTTATAGTTTACAATTAAACAGCCTTGTGTTGCGGAAACAATTGTGCAGTGAAAATAACCACCTAGTGTCCAACCTACTCTGTTATAACCCGTTTACACGTGAACAAGGGATCTACAACATGAAGAAAGCAATTATTTATAACATGTACATGAAAAATAAAAAATAGGACAAAACTCTGGGACAAGGTTGTGCAGCAGGAATCGGTGAAACAATGAAGGGAACCAATTCCATTGTGCAATTGTAATAGGGCCCCATTCCTGTATTTTGATTGGGGCCCCCAAATCACTAAATCCGCCCCTGCATTTAAATATCATCCTACTAAGACATATTATTGGCAGATATAGTGACAACTGATATGCATGTGCATTTTATGTAAGTAGTCTGTTATACAGATCTCAGATATCTCATTGATTTAAATTACTAGCAATCAGGATTAATTCCTACTATATGGCCATATACTATATCAGCAACTGCTCCAAATTGCAAATTTTTTCTCAGTTTGAGCCTCTTAATAAAATTAGTTTTTTTCTTCCTCAGGTATGAGCTCCATGTTCTCACACTATATCATATGACCCATAAAAGCCTGATATATAAAATATGGTGCTAAACAAAAAACACATATGTACATTTTATATATATTTTTATAATATATTATTTAAAGGGTCAATACATTGTTCCATTTCACACACACACAAAATATTTTTCTAACTTTTATTTCATATGCTTTACAGGGTTAAAACTCATTACTACTTTTTATGTCTATTTCTTTAGCTATGTCAGTTATGACATCTTTTCTTTAAGTGTGGTTTTGGGGAGACATGGAGAAAGCTTCAACCTTAATGAAGTGTTCAGAGATGTGATTGCAGTCGTCAAACATCCTAGTTACAACAATGTTACAAATGACAATGATATCGCATTGGTCAAATTGAGCTCTCCCGTCACCTTCACTGACTACATCAGACCCGTCTGTCTAGCAGCTGATCGGAGTGTGTTTAACAGCGGCACAGACAGCTGGATCACCGGATGGGGAAACATTACTGAAGGAGGTGAGAATTCATTCCTGTTTTACTTCCTGTCAAAACTCAACATTAAATACCTTTAATAATCCCATTTGAAACATTTGTAAATAACTTCTCATGTCTTTCCCACAGTGTCCCTCCCATCCCCTAATGCTCTACAGGAGGTTCCTGTAATCGGTAACAGACAGTGCAGCTGTCTCTATGGAGTTGGAAATATTACCGACAACATGATCTGTGCTGGTCTACTGGAGGGAGGCAAGGTCTCATGTCAGGTACACTACACCTGTCCAGAGGAAACGAGATGTTGTAACAATATAGTTGCCCTTGGGAGCAACAAACACCTCGAATGCTTCAGAATAGGCCAGTGAGAATTGGCTAGTGGAGTTTGTACTGAAGAGCTAAGACAGGCCCTGTCCCAAACGGCACCATAACACTTGAGGTCTTGCGTGTCCACACTCTTGTGACGTAGCGACACTGTGACTGTCAAAGGGGGCACTCGTGAGCACCCTTCTGAAACCTAACATGACGAATAGGATACCCTACGGCAGTCATTGTAAGTCCACAAGACCATAAGTTTATATGAAGTGTGCCATTTGGGACAGTGCCACAGTGTTACAGCCATTTCAGCGGGTACTTCAGCGCTGTGGCAGTAGGGACACAATGTCTCATTCCCTCCATCTAGTAGCAGAGGTTACAACAGTGATCAAGTTCCCTATCTGTCACTCACTGGACGTTGTGTCAATGTAGTGACACTAGGGGCCTGTACACTAAACTCCACAGCCAGCTGAACTGTGTTACGAGTGCCTGATAACCTTCCCAACGCACCAAGTTTCCATACCACTGCTATGAGGTGGGTGATAAAAGACCATACTTTATTACTTAATAAATAAAAAATATAATAATACTACTAATAGTAAAGTCAATTTAAAATGGATTTAAGGGAATAAATAAATAAGAATGGCAAAATAAGTTCTAGGTCTAATTGTAGTTATGAAGTAATCAATTTAAACTACTTTCAAATAATATTTTATTTTAAAATGTGCACACATTCACTCTTATTCATATGTCTGATATGTTGAAAACACGAACGTTTCTTGTCTCATCACATTCATTTATGAATTACATGATGGAGGTAGACAGGGTAAACCCATCCTGATCTGCCGGCGATTTGATTTCGCCCTGCATCTCAGTCTGGAAACCCGTACATTCATTTCTACTGCTTCTGTTACACTTTTGCGGGAACCAATCACAGACTGGCTTATCCACCTGGCACGCTATTTGCAGGTTTAACACGATGACAGATAGAGAGGCGATGGGTCATTGCCTGTTGATCACACCTCTTGTGGTCTGATTGGTTGAAGGACTATACAATTGCATACAGAGTCATTTGAATAATGCTCGTTTATCACACCTCTTGTGCGGTAGAAAATATAGAGCAGACCAATGACTCCAGACTCCCCAGACCAATGTTCAAATTTAAATTGAGTTTGGTCTGGAGATAGCCAGACAATGATGGAGGTACTCCCAGAACACCTTTTTCATAAATCCCTGAAACACGGAGGAGGCATTTACCTGGCCGTACAGCATTCTTAGCGGTCAGTAAAGGTAACAGAAGTGGTCTTCCATTTGTCCCCACTCCAGATCCAGTTGCTTTACACAACTATTCCAGTTCAGCAGGCACAAGGGGAAATGGGCATTGAAATTTGATGGCGATTTTACTGAGTGATCTGAAGTCGTACAGGGCTACAAGCCTCCACCCTTCTTGTCCACAAAGAAGAGGCTGAAAGAAGCAGGGGAAGGTACTCCTCAATAGCTTGCTGTTCTGGGAGAGATAATGGATATGTTTTACCTTTGGATACTGGCTCACCAGGAATCAGGACATGGACACAGGTAGATGTAAATATTTGGTCACAGGAAGGAATGGGAAGCATTTCAATTGGAGCCCCAGAATTCAGACATTACTGGATTGTGCTGGATGAGCCATGGGCGCCCTAGTATCACGTCAGCTGTTTAGCACTCCAGAACCAGAAGTGGGATGGTCTCAACATGTTGGCTGTCAGTTTAAAGTTGCAAGGGACTGGTTGCCTTTCCCCAGTGGTTTTCTGATTATGGATTGGATGAAGTACTCAGGCAAGCCGGGTTCCTTTCAGAGCTGGAGCTTTTGGCAGAGCACTCCCAACATAAAAATCTCCCCAGCAAAATCTCCTGGGGAGAGGTGAAACGCATCCACTTGCATAAGCTCTGACTCTGGTTCTGAAGGAGCTGACAGAACTGGCTGGCGGTAATTTGGAATAGACTGCAAGGCTGGCTGGTCCTCTATGCAACTACTCATTCAATGAGCAACTGGATGAAACGCTCTAACCCTATGGTGTTATCATAGCCACCAGCCAGTAGGTAGTTATCAATGCTAGTTCATTCTATCTGCTAGCTGCTGCAATGGTTCTGAACTTGAGAGAATAATTAAGAATATCATCCTTTCTTTGATTAATACATTTTTCACTCACTGTGCTGTCACCTGCGGGCCATGAAAACCTAATGGAAATATGAATCCAACAACTGAGTGACAGGACTACACTGATTCCATATGGAATCTGCCGATGAGTAATGACAAGATGATGGATATTTTTCTCTCTCAGTAGCAGACCACTGTAGCTGCTTTTCCAGGGTGAGTGAACACTGAAGCAGAAGGCCATTGCAGTCTTCTGCCGAGCCAGAGTAGGGTGCTGGATTGACCACAGGACTGGTAGTGTACACTGCTGACGAAGTGGTTCTAGGAAGCATCAAGGTTGTGCTCTGTGAGGCAACAGTTTGGCGTAAAATATCAACAAGTTCTTGAAATGGATCATTTGGATTAGCTTTTGATCTGCACACACCCATGCTGCAAAATCAGCGCTGATTGCCCAGGTCACGAGCTGCTGAAAACACAGACAACAGGGAAGCTGATAAAGCACCCTGAACCATGACGCTGATGGCATTGGTCAATGAGAGCGCGATCCAGAATGTCACAAGCTGGAACTCAGCATCTCTCCTCCGGTTCATAGCTCTCCCAGTCTTACAGGTATTGATGACCTCTACCCCTTCATCTCACATCAAGGAGGCGCTGTACTGTATATGCCGGAGAACCCTCAATGAGCATAGGAGGCAGAGGGGCAGATATCTGCAGAAGAATAACCCTGCCCCAGCTGGAGTGGAAAAGGGCCAAATGATGCCAGTTACCTGAGAATCATGAATATACTTCTGCATCACCTCCCTCTCAGGCCCGGTAAGAGAGTAAAGGTGCCCCCTAGATGGAGAAGTGCCACGCAACAGATCTATTGCACGGTCGTACAGGCGGTGTGGAGGAAGAGATGTAGCTAAGGACTTACTGAAAACTGCCCCAAACACGAGACCGTCACATGCCCTTTTATCATTCTCTTGCTTGCCCAATCAGAATTGTAATGGTGAAGGCAACAGAAGGGCTAGAGTGAAAAAGTCCAAGAACACTTGATGGAATGGCATGATTTGGGCTCACCAGAGTAAGGAGTAGGTGGATTAAGGTGAGGTGGTACAATAGGAGCCGCGGGAAGGTTGATCTGGAACCGATCAAGCTGTGCTGTGAGCTGGGTCATCTGGGGAGACAGGTCAGACAAAGCGCGGTGAGAGGCGATGATTTCCTCCTGCTGCTATCCCAGAAGGGCACCTTGCTGCCTGAGGATTCTTTCTTGAGTCCATGACTGGTCAGTAGATACTGTCATTGTGCGTGAAGAGAGGACTCAAAAGCAGAGGGTTCGTGTGACAGTTTATTAGACACTTTTGGGAATAAACAACTTCCAAAGTGTAATGACACACACGGACAAAGGGGATGTGTGACAGCTCCGGGGCTGTCCGTACAGACACCTGTGGACAAAGGCTCTGGAGACCATTTCAGGTGCAATGCCCAATGGGACAGGGAGTGAGACAAGACTGAGAACAGCAAGCGCTCGGCCAGCTATAACTCCTCGTCTAGGGAACAACCGACAGATCAGGGCACGGGTCATGAGCTGCAGAAAATGACAGGACAGCACAGACAACAGGGAAGCTGATGAAGCACCCTGAACCGTGACACACATTATGAAATCAAAGATATAAGTTAAGCTCAATTTTTATTTATTCCTGTGATTAATATACCAGTCTTCAGTGTCACATGATCCTTCAGAAATCATTATTATATGCTGATTTGCTGCTCAAGAAACATTTATATAATTGCTGAAAATATATAATAACAAAAATATATTATCAATGTTGAAAAAAAGCTGCTTAATTTTTTTAAGAGGAATGTGTGATACATTTTTTGAGTATTCTTTGATTAATGAAATTTCGAAAGAACAGCATTACGATTGTCTTTAAAGGTGCTGTATGTAAGAATGCCAGCTAGTGGTTGAAATGGGTACTGCAGTCCAAATTCAAAATATTGTTTGCCACACCCCACCCCACCCCTCCTCCTCAGACTCGACTCTCACACGGGTTGCCAGTTTGAGGAAACACAACAGGATTGAGCGCAATTGACAATGGAAGGTGAGGAGACTTACACACTGTAAGTTGATTTATCTGCATTTGAATGTGCTTCCATTCCTAGAGATGGATACTGAGGCTGTTCAGGTAGGGTAGAATCTGCAATCTTCCATGGCTGCAATACTCTGTGTTTTCTGCTAACTGGCAACCCGGGTGTCGAAATACTATTGGGTAAACTGTCAATGTGCGTTATCGAAAAGACCTAAAAAAAAACAGATATTCCGACACGGAACACACATTTCGAAGTAGAATAACAGGCTGTGGCATTGTTTTTCAGAGAAACGAGTATGTGAACTCAGCATGTTTCCTAAATATCTGCAAACATATTATGGTATTTTATCCTTTAGTACAGTCAAAAACGTACATACAGCACCTTTAACTTTTGATCAATTTAATGTGTCCTTGCTGAATGAAGGTATTAATTTCTTTAAATAAATTGTACTGACCCCAAACTCTTAAACAGTAGTGAATGTCTCTTTCTACAATGATTGCATTAATTTGTATTTTCAGGGGGATTCAGGTGGTCCGATGGTGAGCAATCAGAGCTCTGTTTGGGTCCAGTCTGGTATTGCTGGGATAGGCTGTGCTCGACCTGAATATCCCGGTGTTCACACCAGAGTATCCCGCTATCAGGAATGGATCACATCCTTTATCTGCAGCGATCCTCCAGGTTTTGTGCAGTTTACCTCTGCTGGAAACGATTCTGACAACAGCTACACCTGTCCTGATCCTCCTTCCCCATCCGTGGTTATAGAACTTAAAATTCAATTTTCTGCAACATCTCTTCCACAAATTTCTTTGCTATCATATTTTCCATTGCTTATTGCAGTACCTTTCTTATTTTATATATAAAGATACACAGCTTAAGATAATCTTAAAAGTTTGGGGTCATTAATGTATTTATTCAGTAAAGGCATTAAACTGTTACTGTTTTTACTTTGTTTTTAATCTAAAAAATGCAGCCATGACAAGACAAGACACTTCTTTCAAAAACGTTAAAAATCATAACCCCAAACTTTTGAACGGCAGTGTATCTACAAAAACAAAGCGATGTTTACATAATTGGGATATGTGCTCTGTCAATTAATAATGTAAAGAGTTTTGATCTCACAATATTTTATCTTCATCGATCTTACACAATTTTAAAGAGTTAATAAATCACTTCCATATCTTGCATCCCATCAATTTCTATATATTGTCAAATGATAATTTGTAATCTTTTACTGCTGTAAATACTTTAGATGCATGTTAAATAGTATGTTAAATAGATGCTTGTTGTGTTTCACAAATCACAAATATATATTTCTTTTACTGGATATTAATGTAGAAACATATTTTTTTCAGTAATCAGTTTCGTGATCTGTTGATTTTCTGTTGAATTTTTCTTCCAAAGGAAATAGTAAAAAGTAATTGTAGCAACTCATAATGTAATAATTACTACATTATTATTGTATTAAAATGTTCATAATGTAATAATTTTCTAAAAACTTAAAATCTTGAGCTCATAATGTAATAATCTTTACATTGAGAAATTGTCATATTGTAATAGCTTAAAACATAAAATATTAGTATTCCCTTACAGTACATTTGTAAAAATCTAAATCCAATCTTAAACTACCTGTGAAATGCTACATTTAAATATTCATGCAATTATTATCCACAAGTTCTCTAATGAGATTGATCTGTTTGAGGGAATTTTCGTTTCCTCATTGACTCAATTCAGGTTTGTCTGGCTTTTGGCTGAAGTTGCTGACTTGCACTGCCTTCACTTCTCATTTCAAATAGTTCCCCTCACCCTTCCTGGGGTTTCCAGGATGTTGATGTTCCAAAATTCTACAGAAGCCTGTATATGTGATTCCCCCCCAAACCAGTTCAGCACAGACCGCTCACAGGCGATTCTGAAGTTATTATTGAGGTCATCTGACCTGTATCTGACCAGGCTGGACTACTGTAATGCACTCCTCATCGGGATCCAGAGACTCCAGTACATACAGAACAGCACTGCCAGGATCCTGATGAGGGTGCGCAAGCATGACCACATCACCCCCATTCTGAAATCCCTACACTGGCTCCCTGTCCCACTCAGAATTGAGTACAAGGTCTCCCTCCTCACTCACCAGTGCATTCATGGACATGCCCCCCTTCACCTACAGGAACTCCTCACCCCCCAGACCTCCTCACACACCCTGTCTGCAACCTCACACACCTCCAAGCCTCCAAAACCAAGCTTTGCAGCATGGGTGATAGGGCTTTTGCTTCTGCTGCCCCCAGGCTATGGAACCCTGACCACCTGAGGGGCCCACAGACTACAGATGTTTTTTTTTAAAACTTAAAAACATCTCTTTAAAAAAGCATACAACTGACATGTACAATTTACTTTTAATTTCTAATACTTAATTTTAATTCTTGACCCTGTAGCACTTTGAGATTGTTCTAAATGTAAAGTGCAATATAAATAAAATGGATTATTATTATATATTACCTTAACCTTAATTATTGAAATGATGTGTCTTCAGCAGACCTGTTTGAAAGCACACACTTCAGCTGTCAGTGACTGAATGTCCATCAGTATTTTTAACTGTACAGCAGGCCCTTTTATTTTACAAACATGATTGTACAAGCAGTAGATAATTAATATTTGCATGCATAGAAATAATGTGTTTGCATATAAAGCCATATTTGCATCTTTAATACACTGCTTTAATGGTTGGTTATGTTTTATCATTGTTCAATGGTTGGCCCATCTTCAGCACTTTGTCCTGCGTCTTCTAGCAACTGCTTGTACTGGCTTTTAAAGAATCCAGCCTGAAAAGAAATTATAATTAAGGCATATGCACAACAACAAGTTAGACAGCTGTAAATTAAAGGTTTAAAGTTAATCATACACACACCTTATAGAGAGCCGCTGTGATGAGAGCCAGTAGCAGCAGTCCTCCTATTACCCCTGCAGTGATCTCTCTGGTCAGGTTCACCTCCTCATACACCTCCACTTGAGTATTAATCTGCACATACATGAATACAATATTACCTCTGACAATCCACCTTCATATACAAGCATAATATCATTAAGGCCTTGAAAAATGTAAGATCTAGTATTGTATATTTTATTTTCGTGCATTTGCATTTGTGAAGAAAATGCATTACCTGGATAGACGGCGCAGTGTGTTGAGAATCCGAGGAAAAGAAAATGTATTTGCTCTTGTCATAATCCAGAGACACTGAACTGACCAACTCAAAAACAGCAGCTCTGAGTCCAGTCTAAGAGAGACACAGATCATGACAATAAGAAATAATCAAACAATTATGAAAATATATGGTCTGCTCTGTGATATGAATTTGCTTTAAAAATCAGATACCTGCTCAATCCATCCAGAGCTCACATTGCCAGATATATTATAGAGTTTCCTTTCATTCTTTATGAGAGTGACGTCACAGCTGAACACGGCACACACCGCCACAGAGCAGTTCTGACACACACACACAAATCCAGGGAGACGGAGCAATGGGGGTCAATGCACAAAGAAGATGAAACATTATATTTTGTGGCTTTGTTTCTGTTAGATCAGTGAAACTCAAACACTCACCACCACACGATCCTTTTTAAGTACTTCCACAAAATCTGTTACAAGTGGCCGCTCATCCCTCTGTTTCACACAGTCTGGAATCTAAAAGCACATGCAGTGTTTCGTTGTTTTTTAATTTGACAAATGTGACAAATGTACAGTAGATGGGCTTTAGCACATTCATCTAGACTCTTCATATATACTTACCTGTAGGTTTTCATCAGTCCAGATTAATGTATCTCCTAAAATCACTGGCACTCTGATGAAAACTTTGAATGTTAATTCTCTAAAGTCATTTTCAACCTGGAAGAGAGAAGGAAATTAAAATACCCTTTTTGGCATGAAAAGACATTGATAAAGAAAATAAGACATTGAAGTGTGTGAATGTCATTACAGTACCTTCAGTATCTGTTTGACTGGTCTTTCAAGATTAGTTTTCTTTGCAGTAAAATTAATGTGGAGGCTTGAATCTTCATGTCTTATTTAAAATAAAGAGAAAATGTGTCAGACAGTAATGTAAATTGTGTGTGTGCGTGTGTGCGTGTGTGTGTGTGTGTGTGTGTGACACTTTGAAAAACAATAAAAATATGTAATATTTTTGAAAGTCTCATATGCTCAAGGCTGCATTTATTTTGTTTAAGAAAGAGTAATATTACATTTCTTATTAAGTTTTTAGTTCTCAAAACTGAATGTTATTTTTATTAATGCATCTTTATACAATTACCCATAAATAAATACATTTTGGATTTCTTTACTGTGGAATAACCATTTATTCCTCAAGTTGTCCCGGTTTCCTCATCAACATGACGTCTAGCTTTTGAGTGAAGTTGCTGACTTGCACTGCTTTCACTTCTCATTTCAAAGAGTTTAAACATATGAAGCAGCAACTGTGGTCAACATTGATAATAATAATAAATGTTTCATGAGCAGCAAATCAGCATATTATAATGATTTCTGAAGGATCATGTGACACTGAAGACGAGTAATAATAGTGAAAATTCAGCTTTGCATCACAGGAATAAATATTTTAAAATATATGAAATTGTCAAAATATTTCACAATATTACTGTTTACTATATTTGGTAACGCTTTAGATTACGGCCCGGAAAGTACCACGTAATTAAAGTGAATTTACAGGGTAATTTTCGGTAATTATAGTGTAACTATAAAGTAAGTAGGTGTAGGTATAAGGGAACAATATGTAATATTGTGAGAATAAAGGGGTAACTAGCTCGGAAAGTACTGCGTAATGAAATCGAATTTACAGGGTAATTTTTTTGTAATTATACTGTAATGTTGTATGTGTTTAGGCAAAAAAACATGTCAAGTTTGGGTAATAAAGGGGTAACAACATGGAAAATTACAAATAAGTATACTGTAAGTATTTTATAAGCTAACTATTCTAATATTACATGGTACTTATGGCATACTATACCTAACAACATGGAAAATTACAAATAACTATACTGTAAGTATTGCATAATTGTATAAGTATTGACACTTCCAGATGAGAACACAAAAACATTTTTAAATATTACTTTTATATTTGTTTATTATTGTGAAGCTGCTTTCAAACAATATGTAGCCTATAGTTTAAAGCACTATTTAAATATGTTTTAACTTGACATGATGGAGATATTGCATGCTAAACAATCATTTGGGAGCAATTTAGAAAGCACATCCACTACATAACTTTTTTTGTAATAATAAGTGTCATATAAAAGTTTTTTTTTAGTAAGGTCGTAAGATTCATAAGGTTTTGCTATGATTTGATTTAGAATCAAGGTTACTTACCTGAGTGTTACAGATAATTGGTCTGCTATTCTGTTTGAAAGGCATTGGAGTCGGTGAAATGTAGTGGAAAATAAACACCTCTTTTCAGCTGATCCCAGAAAATAAAATATTCATATAACACGATAAAACACACTTGCATTTTACTACTTATATACAGTAGCCTATAATTTATATGATTTGATATACATGTTTCAAGGCAAGTAAGACTAAATTAATTAATTACTGGCAAAGATACCCTCTTGTTACGCGTAGTTACAGGGTAACTACATCATCTGTAAAATTAAAGTGGTGCTTGTTACCCCTTGTTACACGTAGTTACAGGGTAACTACATAATCTACAGGCTGTAAATTAAAGTAGTGCTTGTTACCCCCTTGTTACACGTAGTTACAGGGTAACTACATCATCATCATCATTTAAAAATGTTTTTGTGTTCTCATCTGGAAGTGTCAATACTTATACAATTATGCAATACTTACAGTATAGTTATTTGTAATTTTCCATGATATAGGGATAGTATGCTATAAGTACCATGTAATATTAGAATAGTTAGCCCTTAGTTATAAAATACTTACAGTATACTTATTTGTAATTTTCCATGTTGTTACTCCTTTATTCCCCAAACTTGACATGTTTTTTTGCCTAAACACATACAACATTACAGTATAATTACAAAAAAATTACCCTGTAAATTCGATTTCATTACGCAGTACTTTCCGAGCTAGTTACCCCTTTATTCTCACAATATTACATATTGTTCCCTTATACCTACACCTACTTACTTTATAGTTACACTATAATTACCGAAAATTACCCTGTAAATTCACTTTAATTACGTGGTACTTTCCGGGCCATAATCTAAAGCGTTACCCTATATTTTTCATCAAATAAATGGTAAGCAGAAGAGACTTCTTTTAAAAACAAGTGACAAGGGCACAAACCTTATTAATGCAATGTTGATGGCAAATTTGATACCAATGCTCTTCTGTTTGAATAATTGACTGGTTTGAGAGTGTTGGTCATTCCCACTGTAAGTGATGGAGGGTTTTGGTCAGTTATCAGTTTCTACTTAACAGCTCATGGTTAAGCAATGCATTTGTACACTTTGAGTGCACTCAAACAACCCCTAGAAAATATGTAATACCTGTTCATCTGAGCGGTGAATGTCACACTTTGATTAAAGATGCTTTCTTTATCGATGCTGTATGTAATATGAAACACAGCCTAAGTGGATGAAGAGGAAACAATGAGTGCTTGAACAGAAAAAACACACAGGACAGTTTCAAATGTAAAAGTGAGCTCACCTGAGTGTTGCCCTTGAGGATGGGTTTACTGATGTGACAGGCGGTTTCTCCAAATAAACCTCTTTGCTCACTGTCAAGAGACACACACTCCACTCTGCCCTGCTCATACACAAAAAGATGTATAAATACCCATTCAATAACCCAACGCAAATTCAATGACAATAAACACGCCAATTGCCTAAAAGACTGCCTTTCAGAAAACCTGTACTTGATTTAAATTGTCAGTCTTTTTAATAAAATCTTGTCTCACCTGTTTAGGTGTGATTCTCCTGTAGGAAAATCCAAAGGGGTATTTGAGGGTGAAGAGAGTGTTGTATGAGTTTTCTCCTCTGTTCTCTACAAACACTGTCACATTGATCTCCTGCATTATCCCAACCTCTATGTTTATAGATCTGGATCAGAGAAACCAAAGAGAGATGCTCACAGTTTAACAAGTATGATTCTTGTCACTGTCTCTTCTCCATTCATACCCTTTCCTCGTATTCATCTGTGCTGATCTTTAATGTAACTAATCATAAATATTTGCTCACCCGGAGAAATTGAAATCCATCCTGAGGTCATCAACACAAATATCATCATGCCCACAGTTTATCTCAAAATCCAGCTGTGGAACAAGGTGAGATATTTAGATATACAGTAGATTCTTAAATTATATAAAACTGCATCACTGTATTACACTAGATATATAGTAATTCATATCTTGAAAAAGAGCACAGTAAATTAATATAATACTATGAGTTATGAATTGGACAGTTCACCCAAAAAATTTGAACTCTGTCATAATTTACACACCCTTGTGTTATTCAAAATTACTTTCTGTAAGTCATCATTTACTCACCCAAAAGAAGATATATTTGAAGAATGTCAATGAGGTCCAAAACAACACTGAACCCCTTTGACTTTCATTGCATAGACATTTTTCTAAATTTCTTTTGTTTTCAACAGAAGAAAGAAATTCATACAAATGACATGACAAATGCAGGACATAAATGATGACAGAGGTTTCATTTTTGGATGAGCTTTCCCTTTAAAGGGTACATAACACACATAGTTTCTGCCAGTCTCATGTTAATATTGAGTACCAATAGAGTAGTATTGCATCCTTCATATCTCTGAAGAGTCTTTAGTTTTATCATATTTATAAAAGACAGATACGCTGTACCGATTCTTTCCAAAAACAGCTGAGCTTGTAGAGGTGTGCAGTGGGCGGAGATAAAGAGTCACAAGCACGCACACATACGAAATACATCATGGCATGCCTGGTTAACTTTCGATTCACTATACGTTTGTGTTGTTTATTTTATATGCACTCACACGGCGATTGCCAACGTAACAGACATTTCATGCAGTTTCACTCACTGCTTGCGGTTTCGAATCGTGACCGGGAACAAGCAAACACACTTGCACAACTCTGTTGCTGCTCTGGAAAAACAAACTGCATCCACTGTTCCCTTAACGCTGGATTATTTGGGAAGCTGAACAAGGTTATCTTTCCCTCACAACCAGAAACACACTTCATTGTGGCATTTTTTGATTTCATGGTCTAAAAAGAAATGTCAGCGCCACCGACGGCTTCCCTAACCCAAGCGAAGCTCGTTGATGGGCAAAACTTATTTGAATCCTGATGAAGTAAATGCTCAGTCATACGTCCAATGTGTTTTTGGACATTTTGGCCATGTTTAGCATGATAATCCAACTCTTTAACAGTGTAAATAATGCATGAAATAGCATAAGACCCCCCACCCCCGCCCGTTTAATGTTTCGTCTGAATGATTCATACTTTAAAACAAACATTGGCTTGTCTTCTCTTACACTGTGGTCTGAGGTGGTCTTTATCGTCGGCAGCAGTATTGGCTTTATGTTATCCAGTCCGGCAAGTGGCAGACCCTCAAAACTGAATGTCAGCTGATTGGACAACGGGTTTAGAGCATCTTCTGAGAAAGCCTGAGTGGGGAGGAATAGATAAATGACATTTAATTACCCTAAAATCAGAATTCTCAGTTTGTATTGCCACATTGTTGCATATTACTAAAAGGTTCGATATTTAAAGCAGCAGTCCGTAACTTTTTTTGGTTTAAAATTATCCAAAATAAATTTTTGAGCAAGCGTGTGAGGATGTTGGAGGTGGAGATTTAGTCTTTTCTCACAGTGCTTGATATAATTAAACTTAGCAATTTGATAGCGGATCCAGAAAGGTTGAAACCTCAGTCAGTGACAGTGACATCTGGAGATTTGCCTGTTGTAAAATACAAAAGACTTATTTGGACTTTCGGAATGGCTACAGAAAAAAAAGAGAATTCGACCGAGCCAAAACAAGGATAAAAAGGATAACTGCAGTTGCAGATTTCAAACAGAGATGGCAACAAAGAGGAAAAACTACGGACTCCAGCTTTAATTAATTATTTTCATTGAGAGTTTTCATTCTTAAAGCAAGAATAACTGATTTAGATATTCAAAAGAGTGAGATAGGAACAAATAATTGTCAAAAAGTGGTGATGTTTCAGACTTACATCTATAAAGAAACTATGACCTTTGCAAGTTTCTGTATTCAACTTGATGTTCATCACATCACCAAGGAGCCGTTTTTTGGGTGAGAAGTGTGCTCGATATTTCTGTCGCTTGGCATCCAACATTATGGTGTAGTTAATATTTGCGGATAGCTCTAGATAATGAACATAGAACATATACATACATAAAAGTAATACATGGAAGACATATTTTCTGTAAATCGAAGACTATTTATATATATCTAGTATATTTACATAAATACATTAGCATTCCAAAATTTAAGAGTGGTAAGATTTTTTTTTTTACAAGATTTTTACTTCAGTCTTCAGTGTCACATGATCCTTCAGAAACCATTAATATGTTGATTTGCTGCTCAAATATATAAATATATGGAATATAAAAACTCTTACAGCACATTTAACTGAATTAAAATTAATTTTCTCTCAGAGAGAGAGAGAGAGAGAGAGAGAGAGAGAGAGAGAGAGAGAGAGAAATCTTTTAAAGCTATAGTTTGCGCCATCAGCAAAATCAAACAGAATTAGAAAAATAAGGCTGTTTTCAGACAAGTTTGCTGAACACTCCCCCTGGCTGCCATTGGTTGATTCAACAGTCCCACCCCCAAACTCACGCCATTGGTTGACCTAATTCTGCAGAGTAGGGGTTGTGGTTCTCAGAGAAAGGTTTTAAAAGCACCACAGTGACAAAGACAGTAACCTTATTTATAGTTGTCTCCGCAGTTTCTTGGCACTGAACAAATTAAACATTGACAAGTTCGCACTCTTCAACATTAACTACACCATAAAGGAATATTTCTTATTTTGGATAAACCTTTTATGCTGTGTCTGTATGGACGCATGGTGAAACACACTTTCATGGTGTTTTTCAGTGACTGGTCTGTTTCACTGGTTGGTATTTTGGTTGGGTTGTAAGTTACTTTGGTTTCCAAGAGCATGATGGGTCTGGACCTGAATGATGCACACATAACAGATATGAATGATTATGGCTTAAACACTGTATTTGTTTAAATTCAGTCCCAACTTTATATTAGATGGCCTTAACTATGCACTTCAAAAAATAAGTACAATGTATCATACAATGTTACAATGTTCATATTGTATTGCAGAACACCTTTGCTGATATTTAGGTGGGATACGGGTAAAGTTATTGACAGGTGTGGTATGGTTAAGTTTAAGGCTAGGGTTAGGTGTAAGGGAAATGTCAGTGTAATTACAAAATGTAAGTACAACGCAAAAACATGTATGTACACAATAAGTGCATTGTATCAAATTATGAATTTAAATGTTAGTACAGAGTAGTTAAGGCCACCTAAAATAAAGTAGGTCCAACAATTCTTTATAGAATAAAACAGACCTGAGAAGCAGAACTGCTCCCTTTGACCCAACAGCAATGTCAGGAAGGTTGTCTTGACTCTGGTCTAGAGAAGACGGACTCAATGAAATCCCAAACAACCGCAAACCTGCTTGGACAGATGATCCAGCAATCCTCTGTTTCATTCAAGAGGAAATGAGAGAGATAACGAAAATATTAGAATATTAGAGAAGTGAGTCAAGGTGAGTTTTTAGGTGAACTATAACTTTGGCCCAATCCCAATTCTATTTTATACCCCCACCCCTAAGCCTATCCATTCCCCTTGCTCCTTGAAATAAAGTAAGAAATGACACCCCTACTACACCATTACATGTCATCATACCCCGTTTCTTTTATTAGTGTAACCTTTAACCAGTATGAACAGCAATGAAGTGCACATACCGAACAGAAATCAGCCGCGAGCATGTTTAACAGATAACTCACTCCCAACATTGTTTTTAGTTTACTAAGACGATACAGAGTGATACAGAACATGCAACACTAGTGGAGCCGCTTTTCCATTGGGCCAAACTGTTCTCTTTGTTTATTTACCATTCCATTCCATGCCGATCAGAGGTGGCCGGTGTGGATATGGTTTCGCTTTGTACTGTGGTGATGTGATAACGGAGCTCTTTGCAATGCAATATAAACAGGTCAGTTGTTGTCTTGGTAACGCAAGAGTTTACAGAAGATGCATGATGTAAATAGTGGCAGCGTTATAAAGGATGACCAGATAAATTATCAATTTGTGTTCACATCACTCAAATAACATGTTTAGCAAGCTACAGAGAAACTAGGATCCAGGCAACACACAAGTGATCGATCCCGATTGGAAACATCACTACACGCATTCTATCAGCAAGATAGTCGAAGGAAACGCTGCATACCCCTTCGTTCGAAGTGTGGTCCCTAAAAATATTTGTTTTAAGGGCTATCTATCCCTTCCCATTACCCCTATTCCAGCCAAAAGATAACCTACCCCTTCACGTGAATGTGCAAAACAAAGCGGTAGGGGAATGGGAAGGGGTAAGGGGGCCTTTAAATTGCCACCAACCCACGTCTTTTTTACCTGTGAGTATTTTGAAATGATCCCTCCATCTATCCCATTGAAGATGTAGATGCTGCCCTGTCCATCCTCCTCTAAAGGAGCTCCAATCAGCACATCCATGAAACCATCACCATTCAGATCTGCTGGACTGGCCAGAGAAGAGCCAAACCGACCCCTCTGACCTGCCATGCCCTCCAGTGTATCCGAAAAAAATACGTTTGCCTACGAAGATATAACAGAGAGAGGAGAAACAAATGTAATCAATCTTACTTGAAATGTTAGTCTTCATTGAATCTCAAAAAAAAAAAAAAAAAAAAATCACTGACCCGACGTGTGAAGATGTAAACAAACACTTTACCCTCCCGGTCAGACTCGATGTACGTTGGTGCCGATACCAAAAGTAGGTCTGTACTGGAGTCCCTGTTCAAATCCACCACACACACCTCAGCTCCAAAATATGAGCCAATCTGAGGCTGAGAAAAAAGGAAGAGAAGCATTATAGTTCCCTTTCGTTCAGTCACTCTGAGTAATGTCAGTGACTGTCGAATGGGGGTTTCGTCCATACTAGTCTTACGACAGGGAGTTCGCACTTACGCAGGGCACTGGAAGACAGCCGAGTGGCATGATTATATTGGGACCCCCAATCGTCAGTCACTGACTTTACTCGGAGTGACTGAACGAAAGGGAACGTCTCGGTTACGTATGTAACCCTCATTCCCTGAGAAGGGAACGGAGACGTAACGTCCCTCTGCCACAGCTGCTGTACCGCTGAAACGGACGGGAGTTCATTCTTGGCTCCTCAGCAGGTAAACATAATGTGACCTTGCTAGCGTACTTCCTTATATACCCACGTGGTGGGGCGGAGTTTGGCTATGCAAATTCCGCATGCTCATGGCATTGGCACTGCCATTGGGTGCTCGAAGTTGATAGGTTTCTAATCGAAACCCGCATTCGTCAGTCACTGACGTTAAGTCTCCATTCCCTCCTCAGGGAACAAGGGTTACATACGTAACCGAGACGTTATCTATTTTAAGCTCATTACTTCCACTCTTACATTAATGTGTGAAGTGCTAACATTTTACACAAATATGAATGTTACAACCATAGGAGGATCCAGCTGCTTCAAGTCCTTTCGATCAATTCTTGAAACAGTCACTTGTCCCTTATGCTTGTGTCTTGGTGCTCCCATGACTGCATACTTTGCTCTGGATATTGTTGCTATTGCCAAGGAATAACCTGTGAAGAAAATAGACTTCTGATATGAAAGTATCCTGATGTGTTGACTGATTTATTTTGATTTACACAGTCGAAGATGAGATCTCACCTAAATAACTGTCATGCTCACTACCAGCTTGAAAGTCATCCAAACGATCATTTGGTTTGTACAACTGATATCCACCCTTCCACTGGAAAGCTCCCACTGCAGCCATGATCATATCTGTCTAAATGCAGATAACATTATAAGAGTAAATTAAATATTTAAGAAATAAGCTTACAAGCATGCAAAATCTGCAGTGCAGTACATTGAGGCGGAATAGTAGTTATTATATAAGATAGTATTAAAAAAAGAATAACTTGATTCATGAAAGCAAAGAGATTCACCCAGATGCAAGAGAATTTCCAGGTTACTTCTTATAGCACTTTGCATAATATTTATGGTTTCAAAGCAGCATTACCACGGATAGCACATTACAAGCTATAGCAGTTCTTTTGACCTGACATAACATTGTATTAATGACAACATTAAGTAAATTGTTGTTCAATTAAATATACAACTGGAAATACATTTCAACTTGAAAATCTAAAATGACTACAGTGTGGTGTGAAAAGCTAGCCTGATGTGGTCATACTCAATTCTAGTCAGAACATGAGTCTGATACCGCTCCATTGAGCTGTGATTATTGGGGCGTGTTTCAACCGAACCAGCAAAGACCTCAATTGGACAGACCTACAACTAATCAGAGCAACGGAGTAAATGACGTATGTTGAGCGACGCAGTGGGAAGTTCGGATCATTTTAGGGTCTCGGAGTCGTTAGTTCCGTCATCAGTGTCTGCATGCAGTCCAGAAAACAGAATCGATTAGTTCATCTCTCGAGTCTCCGGTTTCGTGTCATTCGTTCTCACAGCCCCATCAGGTGAGTGCAGAAGATCCTGTATAGAGCCGATGGCCTGTAGCGCATGCACGGTCAGCACAAAATGAACAAACTGCTCTCTGAGACAACTCGATGTTCCGGAGTCATATTTAAGATTAGTTCAAAAAGAACAACTCGTTCATGAACGACACATCACTAACGCACTGTTGTCAACAGATTTCAACTGCATGCACGCTGGAAGAAGTAGAAGAAAAATATGAGTGTAAACAATCTTTTTTTTTAAATAATTTAAGGATACACAAAGTATTTACTAACACAATCATCATTTTTGAAAGAAATCGTTCTCAGTTTTGGATAAAAACAAATTCAACCCAAGCGCTCTTTGATGAATTGTTCGGGAAGCAGACACACTCTGTCAGTTTAAATCTAGACTAAAAACGCATCTCTTTACTATGGCATACACATAGAACATTTTTAACTTTCTTTATTCAAATCAAATGACTGATTGTTAGGCTGCATTAACTATGTCAGCCTGAACCGGGAACACTTCCCATAACACCTGATGTACTCGTTACATCATAAAAAGAGTGGCATCCACACTAATGTTAGTCTCTCTGTTTATCCCGAGGTTTACTGCAGTCGGCCGGATCCAGGCCGTGTCCGGATCGGATGGTGGACCTGCATCTGGACATGACCAGCTCATCCTAGAGTGTCTGCTGAGACCGTGTCCATTAGTGTCTCCTCTGAATTTGCCTCACCGGCACGTCATCCTCAATTAACCCGTCTCCGGCGCAATAACTCCGATCTTTCAAGTATTCATATTCTTGTGTAATCGACGCGCCATCCTAAATGAACCCGTCTCTTGCGTGATACCCAAAATTTCGAATATTCCTATCTAATATGATTTATGACCGGCAAGGTTCCCAGAGTAATAAATATTCACTGTTAATAATAGGCCAGAGGAGAACTGGCACCCCGACTGAGTCTGGTTTCTCCCAAGGTTTATTTTTCTCCATCATGCCCTGATGGAGTTTTGGTTCCTTGCCACTGTCGCCTTTGGCTTGGCTTGCTCAGTTGGGGACACTCAAATTATGATCCAAGTTACTCAACTAAATATACAAATAGAATTTATTAATTTGGTCATATATAATTCTATAAACTATCCAAATTAAACTAGCCAAATCAAATTTTGTTGCAATGTTGTCCTGTTTAACACTGTGAAGCTGCTTTGAAACAATCGTCATTGTAAAAGCGCTATATAAATAAAGTTGATTGATTGATTGATTGATGACATCAGTGCCTACGTGACTGTTTATCATCTGTCCATCATCGTCTAAAGCCCGCCCTAACAATTTGATTGGTCCGAACAGTTTCTATTCGGGCATAATTACTCCTCAATGGATCAAGTCCAGACCGAATTGCCCGAGCAAAAATGTTGTGGGCGGGGCTAAATTCGGCTGGCATCCAGGCTATGTAATAGATATTATTGCTAAAAAATATGCTATTTGGACATAGTGTGAATAGAATCTAGTTGCTAATTACAATTGGTGTAAATAACATCTATTGAAAAAGCCTCTGTCTTAAAATAAACAGAACAGTAAAGAGAGCAATTCAACAGCTCTTGTTTCAGTAAAACTATTTCTAACCCATGTACTTAATCTTTTTCACCTAGTTTGGTGTGAAATAAGTTATGTACACATAATTACATTTGATGTCAATGCTGCACTAAACCCATCCTGTGCAAACTCCATTCGAGATGAATCTCCAGACGTCTGGGTTCCTATAGCAAATAAAAGAAGCAACAACACAGTTAACAGCGGATACATGGAAACATTCTGTTTGTTATTCATTTTTCATTCCCTTTGCAAACTTACCTTCAATGGCAATAATGTTCTCTTTGAGTATTTCACGGATACTTTCCAGTGCGTCGAAATCATTCACTTTGAACACATGCTTATCTGTGGGTAAAGATGCAATAACTGCCAGCTCCCGTTTTGCTTCGTCCTTAATAAAAGCATTGCCAACCTAAGAAAAAAATCAATGGAGATAATTGTAACACTTCATGAATGTAATGGATTTTAACCTTTTTTTATTATTATAATTACAGTATATATATATATATATATATATATATATATATATATATATATATATATATATATATATATATATATATATATATATATATGATTGTTTAATAACCCTCTTTTTTAAGAATGTAAATCATCTTTTACTAACCCCCATGTAATTCCAAACCTGTATGGCTTTCTTTCTTCTGTTAAATGCAAAGGAAGATATTTTGAAGAATGTCTTCAGGAGAAAGAATGTCAGGTTTGGAATGACATGAGGGTGAGTATATGATAACAGAATTTACATTTTAAGGGGAAACAGTAATTTTATTGCACACTACTTTCACAATAACCATATCAGATCTTATTAGAAAAGTTTCAAAATGTTTCCAAGACAAATCACATCTGGGGTGTATTCCAGAAAGCAGATTAGGTGACACCCAGGCATTTTTAAGAGTAAGTAAGTGGATAACCGTAACTTTAGGTTCCAAAAACGGAGGTAACTTTCAGCGTATGCAAGTAGCCATGGCAACTAACTCTCTGAACATTACCTGGGCGGTATCCCAGAAAGCAGGTTATGTTCCATGGTTAGTTTGCTTAAGAGGTATTCAGATGAATGTTATATAATTAATATATTTAAATTAATATAACTAAATTTGTTATATAGTTACAGTTATATAATATACAATATTACATATTAATTCTAAAGCGCTATTACAACAGGGTAATGTTTGAATATAAGTTCAATTCAAATATATTTATTATTTATTTGATTTTCCTCTCACACATGGATCTGCATTTAATTAATCAGCCCCAAACAAACAATGTAATCCTTATTTCTCGGTGAATAAAGAATACTTATTAAACCAAAAGGTTGAAAAAATTATTGCACAACCACCAAATAGGTGGTTATGTGCATTAAGTTCTGTAAATTAGACAAAAGAAGAAGAGGAAGTAGAATGGCACGCTTTTTCTCAGCATCTGTTTCCATGGTGAATCATCGCTTCCTTGCTCTGAGAATGTCTTCTGTGTTAACTGGGAACATACTCTGAGTTGTCTGAATTTACTCCCGAACTCAGTTTTGGAACCAGCATACCTCGAGTAAGCAAGGTTTGGGTTAATCAACCGAGAGTTCAAGGTATATGTGGCGGTAAGTTAACCTTGCTTTCTGAAATACACCCCAACCAATGATTTAGATCTGAATCAGCATAAATTAAAGCAGTTTTTCAAAACCGATATAAGTCTTTTTAATCTAGCAGAAGCAACATACCAGTACAAATCAAATCTCACCCCAATAGCATATCGTATTATATTTTTAGCTTGTGCTTTTTGAACAGCGTCAGTCAAAAATGAATCAGTTGATTCACCATCCGTGATAACGACCAAAATTTGACTGGCTGATGGTCTCGCACCTCCTTTACTTACGAATAGCTCATTCCTATTGAAAAAACAAACAAAACAAAAATAGTACCACATATTTAATCAAAAATACAATTATGCAACTGCTTAGGATACATTTCATATTAAGTTTACATTGCTTGTCTTTAGAATCTTGTTCAAATTATTAATTGCTTTAAAATCTGTATTACACACTCAAAAAAGCGAAAGACTTGTTGTAGTGTGTGTATCCATTCATTCATGCATTTCATTTAATGTACTTTTGCATGGTTGGGCAGATACCTATCAGTTTTTATTTGTATTATCCATCATCTTAGTTTTTTTAGTTTTAGTGGGGTAATATATATTTGTTAAATCAGAATGTGCTCCTCGGCCCTCACTAAATATCCCATTAAATGAATCTTCACGCCAAGTGTTTCTGTCATAAGTAATATTACTTTAAATGGCACAGATACAAGAAATTCAATGTAATATCAGCAGACATGTCTCACACAAGTTGTGTTATAGCTGTTGCAGTGTTAGTCCCTAGTCTCTGTTGAGGTATCCGGTTCACTGCATCTTCCCATGCCGTGGCGTCTTTGACTTGTTGAAACTTGTGATGAATGACACATTGTGTAGAAAACTGTGCAATGGCAAACTGTAAGAGAGATAGATAGATTTAGTGCATGATGCTCTGAAAATTGGGGGTAAAAGAAAAACACGCAAAATATTATATTATATTAAATTAAATTATATTAAATGCATTGATTATCATACCTGTGTATCATGGTCTATAAAACTTTTGATCATTTCTATAACAAAAGCCTTCATCTTAATAAAATCCCACTCATTTACACTTCCAGATCCATCCATTAAAAAAGCAATATCAATTTGTGATGTTGGGCATTCTGAAGTTGGAGAAATGAATAATTGAATCATATTTTCATTAACTCATATGTATATGTATTTCAGTATATACAGTATAAAGAAGACTTGCTTTGATTTGGTAGAATGTCATAAATGTACCTCTCAGAACCCTTGGCACAGGGTTGCTCACAGCATTATCTTTACTGATTTTAAAGCACATGCCATTGTAAGTAGTTACATCACAGTTCTTAGGTATGGTTGGACCACAAACCTGAAAGAAATTAAGATTTTAATTATTTAAATCTAACAATAATCTGAACAATAAATTATACAAATATATACATGCACCAAATCGTGCATGTTCCCTTTCAGTCGGTCACTTCCACGTCACATTGGCCATGACTCGTGACTGACTAATTGGGATCATGCAAGGGAGACCAATCCTCTTCAAGTGTAACTAAACAAGCCAATGTATATTGGCATGCAATATTTAGCCAGCGGGCGCACGTATCACATTGCATCTCACTTTAGTGCCGGTTCATGTCCTTTCAGCTCTATTCTTCTCAGATGAGTGTTTCATTACGAGTCATCTGCTTTTTGGAAGAAGCCTGCTTCTTTTCGTGTTGGTGTGATGGCACTTGCAGCGGGCATCACAACTCTGCTAAGGCTGTTCTCACAGCTGGTTTGCTGTGCTGTGAGAGAATGTTTCAGAGATTATTTTACAGCTGGTCGGTGTGCTGTTGAGGTCCCTCAAGAGCAGTCTTCACAGCTGGTAAAAGGGCGCCTTCTATGAGTGTTGAGTGCACACGGCAGGCTTGCACTGTCCCTGCACTGTTCCTCCACCTAGACAGCAGAGGTCCGGCTGCAAGAGATGCGCCCAGCCCGTCCAGACTCCGGCCAAGCATGCTGGCAAGTGTAAAAACAAGCAACCCTGAGACGGGCAACTCATAGGTAGAAGAGACTGCTCTCTGGGAGATGGTGACTGCACCACTCCCTCCCCTAGATGAGGGCCAGGCAGAGAATCCTTTTTGTTTTCTTTCTGTTTTGCCTTAACCCTAACCCCAAACTTTAAAAAAAAGAAAGAAAAGGTTTCCAGCTCCTCGTGACTGCACCTCCCCGGCCCATTCCTCTGAGTAAGGATCTACTTTCTCAGAGACGGGGCATCTTATGGCACTTGCGTCCAGACTTCTGGAAACCCTGGATTGGAGTTGTGTCCGAGGTTCCTACCACTCAGTTTAGAGAACAGGCAGTGAACCTGCAAGCGCTACCCCCAGAGGGGGCAGACCCAGCCCTAGCTTTTCTCTGTCTCATCTGCGCTTTGCGGTGCCACATGAGCAGAATGCAAAGCTTCAGGATGTGGCTCTGCAGCATTTCCCTTACCCCTCCCTTACCCTTCCAGCGTTATCCAATATTCACTGAGTCAGTCACACGGCATCGCTGCCCTATCAGTTAAGGGGATTTAAGGAAGCTTATGCAGGGCGCTGGAAGGGGCCAGCAGCATGCTGCTTTGATAGGGATCCCAATCCGTCAGTTATCACTGGTCATGATGTGACATAATAGTGACCGACTGAAAGGAAACATCACGGTTACATTCGATAACCCTCGTTCCCTGAAGGAGGTAATGGAGACATCACATCCCGTCGCCATAGCTACTGTACCTTCACTGCGACCGGGTTACTGAGTCAGTGAAAAGCAATCTGATGCGTGCAATCACTTCCGTATTTGTACCCATGCTGTGCGGGCAGGGTGAGATGCAAAGATCGCATTGGCTCACTTAGTTACACTCAAAGGGGATCCCAATTCGTAAGTTACGACTGACCTGACATCTCTGTTCCCTCTAACTAGGGTTACCATACATAACAAAAAATGTAAGTAATCATGTTAATTCTAATGCCTGATCTGTGATTTCTGATATGATTAATGTACAGTCAGATGTCTCAAAATTTTGCTGTTTATGTGTCAGTAAATCAAGACAGTGACTTAACTCCTGCCAAACACAGGATTTTCCGTTATTTGTGAGAAAACGCTTCCCCCTCAAACATTGAATTGTTTTCACTGTAATATGCTAGGGGGGCGCTATTATGCATCTTCTGAATGAGTAAAGAATCTCCTGATCAAAACACAGATGAAGAAGACGAAAAAAACAAACAAACAAGCGATCGTATGTAAGCAGATGCATATGTAAAATAATGTGATCATCAACATTACAGTATATAAATCAAAACTGCCTAATGTTACGGAATGAAATAACGCAGAACGAGCTATAGGACTGTGCAAGCATTAGGGGAGTTGATGAACTCAATGTGTGTTTGATCAATGCTCTGAATCTGATCTGGATGTAGTCTTTGACAAAAACGCCTTTGATTTTATCAGCTTTTTGTTAAAAATGTTGTTTTTTAATGAAACTTCCTCATATTTAAGTGTTGATAAAAAAAGGAATGCATGAAGCTAGAATAAAACTAGTTTTGTTGTTGTTTAAAAGCAGACGGTCTTCTTTTTATTTTGCATGCTCAGATATTCATACAATAAAATATTCTATGGGCCATTACATTTTTATGAAAATGATCAAAAACCCTGGCGGTGGCTGGCAACTCTTTTTTTAAGGGAGAAAGATTGTGAAAGAGTTAATGGTCAACTTCACATTGTTTCTCTTAGTAGCATAAAAATATTTATTTTAATTGTGATTAAATTATGAAAGCGATCAAAGAACACTCCCTATATAATTGCTGGAGCTGTCAATCAAACAGCGTGAGTTTATCATTGACTATAAGTTCTGGACTCTTAAACTCCCGTTATAATCAATGCACAATGAAACTCTAAGTTACGTTGTATTTTCACTGTTAGTTATAATAAAAGCATTCATGAGAGTGCAGACATTTCATGCAATTTCACAGATATCTGCTGTCAATGGCTACAATGCTCATCAAGGCAACATTTCATGTGTCAGGAGCAGATCTAAATATAATGCTATAATCAACACTTTTCACTATTGGTTAATCTCGACAGCTGTAATAGTAAAAACATAGTAAAAGATTTCGAAACAGTTCCATTATACATTTCATATGCAAAGATGTCAGACAATCACAGCAGTGGGCGTTTACACTGACATCTCACAGCAGACACGCCTCTTTAAACAGTGACAGAAAATGGCCTTTTATTTCTAAATTATGGCCATTTTGATGTAAAAATTATACATTATATGTGCACCCCAGGAAACATTATAACATAATTCTACCCACTGAAGTGTCTTGAAACACGCAGCATTAGTCAATGTGTTGATGGAATTTCGACTGAAACAGGAAGACAGGGCGGGATATATCAAGCAGCTCCTCCCCTTTTTAAAAACAGCCAATAGCGTTTTATTTATATCACAGTTTGACTAGAGCCTTTCAGCGCAGTAAAGCCACAGTTAAACTCTAATTGTTTCTCATCATAATCTCCTCCATATCGTTTTGAAATACAGCATTCTGTGCAGAATTCAAATATGAATATCATAAAATATGTTTCGTTGTCTGCGCTGACTTGCGCATATGATCCGCTCTGTGGTATTGTGTCTCTGGACCAGAGCGGCGGTGGGGTGTGTGAAACTAATTTGAAACCAGACTTCATTCCCCTCAACTGAAAGCATATTTACACTGTCTGAATTATTCCCTACCCCCTCTGTAGTGCACTATATATGTGCCATTCACCATGTAGAAAAGAGTAAATTTGTGATCAAGTGACCGATTTCAGCCGCAGATTTAGCGTCTGTTTAGGGGACAGAACGCTTCAGATTCTAAAAAGCATTTGATTGGACAGAAGATGAAGTGCACAGTGATTTCATACAATTTTTACTGTACTGCACCTTTTGAATGTTTATATCTCCTAAATGCTAGTTCTTGTCATAATTTTGGAACACACCATCTTATTCATAACCCTAAGGCTAACATATTCATAATAAAGGTAAAAAACTTACATTTTGATTTCAGGAGGCCTTTAAAAATGCTGCTCATGACCCTGTTAAAATTTGAAACTTACCACTGCTTTTGAAGACTGAGGATCTAGAGACATTGACAGTCCAAGGGACATGTTGACAGCCTCACTGGGGACTGTTGAATAAAAAGTGGATTTAAAAAAAAGAAATACTATCATGGATAATAAAACTTGTGTCTCATATTTCATACTTGAAAGCATCATACCGATAATGTGCAGAGGGATGCAGTTTCCTTCAGTGACAGCACAGCGATATATTTGGCCTCTTCGAGTTTGACTGAGTTGTATTAAAGGGTCACTCACAAGTAGACTATGGAAGAAAACAGGAAGAATATGAGAACATGTTTTTTTTTGTTTTTTTTATTGATTGGTTGGGTGTGCTGGTTGAGTAAGAAACCACTGAACACATTGTAAGAAATTAAAGAATAGTGCAGACATCAGCATGCCTTTAAGTTATTTTTAGTTAGTGTTGCAAAATATTTTATACTATGGGAAAATCACAGAAGGGGGAAATTAAATCTGCGGACAAAGCATTGAGTGGAGTTCAAAACCTTTCAAAGAATATTTTTAACTAGACCAGAACAATCAGCAGAGGATCTCAATAATGTTTTAATTTAGAAGTTGTCAAATGTCTGCAGCATGACCTACTGTACATTACAGTGATGATGGTAGTTATTTAGAGATTTGCTTTGCAGTGCCTTCTGACTAATGAAAAAAGAAACTACATCGCACATCTCAAATGTAGAAAGTTTAACTTAGCAGCTCAAATGAAGCCCTGCTGTTATGCACAATGTCTGAGTATTGAACATGCTTTTGTAGTGCACTTCAAATCATAAAAGTGTGTATATAGGATTATTAAGAACACCATACTAATACTGTGTTTGACCCCCTTTCGCCTTCAGAACTGCCATAATTATATGTGGCATTGATTCAACAAGGTGCTGAAAGCATTCTTTAGAAATGTTGCCCCATATTGATAGGATAGCATCTTGCAGTTGATGGAGTTCCCTTTCGATGGAGTTCCCTTTCGAAAGGGAACTCGCGCTGCGTCAGCTGACACTACGGGGGGAACGCCTCCAGCGTGACTGGTGCCTGATATCACAATCGAACAACGTCAATCCTATTGACCGGCGACAGCCTATGATGTCATCAAGGTGCGACCAGGAAGTATATAAGGGCGCCTTGCCAAAATGACAGCATCCTTTCGTCTTCAGGGACTGTTTTGCCTGTGTCTGATTGTAAAGCGGCAATCTGAAGAGGAGAAATGAAGTGTGCAGGGAAGCAGCGCCACTTCCGCAAGTGTGTGGATCTGTGCACCAGGTACTTCACGCCTGACGACACACACACACTTTGCCTGGGGGAAGAGCATGCACGAGAGGTTCTCGAGGGAGCCTCTTGTGCAAACTGTGAGCAGTTCCCCTTGAGAACGCTCCGCTCTCGCCGGGCCCTCTTCTTGAGGGAAGAGGGCTCAGCATCTGGGGATGGGCCAGCTCAGGCCGAGGCTGAGCGGAGTCTTAGATCATGGGGTTCCCAGATGGATCTGGCTCATCGTCTGGAGAGAGGGGTTGTTCTCGCAGACGATCAGTCAGATCGCGAGAGGCGGTCGTCGGGGGAGGAGCGGGACCTAGGTTCCTCCCCCTCGTCCAAGGCTCTTCCGGTAGAGCAGGGGATGGAGGAGGAGGCTGAAGATGAGTCGGCTGAGGCCAAAGCCTCCCAACCATCCTGCCCCATGTATGGTGAGTTGCTGGAGGTGATGGAGCGTGCTGCAGGTAGGCTGCAGCTGCCGTGGCAGCGTTGAGGAGACTGCTCTGCCCCGCGGGTACGGTGAGTGCTTGAGCGTGTGGGAATGTGGGAGTGCAAGAAAAGCATCCCTGGGTAAGAGGCAGGTGAGCCCTTTGTTATATGGGACTAATGCATGAGCTGTAGTGAGATCTGCACCCAGCCCTGCTGGGCTTTGTAACGGGTTCGGGGCCTCGTGGTCTTTACGTGGGTGATAATATTTCTTCCCGAGCCCTGAGTAGATCTAGTGCAGGCTTGGCGCCGCACCACTTGGCCTAGGCTTCGCGAAGGGTGGGGGGGGCGTTTCGCTTTTAGGTATTGCCGCCCCGGGCCTGTCCTTAAGTATAAGTACAGTGCGTTGTTTCTACACCCCTTTGCTCTATGTCTTCTGCTCCACCTTTTTTAGGGCTCGGGTTGAGCTGAACATCGCAACATTCTACATGGCGGTTTCGGTCGGATGCTTCCCTGAGGCCCGAGCATTACCAACGGCTGACGCCCTTGCAGTGATCGGCAGGCCGCTGTATGAGAGTAGGCGGCCGTTCCAGAGAGGTGACGTAAGTTGTACTCCTTGAGGGTGTTTGAGCGTTTGTTGGCAATGCTATTGGCAATGTGTTTAGGTTCATGTCTGTAGGCAACTGCCCGTGAGACTGCGCCGTCACGGAGGCCCTCTAGCTTCTGGGATGGAGCCAGCCCCAGGTGGGGGCATAGGAAGGCCAGTTGGTTGTGAGTAGCCAGCATGGCCAGTCTGGGCAGCAGACTCCAGGACAGGTGGTAGGCATCATCAGGCCTCCTTGCAAGAGAGTCTCGACGTCGCGGCCCTTGGGGGGCCTGGGGTTTTTTCCTTCGATGTCGACTTCAGAAGAACCTCGTCAACTAGTAGGCTTTGTCCTCCTTGGGGATGAGTCCCCAGGTGATAACTGGATATTTCCAGTTCTTCGTCAGCAGCGGACAGCCACCGTCAGCCCCGGGTGCAGCAGCCAGCTTTCTTCTAAATATGGCAGGGCTCATAGTATCTGCAGACCTCCTATTTTGGGGTAGGCCCTGCCAGGCCTCCCTGAGGGGTAGGCTCCCATTTTTTGGGATAGCTGGCTAAGGTAGTAGCCAGGCCTCTCTGAAGAGCCTGCCGTGAGCAGCAGGCTTTGCTCGGTCTTCCCCCGAGGGGGTATTCCGGTGCATTAGTCCCTCGTCGGCTGGCAAAACGAGCTGCTAGTAGGTGGTAGGCTCTACTAGGCCTCCCTAAGGGCCTGCTGTGGGGTAAGCAGGCTCACTTGACCCTGAGGAGGCGGCCCCGGGTCCCAGTCACTGGATGGATAGCGCGAGTTGCTAGTAGGGAGTAGGCCTTACCCGACCTCCCTGGAGAGATCTCCCTGAGGGCGAGTGCCCAGTTCCCAGTCTCTGTGGCGGTGAGCGTGGAGTGCTAGCAGGTCGTAGGCCTTACTAGGCCTCCCGGGAGGTTAGCACATTCCGCTATCAGGTGGCAGGCGCTGGGCCTCCCTGAGATCGTTCCCCGGTCCCCAGTTTCGGTAACCGTTGGTAGCATGGGTTTGCTAACAGGTAGCAGTCTGCACGGGGCTTCCCTGCGGTATTCGCCATTGGGACCTCAGTCACCTCTGACGGTTCGCATGTGTGACTAGAACAGGTGGTAGGCCTCACCAGGCCTCCCTGAGGGTGAGCCCCGAGCCTGGGCGCTCGGTTAGCCGGCTTATGTGCTATCAGGTTGTAGGCACTACTAGGTGGTAGGCCTCACTAGCACTAGTCAGAGCGAGTCCCATCTTCCGGCTGCCCGAGGGCCATCTCGACTGCTATTGGGTAGCAGGCCTTATTAGACCGACCTGAGGGCGAGCTCCACAAAAGAGTCTGGAGGCGCGAGCAGTCAGCCCAGGTTACCAGGTGGAGGCCCCTTCTGGCCTCCCTAGGGGAACGAGTTCCCTAGGAGGGAACGCATAACTGGCTTTTCGCTGACAGCTAGTGGTCACCTGCTATCAAGCTCCGTTCTAGCCGGCAGCTCCTGAAGGCGGTGGTTATACCCTAGCATGACGAGACGACACTGCTGCTATGCGGTCCCTACAGTAAGGGACTTAGTAAGGGACTTCATAGATCGCCTACAGCATGGTTACCTACCAGGCAGGCTTAGGAGCTCCTCTCAAGTGATAGTCTTCTATGAGCTTACAGCCGCTTGGCTCTGATCGATTGGTCGAAGGCCCTTCGAGGCCTCCCAGCTAGGATCAGCCCGTAGGCCTGTTAGGCCTCCTAAGCACGTTTTAAAATAAGTGCTTGGTAGATCCTAGGATCGAGCGGCTAATCTCCCCTCGCTAGCAAGGGTTAAGAGGCACTTCGCCGAGCGCTGCTCTCCAGGATAACCCGTCTCTGAGGTCCGGCTGGTGGAGGACACTGCCATTTTGCAGTACCCTAGCGGGATGTCTCTGCGGAGGCGAGTACCAGAGGCTCTGTACTTACAGACAGGGTTGGCGAACTGATGTGTCCCACATAGAGGTCACCAGGTCGGGCCTCCCTGGTGGCATTCGGTGAATTCCTCCCGAATAGTGACTGGCAGGTTCCCTTGGGTCCCCTAGCCACACTCCCTTAAAGGAACCCCTTCTGTTGAATGGGTTGGTTCCAGGCCTTCGAGGGTCCAGGGCAGGACTTCATATGGAAGGTTCCTTCTCAGGTTTATAGCTTGGGCTTTGACCGTAGGGAGCGCTGTCACTGACAGCCTAATGTGACCAGAAGGGGAGTGGTTCAGGCATCTCAGTTGAAGTTGCTTGTCCTGACAGTTGTCACTGCCAATGGGCAGGCACTTCCTTCGGCATGGAGGCGTGGGTATATCGTTCCCCGTAGCATCAGCTGATGCAGCGCGAGTTCCCTTTCGAAAGGGAACGTCCCCGGTTACGTATGTAACCTTAGCTCCCTGAGAACAGGGAACGAGACGCTGCGTCAGGTTGCATGCCTCAGGGCCTGCCTGTCAAACAGTCCCTTCAGACGATAGGATGCTGTCATGTTGGCAAGGTGCCCTTATATACTTCCTGGTCGCACCTTGATGACATCATAGGCTGTCGCCGGTCAATAGGATTGACGTTGTTCGATTGTGATATCAGGCACCAGTCACGCTGGAGGCGTTCCCCGTCAGAAGGCCAGCTGACGCAGCGTCTCGTTCCCTGTTCTCAGGGAACTAAGGTTACATACGTAACCGGGGACGATTTGCGGGATCTACATCCAGGGCACGAAGCTTCTGTTCCACCACATCCCAAAGATGCTCTATTGGGTTGAGATCTGGTGACTGTGGGGGCCATTTTAGCACAGTGAACTCATTGTCATGTTCAAGAAACCAATTTGAAATGATTCAAGCTTTGTGACATGGTGCATTATCCTGCTGGAAGTAGCCATCAGAGGATGGGTACATGGTGGTCATAAAGGGATGGACATGGTCAAAAACAATGCTCAGGTAGGCCGTGGCATTTAAACGATGCCCAATTGGCACTAAGGGGCCTAAAGTGTGCCAAGAAAACATCCCCCACACCATTACACCACCACCAGCAGCCTGCACAGTGATAACAAGGCATGATGGATCCATGTTCTCATTCGGTTTACGCCAAATTCTGACTCTGAATGTCTCAACAGAAATCGAGACTCATCAGACCAGGCAAAATGTTCCCAGCCTTCAACTGTCCAATTTTGTTTTTCCCTTTTCACACCGTTCTTTGTAAACCCTAGAAATGGTTGTGTGCGAAAATCCCAGTAACTGAGCAGATTGTGAAATACTCAGACCGGCCCGTCTGGCACCAACAACCATGCCCGCTCAAAATTGCTTAAATCACCTTTCTTTCCCATTCTGACATTCAGTTTGGAGATCAGGAGATTGTCTTGACCAGGACTACACCCCTAAATGCATTGAAGCAACTGTCATGTGGTTGGTTGATTAGATAATTGCAATAAAGAGAAATTGAACAGGTGTTCCTAATCCTTTAGGTAAGTACTTGCAGATATTTCATATTGTGAAATATGGTTACTTTCATGATTATGTTTTGGTTATTTTAAGGTGTCCTTGTTACATATACATTTAAGCACAAAAGTCAGTTGCATGTAATTATGCTTAATTACTACAGTAAGAAGAGTGTAGAATAAAGTGTTACCAATTATTCTTAACACAATCAGGTACACTTTTAATAAGTACACTTTCCAATAAAATAAAATCAAAATTTTTACTTTAAAGTATATTTTAAATCATAATGTTTTAATCATCTTTTGTCATGCTTTGAAGTACAGTTATTATGTGTTGACTAAAGCACATGAAAAGTACTTGAGTTTTATTTCAGCTTTAGTGTGTTATTTAATATTGCGTTTAAAATTATTATTTTAAATTTCCTAAATTGCAACTTCAACATTACAAATTATGTATTTATTTATATGATATGCAAGTTTAAATAGAAATAACTTTAAAGCATATTCATATCATGTTGCAGCTATAAGGCTTTTGATTAGCTAATATTCACATCTGTCCCGCATTCAAATATTCTAATTAAATTTTAAAGTATTTGTTTTCAAAAGCATTAGCTTAAATGGCCAAGGGTTGAGTGGTATGTAGTAACACTGGGTGAACTCACCTTTTTTCATCTTTCTGTATCACTTTATAGCCAAAGCCATTCTTTCCATTGTTTGTGAAGTACTTCCAGGTCACAGGATCAATGTTGAAAGCCATTAATGACTGACATACTAACATATAAAAGAAAGGAAAATGACAAGTCTTTAAATGCCTCCTAATCTTGTGTGATTGAAATGCTGCTTGAGGAAAGCAGTTAGCAATGCATTACTGTTAAACTTGTAAAGCATATGAAATAATATTACAAAAAAAAAAAATAAGTTTGTTAAATGGAACCGCTATTGAACAGTATAACAAGACAAGAACAGTATAACTAAATAAAATGCATATAAATATAAATTATCAATCTGTATCACCCTGTATCACTCTGCATTTAATTGTAGGAGAAACATACCGGTATATTGCAATGCAATACAAGGATGAATTATGTACAAATAAACATGATAAATATTATAGTATATGTTTTCTATGCTATAATAAACAAACAAAATAGGTGCTTTTTGGATTTTTATTTTATTTTTATTTTTTTTGTTATAAATTAATAAAATTAAAATTAAATTAATTTTTGAAAGTGTATATCTTGTATGTTCTAGCACCCTGTAGTCAGTTTTGGTTGTTTCAGCATTTTTCAGCAAACACTGGAAAAAATATTGTGTGACACTGGGATATTGCACTTATATACGGGTATGGGGAGACTTTAGATTTGGGTAGGTGGAAATTACATTAAAAAGGTAATATTACTCCCTTAATTTGAATAAATCTTACATACATGATACAGACTATTTCCTTTTATCTAGTGGAGACAGCCAAAGCTGTGTGCAGGGTGCTAGAGCACAGGGCCTCAGTTATACTCTTCCAAAAATAAATGTACAAACCAAAAAATCTAAAAGCGCCTCTTTTTTTTTTTTTGTAACTGCAAAGGGTTTTCTGTAAAATGACACCAAAAGTGTCTATTTAGAACACTGTATGTAATGTAAAAAATTAAAAAAATGATGGTAACAATATTACACAATATTTTTTGAGCACACACACACACACACACACACACACACACACACACACACACACACACACACACACACACACACACACACACACACACACACACACTAAAATATATTCAAATAGAAAACTGTTTGAAATTTTAAAATTAAAAATTTACATTTTAATATTTCTTAATATTACTTTTTTGTTGTTGTTGTTGTATTTTTAATCAAATTAATGCAGCCTTGGTGAGCATAAGAGAATTCTTCTAAAAACATAAATATCTTACAGATCAAATACTTTTGAACGGAAGTGTAAGTTGCTTCAGTCCAGTAAATGTTCATCTTAAAATACAAAATAGTACTAACATAAAATCATAATTGCATTTACTTTCTAAAATCAGTAAAGATTTCACAGCAAAAAGACAATCTGAAGGTCGAGATTTTTTTTTTTTTTTTTTTTTACAAATAAAAGGCCTTTTACTTACTGAAAAAGTACGGAATACATGTCATTTAGACGACAGTTTTTTTTTCCAGCAAAGTTTTGATAATTTTAGTAGTCCTTAAACATGTGTGTATCAAATATGATACAGCAGGCTTTATAGGGTTAAATAGATATCATATCAGACAAATATAATGCCCACATTTGACATTCTCAAGCTATTAAATGTAATCAAGCAAAAGACCACATAGAATACACAATTTGTTCAATTTACAGCAAGAATATAATTGAAGTGATTTTGTCTCTTGTGTAATTATTTTCTTTACATCATTAGGTAAATTCACTTCAGTATATGCCACATGTTTAATTACAGAAAAACTTGATCTTACCACAAAACGAACACCAGAGGAAATGGAAATTCCAGTCCATTTCTGCATACACACAGTGGTACAAACAGTAAACAACAGTGACTGATACTAGTGGAGTCACTACTGAGTGAAGAGTCTTTGGGTGGGACAGAGATAAGTCAAATGGAAATAGATTGATGCATGTGACTGAAGAGGAACTGCCACAATAGACGTAGTCTTGCATAGCCAGACTGACGGCAGAAGTTCTGGATTCAATCCCTGATTCCATTGGCCAAGGACTGCCCAAGAGTACAGCTGACTAACATGTAAAGCAACCAATCACTTTGTTCAGCATCATATCTAGGGGGTGTGAAGAATCTACAGTGAAGAATGCAGGTGAAGTATTCAACCAGTCAGGTGAAGACTTTGAAACTCCCGTACCGCTTCCTATTTTGTTTGCCTTATGCATCAAATGTTCAGCCAATAGTCCGTGGGCGTGATGTCTGAGACTACACTAAAGAGGAAACAAAATTTTACCAACAAAACCATTTTTTTAAGCCACTGCTATGATTAAATCTAACTAAATTCCCATACCTGAAATAACTTGAAATCAAAACCAACAGCTATTCTGACATAAACAGGCAAAAATGTCCCAAAATAATGTTGTGAATATCTATTTTAGTTATAGAGCACTTTTTATAGTAGTTCCTCAGTGGTGTAATACAAAAGACTAGCTAAATTAAATAAATACCACAGATGCACCATAACTTTTTTCAGAATGAGTCCGATATGATACTTTCATTTTTGCGCCGATACAGAGTACCGATACCTGAATTGTCAAGTTTTAAATATAATTTAACATGCCCCTACACTCAATAAATGATTCTAGCTGTTTGCTCAGTTTATTTAAATACAATAAGCTTAAAACACAAATCTTAAGTGTTTTACTTAATTGCCATTTGCACTAAATTTGATCACATTAAAATTAATAAAATGTGTAAGTGTAAGGTAAGTTAACCTAAACCATTTGTGTTGGGACTACATTAATCATTTCTGTTGCACTGAATGAAACTGGGCAGAGGATTTCTAGTTCCCTGCATGGGGATGGATCCGGGAAGTAAATGTTAAAATTAGGTGCTTTTTAATGTGTTTTTAACCTGTTAAAGTTTGATTTGAGTTATATTTGACATTTAAAAGTTGTGTTATTTTGTGGTGATTTTTGAGGTTACCATTAAGCTGAAGTGTAGACCTTGTGCACTCAAAATTATTTTATATTGTTCACTTATTTAAAGCAGCAGTCCGTAACTTTTTTTGGGTTAAAAATTATCCAATATCAATTTTTGACATAAGTACATATCCAGCCAGTGTTCAAAACTATCTGCTTACCTTAGCACGATTTATAATAATAATATTTTTAATTCCAGTGGTACTGCTGGATTTCCGCGGGAGATTCGAGCATATCTTTGCGTCATTGTGTCACATCTGTACACATTAATAAGAAGTCCCGGCCAGTAGGCTATATCGCGTGTGAGGATGTTGGAGGTGGAGATTTAGTCTTTTCTCACAGTGCTTGATATAATTAAACTTATCAATTTGATAGCGGATCCAGAAAGGTTGAAACCTCAATCAGTGACAGTGACATCTGGAGATACGCCTGTTGTAAAATGTAAAAGACTTATTCGGACTTTCGGAATGGCTACAGAAAAAAAGAGAGACTTCAACCGAGCCAAAACAAGGATAAAAATGGCTTTTGAAAGGTGGCATTAACTCCGTGCTTTGAAGGGTTTCAAAACGGATGCAGAGGCAGTTTTTTTTTCTGCTGGACAGGTCAGACATTTCAATGGTTATTATGTAACAGTAGCACACTTCGCTTAATTCATACAGTAAAAGTTACAGAGTTTTCTTTGTTGTGCTTTGTTTGTGCTTTGCAATGCTTTTCCCACGCAGGCCTATTTTGTCCGCACAAAAGTGGATGTTAGCTGCTTACTTGTTCAGATGACATTCTTATGTTGGTCATACGTTCAAACAGTAGAATCTGTGATTCTGAATGAAAGTATCCACACCGGCGCGGAGACTGACAGCCCTTCTCATGACAGACGCACATTCTCCTCAAAACATTGTATTCATACGCGCTGTGCGGTGCCGAGGCACAGCTCACGTAGAGTTGATCATTCCGCGAATAACTGCAGTTGCAGATTTCAAACAGATGGCGGCTTAGAGGAAAAACTACGGACTGCAGCTTTAATGTCGTTTTAAATGTTGCTATACATTTTAGTTTATTTTTTATTTTTTTAACATTTCTATTTAGTTTTAATATATTTAGTAATTATAGTTTAGCAGAGTGTAACGGGGAGATCCACTGGAGGCAAGTTGTAGACACATGACATGATCACCACGAAAAGTTGGGAAAATGTTGTGTTGGCTTAAAATGTTATGCTGGGTTAATATGCTCTGCCACTAGGTGTCGCTATTAACCTGGAGTGTGAAGGGAAAAAGGAAGCAGAATAAAAAGATGGAGTGTTGAGCTACTGCACGCTTGTTACGGCTGCTCTTTCTTTTATTAATTCTAATGTGGAAATACAATACGCCTATATGCAGGTGCACAACATGTGTACACTCTGCTTATTACATACAGGGATGCCCAGCAGCACACCAACATTTTTAAATATTAAAAATAAAAGGATTCCTCTACGGAGAAGCCTTCAGTCTTTCCTTCGCAAATGTAAATAGCGAATCCACCACGGCGCAAACGGAACTGGATTTTAAAGGGAATGG
Source organism: Gobiocypris rarus (assembly GCA_023029165.1). Classification (NCBI taxonomy): domain Eukaryota; kingdom Metazoa; phylum Chordata; class Actinopteri; order Cypriniformes; family Gobionidae; genus Gobiocypris; species Gobiocypris rarus. The sequence continues at coordinate 4,403,978 of CM040920.1, read as the reverse complement.
GAGATGAGATTATATGAGACAATACACACCCATGACTCATTAAGAGACTTTCCGGACCACACGGGCTGTCCCCTCCCTAAACCCTAAACCCTAAAAACCATGCTGAGTATTGTAAATAATATAATGACATATACTTAAAATACAGATGCAAACAGGACACATATGTGTGGTACACATATCCTTACAAGTACGATTTTGGCTGTATTATTTTTGTCCCCTTCAAAAATTGCTCTTGAGAAATTGTATGTTTAATGTCCCCCCAACTGTTAGACGAAATTTACGACCCTAGTTAGGACACGCCTTAAGTGCACCTGCGCTGTTGTCACAGAACAGAATGGCACAGACAAGTAGGTAAGTATAAGTGTTCTTTATTAATTGTAGATTGGGGTTGAAGTTGTGTGAACCAGGCAATGGAAGTAGATGGTGACTTGTAGAAGGGTAATGGTGACTTAGCTGGTGCAGACTCAGAGTGTGGTATCTTGCAGGTGATGGAGAACTCAATGAGTGAAGATCGGTAACCAGACTGACAGATGGAAGACCGAAGATGAGACGGGATGATCATCGCTAAGTGGAGCAGTAAGGAGTCTGTAGAATCAGTGTGTACTGAGACAAGACCAGACAAAGAGTGAATGGTGACTGGGTGCATATATAGTGAGTCTCTGATGAGGTGCTGGTGCAGCGAATCTGTATTCTGGTGAATGTGTGAGTGGGCTGGTCCTGGCGATTAGGTGATGATTGGGGCTGACTCTGTGACAGTGGTGCTTCAGACCATGCGCTCAGATTGTTAAAATAGGGCCCAATGACTGTATTGTCCACACACTGTGTATGAGTACACAAGCCATCAGCCCGATACCGATACTATTAACCTATTGGTGCATCTCTAGTAAATATAAAACTAACTAAAAAGTTGAATAATTTCCAAATGTTTTTAAATGGGTCATAACAGTTTTTTTACTTTATTATTTTGATTGAGGTCAGAATTGCGTAATATTTATTAAAAAAAAAAAAAAAGTTGTTAGTGAACACCCACTGTTATGATTGCTTTTGCAATTAAAAAACTTTCTTGACTCATGTAGAAATGTTTTGAAAACTCCATGGTGAATAATAACAACCAGTCTATTTCAACTGTATGTTTGACCAAGAGTCTGATTCTGAATCATTCCAATAACCACCAAGAATACAGCAGCCTGTTTAAAAATAACTCTATAACAGACCAAAGTTAGCACACTCTCAAATACCCTAAGCAATACATATCTTAGTCATCTGACACACTAGGATGAAACTGATTACGCTGTCAGATTGTAACAGTTGCAGTAACTTGCATGACTTGCATGGGGAGACATCCTTTTCATGTTTGATGTCTTTTTAAAGGTCTCAGCATGTGATTGGTAAATTGGTCACAACTCCACTTTAGTCACTAGTAGGATGAGCTATGAGAATTTGATTATCCCTTTTTGAGTGGTCTCTGAAAGATATATAAAACCTCTCCCCCGAAACCAGGTGTTGTGTTACAAATATTTACAATCCTTTGTTCTGTTCTGGGTATTTAAGAAAGGTATGGGACTGTGCTATTGATCTGCTTCCGGGTGAACCAGTGCCCCGTGGGAAGATCTACCCACTGTCCCTACCAGAGGAGAAGGCCATAGTGGAGTACATTCAGGAGGCACTCGACCAGGGTTACATCCGGCCGTCCACGTCCCCTGCTGCGTCCAGCTTCTTCTTCGTAGCCAAGAAGGACGGAGGCTTGAGGCCCTGCATTGACTACCGTGCTCTCAACAAGATTAACGTGAAATTCCGTTATCCCCTTCCTCTCGTCCCAACAGCGCTGGAACATCTCCGTGGTGTCACTGTCTTCACCAAGTTGGACTTCCGCAGCACGTATAACCTCATCCGGATACGTGAGGGGGACGAGTGGAAGACAACCTTTGTGACACCCACGGCCACTACGAATACTTGGTCATGCCCTATGGCCTGGCCAACGCCCCCTCCGTATTCCAGGACTTGATTCATGAGGTGCTCCAGGAGTTCCTCCACAAGTCAGTTCTGATAACATTGACGATAACCTGATTTACTCCCGGAGCCTGGCGAACATCGCCACCACGTTGCGGAGGTCCTGCAATGCCTGAGGGAATACCAGCTCTACCTCAAAGCCGAGAAGTGTTCCTTCCACAAGCCCTCAGTGCAGTTCCTTGGATAGAACATCAACAGCAGTGGCATCCAGATGGACGAGGGGAAGGTGGACGCCATCAAGAACTGGCCAACTCCCTCAACAATCAAAGAACTCCAGAGATTCCTAGGTTTCACTAACTTCTACCGTCGATTCATCCACAATTACAGCCTCATATCCTGTCCAATGACTCCTGCACAGTAAGTCCAAGTCTCTGTCCTGGAACCCCGCGGCCACGAAGGCCTTCGAAGACCTTCAGAGAGCCTTCACCACTGCTCCCCTCCTGGTACATCTGGACCCCACAAAGCCCTTTGTCGTGGAATTGTATGCTTCCACCACAGGAGTGGGAGCGGTGTTGTTGCAGCAGCAGGGGACACTGAGTCGACTCCACCCATGTGCCTTCTTCTCCCGGAAGTTCAACCTGGTGGAGGTAAACTATGACATCAGGAATAGGGAACTTCTGGCCTCCCTGGAATAGTGGAGGCATTGGTTGGAGGGTTCCCAACATCCTTTTTGCTGGTACTAACTGACCACAAGAACTTGGAGAACCTGAGGGATGCCAAACAACTCAATCCGCGCCAGGCCCGCTGAATGCTTTTCTTCACGAGGTTCCACTTCTCCATCTCCTACCGTCCTGGGTCCAAAAATGTGAAGGCAGACGCTCTCTCCCGGCTCCACACCTCCGAAGAACAACCCGAGAAGTCTGAGCATATCCTTCCTGATAAGATCTTTGTGAATCCCATCACCTGGTCTGAGGAAACCCTGCCCTCCGCCAATGTCTCCACCAACACCCACCGGGTTGTCCACCAGGGGTTCAGTATGTTCCACGAGCACGGCGCACCCCCCTTATTCACTCATCTCACACTTCATTGGGCACTGGTCACCCAGGGGTCAATGAAGCCCTCTCGCTGCTAAAGGACCGCTTCTGGTGGCCCAGCATGGCAGTGGATGTCAGAAGGTTCAGAGGGTGCAGGAGTGTGCCATCCCGAAGAGTCCCAGGCATCTTCCGTCCGGCAAATTCCATCCTCTGCCCGTTCCCAACCGGCCATGGTCACACCTAGGGGTAGATTTTATCACGGATCTCCCAGTGTCTGATGGCTATACATGTATCATAGTAGTTGTTGATAGATTTTCCAAGTCCTGTCGTCTGAAGGACCTGTTTAATTTGATTTTCAGATACTACGGAATCCCAGAGGACATCGTGTCTGACCGAGGGCCACAGTTCATCTCCCGGGTATGGAAGGCTTTCCTATCGCTCCTAGGTGTGACCGTCAGCCTCTCTTCTGGATACCACAGCACCCCCACCTTCCAGCCAGGACAGAAGGTCTGGCTGTCTACGAGGGATATCAGGTTGCCTCTGCAATGCAGGAAGCTCAGTTGCAGATTCATTAGTCCCTTCTCCATCATGAAGCAGATCAACCCGGTCACATATCAGCTCCAACTTCCACCTGAATTCAGAATTCATCCCACGTTTCACATCTCCCTCCTGAAACCTCACTTTCCCTCTGTTTCTCCCTCCACAGAACCTGGCATGGCCGAGGAGACCCCCCTCCCACTCATCATGGAAGAGGGTACCGCTTACCAGGTGAAGGAGATCTTGGACTCCCGGCGCTGTGGTGGTCTTCTGGAATACCTAGTGGACTGGGAGGGCTACGGGCCATAGGAACACTCATGGGTACCTAGAAACGACATTCTTGAGCCTAGTCTGCTCGAGACCTTCCATACCTCTCACCCCAACAGACCTGCACCGCGAGGCAGAGGCCGACCACCATGACGACGGAGTCCTCGGCCCACTGGAGCGGGCCGTGGAGGGGGTAATGTCACAGACATGTCAGGCTCCTACGTCACCGAGTCACTGCGCACGCTCTCACCAGAGTACTAACCACGCACACCTGCAGCCCATCATCACCTCAATCACCAGCAGCACAAAAGACACACATGGACTCAGTCACTGTCCGGTCTCGTTTGTGAAAGGTACTTACCCTTCTGCTTACTTCAAGGACTCCCTCGATGATACTTACCTGTCTCCTGAGAATACTTCCTCGTCTTCTGCATCCTCCTGTGTCCAGCGTGTGTGTTTCGAGTCTTCACCATCGCCAGCCAACGATCTGCAACGATCATCACATGCAAGTGTACAGACAGTGATAACCCGGAAAACTTCTACATCAAACCTGCACTTCAGTCAAGTCACTCACCTGCACTACAGTTCACTCTGCTGGTTCTCATTTAATAAACCTGTCTCACTTACCTCCTGTCTCCATAGCTTATATACCGTAACATTATGTCGCCTATAACTATTACACACTTATATAAGACTTGAGACTCATCTTCCCAAATGTTCAACGAGACAAACGGTACACCTGAGCAGAACTAAGGAACTGTAGACATGTTTTAAAAGAGTCACGACATGAGAAATGAAATTTGCCTTGATCTTTTGAAACAGATCTGACGACTGTTATTCTTTCAAGGTCCTGGTGCTATGCACAGGCTTTTGAGGGACACAAAAAGGTTTTAGGCCAAAAGGTTTTAGGTTTGCTGCAACTGGAACAGATTGCAGCCACACAAACACCCCTCATCATTTCCCTGACTTTTATACACAAATGAAGGGCATACAAATAATGACACAAACATAAGTGTAATGGATAATGACAAAATTATTTAATTTTAGCTTTTGGTACTTTCATTACCAACATTAAGTAGCATTTAAAATATATATATGAAAATTATCTGGCAATAAAAATGCATTTTTGCAAAAATCAACTATATATTTTTATATTGAGCAGAAAGCAATAAAACATTTGCAAAATATCCCAGTGCAAATCCCTATTATGAGAATCTGATGAAACGTGATAAAACATTTCAAAAACAATGTACGAAGAAAAAGGTTCCTTCAATATTTCTTATATTTCTGCTAGTTCACACTCAATCATTGTCAGTTTTCATAACAATAAAAAGGAAGGTAAATATTTGAAATGCTATAAATACCTTCATTGTGGTAAGCTCACTGATCAAAAAATGATGAGTAGTGATATGAAGTAAAATTATGTCATATTACAGTACATTTTTTCCACTTTTCATTCTCATAAAATGTTCTAAATCAGGCCAGATTATTTTTGCTATATTGAGGTGTTAAATTCACGTTTCATTCTCAAGCCCACAAAACACAATCAGAAACTGTGTGTACATTATTGTGGCATGTTTGGCTCTCCTCCTGCATCCCCCTGCGCCTCCTGCAGCATCTGCTTGTACTGGCTTTTGAAGAACCCAGCCTTGTAAAGGGAGAAAATATGCAGTAAAACATTGATTGTGTAGACAGGTGAAAGTGCCAGAGATTGATTTTATGATGGCGATATACAGTACCTTATAGAGGGCCGCTGTGATGAGAGCCAGTAGCAGCAGTCCTCCTATTACCCCTCCAGTGATCTCTCTGGTCAGGTTCACCTCCTCATACACCTCCACTTGAGTATTAATCTACACATACATGAATACAATATTACCTCTGACAAATACAAGCATAATATCATTAAGGCCTGAAATGTGCAAGGATTTCTCAATATGGATGGATTGAAAAACTTAATATCTAGTATATGTATATTTACAGCACATATTATAATCTTAAAGGTTAAACAATTATTTGTTTATAATATGTATAATTAATCATTTGTGTTTATAGTGTTTCGGTTTAAATTTTAAAATGTTATTTTGTTCTTCTATTTTATTTTATTCTATTTAAATTTTATTTATTAAATATTTGCTTCATTTGTGAAGAAAATGCATTACCTGGACAGACGGCGCAGTGTGTTGAGAATCCGAGGAAAAGAAAATGTATTTGCTCTTGTCATAATCCAGAGACACTGAACTGACCAACTCAAAAACAGCAGCTCTGAGTCCAGTCTAAGAGAGACACAGATCATGACAATAAGAAATAATCAAACAATTATGAAAATATATGGTCTGCTCTGTGATATGAATTTGCTTTAAAAATCAGATACCTGCTCAATCCATCCAGAGCTCACATTGCCAGATATATTATAGAGTTTCCTTTCATTCTTTATGAGAGTGACGTCACAGCTGAACACGGCACACACCGCCACAGAGCAGTTCTGACACACACACACACACACACACACACAAATCCAGGGAGACGGAGCAATGGGGGTCAATGCACAAAGAAGATGAAACATTATATTTTGTGGCTTTGTTTCTGTTAGATCAGTGAAAATCAAACACTCACCACCACACGATCCTTTTTAAGTACTTCCACAAAATCTGTTACAAGTGGCCGCTCATCCCTCTGTTTCACACAGTCTGGAATCTAAAAGCACATGCAGTGTTTCGTTGTTTTTTAATTTGACAAATGTGACAAATGTACAGTAGATGGGCTTTATCTAGCACATTCATCTAGACTCTTCATATATACTTACCTGTAGGTTTTCATCAGTCCAGATTAATGTATCTCCTAAAATCACTGGCACTCTGATGAAAACTTTGAATGTTAATTCTCTAAAGTCATTTTCAACCTGGAAGAGAGAAGGAAATTAAAATACCCTTTTTGGCATGAAAAGACATTGATAAAGAAAATAAGACATTGAAATCCATTTTTCGATGTTCATGGAAGTGTGTGAATGTCATTACAGTACCTTCAGTATCTGTTTGACAGGTCTTTCAAGATCAGTTTTCTGTGTAGTAAAATTAATGTGGAGGCTTGAATCTTCATGTCTTATTTAAAATAAAGAGAAAATGTGTCAGTAATCCAAATCCTTTGTGGGTTTATATATACACACACTACATGCCAAAAGTTTTGGGACGTCTGCTTTTACATGCACATGAACTTTAATGACATCCCATTCTTAATCCGTAGGTTTTAATATGGAGTTGTCCCACCCTTTGCAGCTATAACAGCTTCAACTCTTCTGGGAAGGCTTTCCACAAGGTTTAGGAGTGTGTTTATGGGAATTTTGAGCCCGATCTCTCGAAAATGCGTATCAATAGTACGCGTGTGCAATCTCGTAGAATGTATACGCCAAAACTCATTTTGGCGTGCATATGGTACGCCGTTTTTGGCATGCATATGATACGCACTTTATGGCGTATTATATGTACAAACCCCACACCCCCACCCTCACCCTACCCAAAAGCGTGTCATATACAGTCATATACAGTTTGTTACTTACATTTTCTTGTGCTTTGATATGTAATAATTTAACTCAGGGTCACCCATGGTAAGGTAGTGATTGGTACTCAAGTCACCACTGACGTTGTGATTTTTGGATCACACGTCACTTAAGGTGTGGTTATGAGTACATCTGATGACCACCTTCCCCCTCTCTTAGTTTGGGACAATAGTCAAGGTCTTTTACCTTGATTGTATGGGAACACTCCAAATAGGAGGCTGTCCAATCATTTAGAATGAATGTAAAGCGAGAAGATTTGGTCAGCTGATTTATCTGAAAGATTAGCAAGATTTCTAACTTGTAGAGCCTCTTCTGTATTATTAGCACAAGGAAGACAATTGTAATAAAATAGATTTTATTAACAAAAAGATAAACAAGAATAACTAACACACAACTACTAAATGAATACAATGTATGATAAAGGAATAAAGTGCATAAGATGCATAAAATATATGTGATTAAGTTTGGCTATGGAAGAGTTACGTTATCTTCTGGAAAGATAAACTGTTGTTTCTCTGAAACTAAGGTGAAGAACCTTATTATGCATCAAACAAATAAATGAACGATTATTTGTTATTAACTAGCATCAGTTATATTATCTTTAAACTAAAATTAGGAAATCATATACTGATAATAAACAACAATGCCAAGGTCTCTAGAAAGAGATTTGGTTAAGTGATATTTAAGTTCCACGTGGTTGAGTAAGCAGTCCGATGCTGATGACTTCTTCCACTGGTTGTGCTGGGAGACAATGCAGTGGGCAAAGGAGCTGGAATCCGTTTCAACGGTCTTGAACACGAAGATCTATGGGGTGCTGATCTCCTGGAGCACCAAAGGGTCCTAAAATCTGGAACACGGAGATGAGGGCCTGAAGTAGGTGCAGAAGGTCTTTAGTCTGGAACACGCAGACGGAGGAACCTTGAAGTGAAGGTTTGCTCTCCTGAGCCTAACCTTGTTGCAAAAGTCTCTGTGTGTCTTCTGCCTTTTTGGGCCAGACATTTAGAAGTTGGTCAGTCCGCTCTGGTCTCTCTAGCATGGAGACTCGAGGCGTGCTGTAGTCTTTTCGCTGGACTAAAACTCTGAACGTAGTGTTGGTTAATGTCTCTTTCCTCACAAGCTGTAGACTCAGATCCTCGGATCTTGTGTTGTCTCTCTGGTTAAACCAGAGGCTCAGAACTTGGTTGCTCTGTCACAGTCAAATCCTTGCCAGACAGACTCAGAACTTGGTGAACTGTTTGTCTCTCACGTTTGAAGACTCAGAACAAGGAGTGTCTGTTGAAAGGGTACATTTATCCTTTTCCGAATGTGAGGAGATTGCAATTTGGCGCTTCTCCATTCTAGTGTTGCGATTGGCTGCTGACATCAGAGGGGGCACACAGTGTGCCCTACCCTTCTTACCCCTGTGGAACTAATTTGCATATTGTACACAGTTAGAAGTCTTTAAAGTGTCTTTAAAGTTTACCAATGCGTTTCTCACTTTCCAAACCACCACCAGAATACATCAAACATCAAACATGATGGAAAAAGATTGAAATGTCATGCGTTCATTAATTTGATAATTAGCAGCTGAATCTGTGTAAGATGTTGTATTACAAATAGCTGTCGCTGAGAATACTTATTTCTCTGAATAAGTATGACATGGATGTATGTAATTTACATCAGTCTTAAGGTTTCCAAACATAGTTATGAATGGATTTGGATGGATCATTGTGGTCTTTCTTTGTTTTACCCACTACTGCTGAGGTCCTGATGAATGTTTATGGCTATCATAAACCAGGACATTAGGCATTAGTCTCTAGACGGGTGAAGATCTGGAAACTTAATGTGGACCAATGAGAAGTCCTGTCCTTCTTGGGCTTGGAACCAGAGGTCTTCTTCTTGCCCTCTAAGAGGTGTCTGGCTTTTGTCTAGCATCTTTATCTGATGGCGTTGGACAGTTTGTTTGTGTAAGTCCAACAAGATTCAATCAAAATGTAGCAAACATTTGTCAACTGTTATGGGCAGAGAAGGGCCCGGTCATAAACTGGCCCTGGAATGTGCTGTCCACTACAGATATAATTCTGCAACTGTCCCACAGTTGTTTTTATTTGACATACATTTGTGTCATGTAGCCTACATGTAAACATTATAATAATAATGAATAAACTGTGGCAAGATGTGAAGGGGGAGGATAATTAATAAGTGCGTCACGTTTAGTCGATAAAACACTTCCACAAAGGATACACCAGATACCATGTATCCTCGCTCATGACTCCTCTGGAAACTTCCTCACTCCTCCATCCTCGCCTCCTCGTGGTGCAATAAGAGAATTGAGATGTCCTACAAAATAGCTGAGCCAGTCAGTTTCCGGGTCATAGGATGGAGGACGGAGGAGCGAGGAAACGAAGAGGGATATTGAGAAGTACCCCTTGTCTTTATGGACCTTGCATTGTGCACTGGTGCGCAGTCATGTTTGAAACAGAAAGGGGCCATACCCAAACTGTTCCCAGACAGAGAAGCTTGATTGGTCACTGCAGAGAACACGTCTCCACTGCTGTAGAGTCCAGTGGCAGCGTGCTTTACCCCACTGCATCCGAGGGTTTGCATTGCACTTGGTGATGTAAGGCTTGGATGCAGCTCCTCCGCCATGGAAACCCATTCCATGAAGGTCTCTACGCACGGTTCTTGAGCTAATCTGAAGGCCACACAAAGTTTGGAGGTCTGTAGCTATTGACTCTGCAGAAAGTTGCCGACTTCAGCGCACTGACTGTGCACCTCTTCATGCGCTGACCCCCCTCTGTGATTTAACGTGGAGTTGCTGTTGTTCCCAATTATTTCCACTTTGTAATAATCCCACTATCAGTTGAGCGTGGAATATTTAGTAGTGAGGAAATTTCACGAAAGGACTTATTGCACAGGTGGCAACCTATCACGGTTCCACGCTTGAGTTCACTGAGCTCCTGAGAGCGACCCATTCTTTCACAAATGTTTGTAGAAGCATCAGCATGCCTAGTGCTTCATTCTATAAAACAGCGCCACCTAGTGTTCCAGAGATATACGATTTTTTTGCAGAAACATTTATATCTTTTGAATACATTGTCCAAATGTTATGTCATTTATGTAATTGTGTTCCCTGGCTTATGCCAATTCTGACGATGTGTCATTTGTCATTTTCCAAACATGTGACTGCCATATTGAAGCAAATGAAAAAAAAAAATTCGCTACTCCTCCTACATATTTTGACCAATTTTGTTCAAAATCGTCTCAGATGATCTTTGGACTGAACCGCACATAAATTACTGAATGGATTTTTTATATTCTCTACTGTTCCTGAGAAATTCATCTCTGAAGTTAACCTTGTTTGTGTTTGAGACTTTATGCTAGTTAGCTTAGCATGCTAATTGGTTAATTGAGAAATGTGCTTCTGTTCCAGACATTAAGTCATTCTGAGAATGATTTAAATCATATATATATATATATATATATATGTAACATGAAGTGCATTTATTTAAAAAAATAAACAAATCTTTTGAATTGATTCTCACGTTCTCACTATTGAACTTTGACAGCTTGTTGAGTGCATCTGCCCAGTGGCGCAGCAAGATAAATTTCAGGCACCAGACCCAGAGATCGTGGTTTTGAGTCCCATGTTGGGCAACTTTATTAAATTGTGTGAAATTTCAATGTGATGTTTTTCTTTTCTTCTGGCCCTGAACTGCCATTTTTCCAATTCTTACAAAACTTGGCAGAGATGAGCTTTGGTCCAAACTGCAAATGAATGACGGAACAGAATTTAACCTATTGGTGAAAAAAAGTGGTCACAAACTCAACAAGGTTGAGCCAGAATGGGTTCCGAGGCTGTATTTCGGCCAAACTTTGATCAATCGAAACGAAAATTGGTCCGCTTCAGTGGACCCATACTCTGAGGATTCATGCTGAGTTTGTGGAACAGCACTACCTACAGGTCATGAGGCTATTTCTGCTCACAACTTATGAACAGTCGGTCAGAAAATCTAAATATGTTCCTTGTTTTATGCCAATCTAAACAATATCTCATTTGTCATTTCCAAACGTCATTTTCAAAACATACATCCAAAAAAATTTCAAAAAATCCAAACAGCCTAAAACAAAAGCCACAAGGGCTTGGCCCCTCAATTGCTGCTTGCAGCTATATTTTCTTTTAATTTTTATGATCATAACTGACAACTAAGGAAAATCCCAAATTCAGTATGCAGAAAATGTGAATATTGTGAAAAGGTTCAATATTGAAGACACCTGGTGCCACACTCTAATCAGCTAATTAACACAACACTACTGCACTACTCAGTCTAGTTCTGTAGGCTACACAATCATGGGGAAGAGACAGTTGACTTGACAGTTGTCCAAAAGACGACCATTGACAGCTTGCACAAGGAGGGCAAGACACAAAGGGTCATTGCAAAAGAGGCTGGCTGTTCACAGAGCTCTGTGTCCAAGCACATTAATAGAGAGGCGAGGGGAAGGAAAAGATGTGGTAGAAAAAAGGGTACAAGCAATAGGGATAACCGCACCCTGGAGAGGATTGTGAAACAAAACCCATTCAAAAAAGTAAAGTAATATATACAAGACAAAGTAAAGAACGATCTCAACTGTTAAATAATAGATATAAGATTGCAATAATCTCAGATTTGTCTCATTTTAAATAAAAACAAACAAACAGATAAAAAATTTACTTTAACATTTTTCTTTTGCTATGGTTAAATAAATGTTCAGTGATATCTCCTGGAGATTTTTGAATTTTGGTGCCAGTTTTTTCTATTGTGTTGATATGGGAAAACACTGGAAAGTTTTAAACCATGTGTGTTAAAACTAACCCCATGTTAGTTTGTGCCCTGCTCTCCCCTACATTTTTTTGTATTCGAAAATTACAACACAGACTATATTAGAAATTAAATTGCATTTGGTTTTCTATAGAAGCTTTTACACTGGCCATCAGTATCCATGGTCAAATCTGGGTGCTGAAGCATAACCAGTTGAGAATGTCTGTTGAAAAACAAGAGCACTAACCTTATTAAGGCAAGGTAGATGGCAAATTTGATACCAATGCTCTTCTGTTTGAATAATTGACTGGTTTGAGAGTGTTGGTCATTCCCACTGTAAGTGATAGAGGGTTTTGGTCAGTTATCAGTTTCTACTTAACAGCTCATGGTTAAGCAATGCACTTTGAGTGCACACAAACAACCCCTAGAAAATATGTAATACCTGTTCATCTGAGCGGTGAATGTCACACTTTGATTAAAGATGCTTTCTTTATCGATGCTGTATGTAATATGAAACACAGCCTAAGTGGACGAAGAGGAAACAATGAGTGCTTGAACAGAAAAAACACACAGGACAGTTTCAAATGTAAAAGTGAGCTCACCTGAGTGTTGCCCTTGAGGATGTGTTTACTGATGTGACAGGCGGTTTCTCCAAATAAACCTCTTTGCTCACTGTCAAGAGACACACACTCCACTCTGCCCTGCTCATACTCAAAAAGATGTACCCATAAATACCCATTCAATAACCCAACGCAAATTCAATGACAATAAACACGCCAATTGCCTAAAAGACTGCCTTTCAGAAAACCTGTACTTGATTTAAATTGTGAGTCTTTTTAATAAAATCATCCTGGTCTCACCTGTTTAGGTGTGATTCTCCTGTAGGAAAATCCAAAGGGGTATTTGAGGGTGAAGAGAGTGTTGTATGAGTTTTCTCCTCTGTTCTCTACAAACACGGTCACATTGATCTCCTGCATTATCCCAACCTCTATGTTTATAGATCTGGATCAGAGAAACCAAAGAGAGATGCTCACAGTTTAACAAGTATGATTATTGTCACTGTCTCTTCTCCATTCATACCCTTTCCTCGTATTCATCTGTGCTGATCTTTAATGTAACTAATCATAAATATTTGCTCACCCGGAGAAATTGAAATCCATCCTGAGGTCATCAACACAAATATCATCATGCCCACAGTTTATCTCAAAATCCAGCTGTGGAACAAGGTGAGATATTTAGATATACAGTAGATTCTTAAATTATATAAAACTGCATCACTGTATTACACTAGATATATAGTAAGTCATATCTTTAGACATGTGAAAAAGATCCCAGTAAATTAAAATAATTCTATGAGTTATGAATTGGATAGTTAACCCAAGAAATTTAAATGGTCATAATTTACACACCCATGTGTCATTCAAAATGACTTTCGGTTAGTCATCATTTACTCACCCAAAATAAGTTATTTCGAAGAATGTTTTAACTTGTCCTACGAAAGTCAACGAGGCCCAAAACAACAATGAACCCCTTTGACTTTCATTGTATGGACAAGCATAGACATTTTTCAAAATATCTTCTTTTGTGTTTAACAGAAGAAAGAAAGTCATTCAAATGTGCATCTAAATGATGACAAAGGTTTCGTTTTTGGAGAAGAGCCCATAAGAACCTTCCACCCCACCCCCGCCCGTTTAATGTTTCGTCTGAATGATTCATACTTTAAAACAAACATTGGCTTGTCTTCTCTTACACTGTGGTCTGAGGTGGTCTTTATCTGCAGCAGTATTGGCTTTATGTTATCCAGTCCGGCAAGTGGCAGACCCTCAAAACTGAATGTCAGCTGATTGGACAACGGGTTTAGAGCATCTTCTGAGAAAGCCTGAGAGGGGAGGAATAGATAAATGACATTTAATTACCCTAAAATGTATACAGATTTATACTTAATTACTCACATTGAACTCATTTAGATATTCAAAAGAGTGAGTTGGGAAAAAAATAATTGTCAAAAAGTGGTGATATTTCAGACGTACATTTACAAAGAAACTATGACTTTTGCAAGTTTCTGTATTCAACTCAATGTTCATCACATCACTGAGGAGCCGGTTATTGGGTGAGAAGTGTGCTCGATATTTCTGTCGCTTGGCATCCAGCATTATGGTGTAATTAATCTTTGCGGACAGATCTAGATAATGAACATAGAACATACTTGTCTTACATACATATTAAACAAAGTAATACAAGGAGGACATTTTTTTAAATCTCTCTCTTTTTTTTTTTTTAAGTGTGGTACTCTGTAAATCAAAGATAGAATATTTATATATTTCTAGCATATTTATATAAATACATTACCATTCAAAAGTTTGAGAGTGGTAAAAGTTTTTGACTGCATTTATTTATTTACATAAAAAATACAGTAAATATATTATTATTATTATTATTATTATTATTATTTTACTTTATGTTAACTCTTTTAGAAAAAAAAAAGCTTTTAAAGCTATAGTTTGTGCCATCAGCAACATCAAACAGAATTTGAAAAATAAGGCTGTTTTTGCTGAACACTCCCCCTGGCTGCCATTGGTTGATTCAACAGTCCCACCCCCAAACTCACGCCATTGGTTGACCTAATTCTGCAGAGTAGGGGTTGTGGTTCTCAGAGAAAGGTTTTGAAAGCACCACAGTGACAAAGACAGTAACCTTATTTATAGTTGTCTCTGCAGTTTTACAGCATTGGACAAATTGACAAGTTCACACACTTCAACATTAACTACACCATAAAGGAATATTTCTAATTTTGTATAAACCTCGTATTCTGTGTCTGTATGGACGCATGGTGAAACACACTTTCATGGTGTTTTTCAGTGACTGGTCTGTTTCACTGGTTGGTATTTTGGTTGGATTGTAAGTTACTTTGGTTTCCAAGAGCATGATGGGTCTGGACCTGAATGATGCACACATAACAGATATGAATGATTATGGCTTAAACACTGTATTTGTATATGGTTTTCTTTCTTTAGAATAAAACAGACCTGAGAAGTAGAACTGCTCCTTTTGACCCAACAGCAATGTCAGGAAGGTTGTCTTGACTCTGGTCTAGAGAAGACGGACTCAATGAAATCCCAAAGAACCGCAAACCTGCTTGCACAGATGATCCAGCAATCCTCTGTTTCATTCAAAATTATTATTAGAATATTAGAGAAGTGAGTCAAGGAAAAGTAATTCAAGAAAGGCAAACCACGAGGGTAAATCAATTATAACAGAATTATTTATATGTGAATTATCCCTTTAAATTGCCACCAACCCATGTCTTTTTTACCTGTGAGTATTTTGAAATGATCCCTCCATCTATCCCATTGAAGATGTAGATGCTGCCCTGTCCATCCTCCTCTAAAGGAGCTCCAATCAGCACATCCATTAAACCATCACCATTCAGATCTGCTGGACTGGCCAGAGAAGAGCCAAACCGACCCCTCTGACCTGCCATGCCCTCCAGTGTATCCGAAAAAAATATGTCTGCCTACGAAGATATAACACAGAGAGGAGAAACAGGGTTAAACAGACACAAATTTATTCAATCTTACTTGAAATGTTAGTCTTCATTGAATCTCCCCAAAAAAATCACTGACCCGACGTGTGAAGATGTAAACAAACACTTTACCCTCCCGGTCAGACTCTATGTACAGTGGTGCTGATACCAATAGTAGGTCTGTACTGGAGTCCCTGTTCAAATCCACCACACACACCTCAGCTCCAAAATATGAGCCAATCTGAGGCTGAGAAAAGAAAAAGAGAAGCATTATAGCTATCTGTTTTACGCTCATTTACTTCCACTCTTACATTAATGTGTGAAGTGCTAACATATTACACAAATATGAATGTTACAACCATAGGAGGATCCAGCTGCTTCAAGTCCTTTCGATCAATTCTTGAAACAGTCACTTGTCCCTTATGCTTGTGTCTTGGTGCTCCCATGACTGCATACTTTGCTCTGGATATTGTTGCTATTGCCAAGGAATAACCTGTGAAGAAAATAGACTTCTGATATGAAAGTATCCTGATGTGTTGACTGATTTATTTTGATTTACACAGTCGAAGATGAGATCTCACCTAAATAACTGTCATGCTCACTTCCAGCTTGAAAGTCATCCGAACGATCATTTGGTTTGTACAACTGATATCCACCCTTCCACTGGAAAGCTCCCACTGCAGCCATGATCATATCTGTCTAAATGCAGATAACAAAATCTTTCCTGATAAGATAGCAGTTTATTTAACTTGTTGTAATTGAGTTACATTGTATTAATGATCAAATTAAATAAATTGCTGTTCAATTAAATATAACACTGATAATAATATTAAAAAATATATATATATTAAAGTGGGGAAAAGTATGGATAGCATAGCATGCAAGGATATTGATTAAATTAAACAGAACAGTAAAGAGAGCAATTCAACGGCTCTTGTTTCAGTAAAACTATTTCTAACCCATGTAGTTAATCTTTTTCACCTAGTTTGGTGTGAAATAAGTTATGTACACATAATTACATTTGATGTCAATGCTGCACTAAACCCATCCTGTGCAAACTCCATTCGAGATGAATCTCCAGACGTCTGGGTTCCTATAGCAAATAAAAGAAGCAACAACACAGTTAACTGCGGATACATGGAAACATTCTGTTTGTTATTCATTTTTCATTCCCTTTGCAAACTTACCTTCAATGGCAATAATGTTCTCTTTGAGTATTTCACGGATACTTTCCAGTGCGTCGAAATCATTCACTTTGAACACATGCTTATCTGTGGGTAAAGATGCAATAACTGCCAGCTCCCGTTTTGCTTTGTCCTTAATAAAAGCATTGCCAACCTAAGAAAAATCCATAATTGTAACACTTCATGAATGTAATAATTTTAATAACATACTGTATATATATTTTTTATGATTTATTTGTAAACCTCTTTTTTGATGAATGATTTTATTAATAAAGTGGATAGATATCAAAATCAGGAAAGGATGCGTGTTGATTTTGCTTACACATCTAGATCTGAATCTGTATACATTAAAGCAGTTTTTGCAAAACTAATATAGTTAAGTCTTTTTTAATCTAGCAGAAGCAACATATCAGTACAAATCAAATCTCACCCCAATAGCATATCGTATTATATTTTTAGCTTGTGCTTTTTGAACAGCGTCAGTCAAAAATGAATCAGTTGATTCACCATCCGTGATAACGACCAAAATTTGACTGGCTGATGGTCTCGCACCTCCTTTACTTACGAATAGCTCATTCCTGTGGAAGAAAAAAAAAAAAAAAAACTGCTTAGGATACATTTCATATTAAGTTTACATTGCTTGTCTTTGGAATCTTGTTCAAATTATTAAGTGCTGTAAAATCTTTATTACACACTCAAAAAAGCAAAAGACTTGTGTGTGTATCCATTCATTCATGCATTTTATTTTTACATTTAATGTACTTTTGCATGGTTGCGCAGACACCTATTTTTTTTTGTATTATTATTTATCATCTTTGTTTTTTGAAATGTGTGTGTGTGTGTGTGTGTGTGTGTGTGTGTGTGTGTGTGTGTGTGTGTGTGTGTGTGTGTGTGTGTTTGTTTTTGTGGTTTATGAGGACTTTTGACCTGAATACGCACCAGCATTACGGGACATTTGGGTTTATGAGGACAGGGACCATGTCCTTGTAATTCCGACAGTGTAGATGTCATCTACTAAGTCCTAGAAGCATTCTCTCCAATTTTGGCGCAATGTCCTAATATACCACAAAAACCTGAAATTATACTATACACAGTGTATTCCTGATTTCGAGAGTGTGCCCCTGGAGCCAGGTCCCGGTATAACACCTGCTCATAAAATATTTGCATAATACACACAAGTGTAAGTTTCCAGGCTTCTGATTGACAGATCGCTACCGGTAGGCGGGAGATCGCGAAAACAAGATGGCGCCGGTGGGCGGAGCTTCATTCAGCCACAGCATGAGCATAAGTCTGTATAATAAGCAACTTAATGCAAAATACTCATTATTTAAGTATTTTTGCAGATAATTTATTATTTGTGAATTAAAAATATGATAAAATCGCATTTATATTATGATAAGTGAGGTGAGGTGTAGTAAGTGAGGTGTAGTCATTTGTCAAGTTATTTCCTGTTTGGACCGGAGAAGACACCTGTGGACCTAATGAAGGCAACTGTTATTTGAAAGGTAAGTTATAATGCTGTTTATTCATGTTATAATGCTTCTCTAATAGCTGGTGGGTCTGTTTGGCTTGTTTGTGCATGTCCTGTAAGCTCATCGCGGCTCGTTTTACAGTTAGAAAGCAGCTAGCGCGATGCTAACGGCGCTAGCTCAGTAGCTCCATCTGTTTACAGAGAATCAGCGAGGCTCGTCATTTAAACTCGTTTAAGATCGCGCTATAGTTGTTACTGCTACCATTTCTGATCAGATACAACAGTCATTATCATAATAATGCGTTATCATGGCTCCATAACGCCAGTACAGTATATCCTGACATGCTACTGGTAAATATTACTACAGTTCTGCTTGCTTTAAAGACATTAAGAAACAAAGATGTGCTCTTATTACTCCTGGCTATAATAAAATACACTCTGAATACCAATACAACTGTCAGCCTTAATCAGCATTTTAATACTGTCACTATTGTCTATAATTCATCAATTGTGAATTAAATGTGTGAATGAATAGTTATCCTTAACATATTCCTAATATCAATAAAGCTGTGTCTGGTACATTGTTATTTACGTGATGATTTTTTCTTATTGTATTATTATTAAAGGTAATATTAAAGGTTAAATGTTACCCAGATTATTAGAGCTGCACAATAAAACTGATATTGCAATATATATATATATATATATATATATATATATATATATATATATATATATATATATATATATATATATATATATATATATATATATACATACATACATACATACATACATACATACATACATACATACATACATACATACATATATATATATATATATATATATATATATATATATATATATATATATATACACATATATATATATATATATATATATATATATATATATATATATATATATATATATATATATATATATATATATATTATTTGTTTTATCTTCTTTTCTTTTTCTCAATATATAATGCACTAAGAAAAACAATTTAACCAGATGACTTAAATAGCTATATTTGGAAGAATGAATCATTTTAGAATGATTGCTGTAATTTTGTTTATTAATAATAATAATAATAATACATTGAGCATAGATATAAAAATTAACAAAAATATTAAATAAACACTGCCTCATGTTTTCCAGGTAAGTTTAACAGCATTTAGGACCAGAAATTGAGTAATCAACTGTAAAATAACACTGCATAGTCTTTACTGTATACATCAAATATAATTAATCCTGTTTAAAGCTACAAAACTTTAATGCTTCACATCACATTGCATGTGTGTTGTATGTCAGCCAGGCTGTGTGTAGCTTTACACCGGCTCTATGAGGACATCATAAGCACATGTTCCTGATGTTGGACTGATGAATCTCAGTGTGTTGTGTTAGTTTGGCAGAAGTCTGGTCTATGAGAACACTGGTTTTACAGAGACACTGTGGTGCTCATATATGGAATATTAGGATCTAAACTGATAACCCATAATTCACAGCTCATTTCGGCTAATACCAAAGTCTAAAAAAAATTTATGCTTGTTAGTATAAATATAATCATTGAATAAGTTGGTCAAAAAAAATGTCAGTCTTGGTTGAAATTGGCTTTTAATAAGTAATACTAAAATGAGTATTTATTTGTCTTTATTTTGTTTTGATTTTTATTCGCTCTTCTTCTTTTCAGATTTTAACTGAGAATAATCAGATTAAACCAACAAGAAACAGCAACTCTAAAGGTATCCAAGAAGTTCATGTAATAATTGAGTTCTTCCTTAAAGTATAGATTTAAGTGTTCCTCAGAAACAGATCGCCACAGTTATCAGTAGGGCCGTAACGATACACTCGTGTCACGATTCGATATCTCAATATTTTAAGCCAAAATAAAGTTGTTGTGTTTTTGTTAATATATATATATATATATATATATATATATATATATATATATATATATATATATATATATATATATATATATATATTATTTTGTATTATGATTAAAATAATAATTTTATTATTTGTGCATTATTATCAGATCCAGCAAATATTCTCCTATGCATTTTTATATTATATTCAACATTATGTATAGTCGTTGTATGATTCTATGTAATAAGATTATTAATGTAATAATGTCACTGAAACTCCGTGAACTTAATTTTTTCCTCACGCATTACTCGCGCTTTCAATAGAGATCGCTAAGACATGTGACCAACTGGGCGGAACATCATCAGAACGTAAAGAGAAGTCACACTCATACATACAATACTGGAACTCAGGAGCCATCCTAATGGATCTAGTTACCAGTGTCCCGGTAAAACCAGTGTCCTCATAGATCAGACTTCTGTCAAATTAACACAACACACTTAGTCAAAGTCAAACATCAGGAGCATGTGCTTATGATGTCCTTATAAACCGGTGTCCTCATAGACCAGACTTCTGTCAAACTAATACAACACACTGAGATTCTTCAGTCCAGTTAAACATCATGAACGTGTTCTTATGATGTCCTCATAAACCAGTGTCCTCATAAAACCGGTGTAAAACACACAACATGACATACTATAATGAACACGCATGTAATGTGATGCATAAAATCCATTAACATTACCTTGAAATTATTATGAAACTATTTTGTAATCTTGTATATTATCTCAAATCAATATTTAATGTGCAAATATTTATTGATGGGTAGTTATGCATGATTATCCTGTCCATGTTTATTCTGTATTACTGGCTGACTGTACACTATCCTCTTATATATTCCATACATTATGTTTTTAGGTGAAGTGTTTCTGTATGTAATGCTTTATTTTATATGTTCAGAGAAGCCGTCAGACCCAGCTGGCATCAGGCAGGGATGATTGAGCGGCTCTTACTGTAAGTTAGGTAAGTGAGAGTTGTGCTGTAAGAGAAGGAACACACGCAGCAAACACGCGTGTGAGACCTAGGCTGTTCACATGTTTAGACCAGTGTTTCATGTCTGATTTGATGTTTTGTAGACTCTCCGTGAGGTCAATCCTTCCACTCGTGAAATGAACACTGTCCCAGTCAGAAGTCAGAGATGGACAGAAGGTATTGTTTTGTTTTTTCTTTTGGAAATCAAATAATGGATGCACCAATATGAAAATGTGGGCAGAGTTTGATAACTGATTGTTCTTTATATTTGAAAGACAATAACTGATATACTGGCTGATATATATAAATCCAAATATTGATATACTTTGAGCTTGTTTACAAAAACAAAAGGCTCATCATTAAAAGCCATGACTCAAACACTTGAGCATAAATCAAACATATACTGTACAGTATACATTCATTCCAATGGCTGCCTTATGACTGTGACATTTGAATTAGCTTTCTTTATAGTAAATGGCAACACTTTACAATAAGGTTTGATGTTGTTAGTGTTAGTTAACATGATGAACAATACTTCTATAGGAGATATTCATCTTAGTTTAGGTTAATCTCAGCATGTTTAGGATCCAGTGCTGTATCTGTTGATTTAGTGCACTGTGAACGAACATGAACTCATATTTTATTACTCACATTAACACAAGTTTGGCTCTCTGTTAGTTCATGTTAGTTAATGCAATAACAAATGAATTGTAAGGTTTTACCCAAAACATCTACTGCCTTACAAATGTATAATTATAAATCAAATAAAAATGCAAACAAGTCATGGGCAACATTACTGAGGCTACATATAAAGAATCATAATGCATGTAGCATGGGTAAATCAAATGAAATGGACAATAAGAGAATTATATTACTCAAACCATATTGTTGATGAAAATAATACAAGAACAATAAAAGTACTAGTTCTGATAAATAATGCATCAATGTTTTTGAAAACATATCAACATTTTTATATGATAGTAATATTAAGCATCTTTAATATGAGGGTTTCAGATAACATGGTGTTTGATTCATGCACGCTAAAGAGCTGAATGAACACACATAAACCCAAGCGCTTTGTTAAAGAGCTCTAGCTCAATGGAACTCAACCTATATATGATAAATTACATATTTATAGAAAATAAACACAAAATTTCAACTAATACTTGCACAAAATCATGCATAGATGAACTTGAACTAAGTTCCAAAGAGAAACTGTTGTGGATGCAATGAAGTGCTTTGCTTGAATGTTATTTAACTAAACGAAATGCATCCTATTTGAGAGAAATCTAATGTTTATACTATTTAACTTTACTATCACGTCGTATATCAGCACAAACTGATGCAAATGCACTAGTGAACTTGACTGTGTTTGTCTAAATGTGGAACTCCTGTTGTGCACGTGCTCTTCCCACAACAGCGCTGAAACACGGCAACCAAAGAATTCACAACGCCATATTACAATAGTTTCCTCATTATAATGTTATGTACATTATAGTCATATGGAGCGCTGTGCGGAAGAGATGATCACCGGTTGGCCTACAGTGAAGAACTTTACTGCAGCGTTCAGAAACTCATACTATCTCAGATAAATCAGATATACACACGCAATTCAAAAATATTACAACTTACAATTCCACAAAATGCTGCGACTACCCAAGCAAACTCTCCCTGTAACACCGCACTGATTTCACAGATGAACATCGCACATCTGAAGCTGAAGGAAATAATCCATTATTATTATACCGGTCTCATGTTCATTATCAGATGGGCAACGGTAAAATTAAAAATGAGCTTTTATTTTTCAATTCCGATATGGTGTCCGATATTATGCATACCTGATTGGTTATGACCATACATTTATTACTATATACGGACTTATGTCACCCTGTTTTAAATCTTAAATCACTATTAATCTCATTAATTTGATCAAAATG
Source organism: Gobiocypris rarus (assembly GCA_023029165.1). Lineage (NCBI taxonomy): Eukaryota > Metazoa > Chordata > Actinopteri > Cypriniformes > Gobionidae > Gobiocypris > Gobiocypris rarus. The sequence continues at coordinate 4,380,837 of CM040920.1, read as the reverse complement.
AATACTGAGTGGTTTGAAATGTACCACCATACCTGAATGTGTCTTGGCATCATCAGTCTTCTTTTGCTCAAGTATTTGATGTTCAGTTGAGAGTTGACAGTGGTTAATCTGTGTTAATGGAGTCTAGTATCTGTGCTGCTTCATTTGGATCATCTCTGAATCCTTTGTCTGTATGTTTATCTCTTCTTTCTTTACCTTTTTCCAGGTGAGCCCTGAGGAGGACCAATCATCATTGGATGATCAAGACTGTGTTGAGATGGTAATACAAAGAGCATTGCATCATTTTAGAAAATGCTAGTCTAGGAAGAACTCATCATCTTTAGGCCTGTTTACACCTGGTCATTGTCTTCTGATTTATCAGAACGATTCCATTTTCACTTGGCCACATAAATGAGTCTTTGCAAAATGGATATAAAGCCGATCTTTAATTCGCACGCTATACGCTGATTTAACAGTGTTCACATCATCCAAAGCTACTGCTATGAGCAGCATTTGATTTATCATCAGCTAATTTCAGATCAACAGAGAGAGTAGCATCAGCACTGGTAAAATCATTTATTTTCACTACATTTAAAGATGACTGTGTTGACCGCTGTCATATCTGACTTTAACATGACATATTAGCCTAAAACACGCTCTCACTTATTTCTTATTTGACATTTTTGTGAGGAATAAAGTTTACATATGTGGTTTCATCAACCGTATGCATTTACACATGTCCAGTTTGATCTGAAGTCCCCTTAGACCACCTCCTGAAGTGGTTTGAGTGACTTGAGTCAAATCCGTCTCCAGCTGCGTTGTGTAATAACATAAATTGTCTTTGTATTTTGTGCCATACACTTCTCTGAAACAAACTAAATTCAAAAGCACGATATGGCTTAGTGCCCTTATCAAATCACAAAAGACGATAATGAAGTACTGTAATTCCTCAAATAAAAGCCTGTATTCAATTAAACACGGGCCTCTGATAGTGGCTGGAGGCGTGGTCAGCACGAACAAATAAAGGCCGGTCTCAAATTGAGGCCAGGGAAAATGTGTGGTGTCATGATCACTTATGGCGCTTTTCCATTACCAGTACCAGTTCGACTCGACTCGGCTCGGCTCAGCTCGGCTCGCATTTCACTCCGTTTTCCATTGCAGATAGTACCTCCACAATAGTACCTGGTCGTCATAGAGACGCCGCAGGAAACTGCCATGATGTAATTTTCTCTCACTGGATCCTCTTCGCAACCAAACAAAGGAAAGTCTGCACCTCCTCGTTTGACCAAGGCATATTCTTCAGAGTTGCCATAATAGTAAATAATACGCAATCTCTGGACAAACTATTTAAAAATGGCACGGTTATATGCAATGATGACGAAACGAACAGTGACGATTCTCTCTGACCAATCAGCAGTCTGCTGTGTTTTCACCTCACATTTTAGTATCGCCTCAGCTCACCTCAGCTCGCTCAGAACCTCGCCGGAGGTGGTACGTAAAAAAGTACCTGGAAGCAGGTACAGGTACAACTTTTACACAGTGGAAAACCAAACAAAGTCGAGTCGAGTCGAGCCGAGCCGGGCTGGTACTGTGTACTGGAAAAGCGCCATTACTGTACAACTAGCACAGACCTAAGGTCTCGATCACAATCATACATACAATACTGGAACTCAGGAGCCATCCTAATGGATCTAGTTACCAGTGTCCCGGTAAAACCAGTGTCCTCATAGATCAGACTTCTGTCAAATTAACACAACACACTTAGTCAAAGTCAAACATCAGGAGCATGTGCTTATGATGTCCTTATAAACCGGTGTCCTCATAGACCAGACTTCTGTCAAACTAATACAACACACTGAGATTCTTCAGTCCAGTTAAACATCATGAACGTGTTCTTATGATGTCCTCATAAACCAGTGTCCTCATAAAACCGTAAAACACACAACATGACATACTATAATGAACACGCATGTAATGTGATGCATAAAATCCATTAACATTACCTTGAAATTATTATGAAACTATTTTGTAATCTTGTATATTATCTCAAATCAATATTTAATGTGCAAATATTTATTGATGGGTAGTTATGCATGATTATCCTGTCCATGTTTATTCTGTATTACTGGCTGACTGTACACTATCCCTCTTATATATTCCATACATTATGTTTTTAGGTGAAGTGTTTCTGTATGTAATGCTTTATTTTATATGTTCAGAGAAGCCGTCAGACCCAGCTGGCATCAGGCAGGGATGATTGAGCGGCTCTTACTGTAAGTTAGGTAAGTGAGAGTTGTGCTGTAAGAGAAGGAACACACGCAGCAAACACGCTGTGAGACCTAGGCTGTTCACATGTTTAGACCAGTGTTTCATGTCTGATTTGATGTTTTGTAGACTCTCCGTGAGGTCAATCCTTCCACTCGTGAAATGAACACTGTCCCAGTCAGAAGTCAGAGATGGACAGAAGGTATTGTTTTGTTTTTTCTTTTGGAAATCAAATAATGGATGCACCAATATGAAAATGTGGGCAGAGTTTGATAACTGATTGTTCTTTATATTTGAAAGACAATAACTGATATACTGGCTGATATATATAAATCCAAATATTGATATACTTTGAGCTTGTTTACAAAAACAAAAGGCTCATCATTAAAAGCCATGACTCAAACACTTGAGCATAAATCAAACATATACTGTACAGTATACATTCATTCCAATGGCTGCCTTATGACTGTGACATTTGAATTAGCTTTCTTTATAATAAATGGCAACACTTTACAATAAGGTTTGATGTTGTTAGTGTTAGTTAACATGATGAACAATACTTCTATAGGAGATATTCATCTTAGTTTAGGTTAATCTCAGCATGTTTAGGATCCAGTGCTGTATCTGTTGATTTAGTGCACTGTGAACGAACATGAACTCATATTTTATTACTCACATTAACACAAGTTTGGCTCTCTGTTAGTTCATGTTAGTTAATGCAATAACAAATGAATTGTAAGGTTTTACCCAAAACATCTACTGCCTTACAAATGTATAATTATAAATCAAATAAAAATGCAAACAAGTCATGGGCAACATTACTGAGGCTACATATAAAGAATCATAATGCATGTAGCATGGGTAAATCAAATGAAATGGACAATAAGAGAATTATATTACTCAAACCATATTGTTGATGAAAATAATACAAGAACAATAAAAGTACTAGTTCTGATAAATAATGCATCAATGTTTTTGAAAACATATCAACATTTTTATATGATAGTAATATTAAGCATCTTTAATATGAGGGTTTCAGATAACATGGTGTTTGATCTGCATGCACGCTAAAGAGCTGAATGAACACACATAAACCCAAGCGCTTTGTTAAAGAGCTTTAGCTCAATGGAACTCAACCTATATATGATAAATTACATATTTATAGAAAATAAACACAAAATTTCAACTAATACTTGCACAAAATCATGCATAGATGAACTTGAACTAAGTTCCAAAGAGAAACTGTTGTGGATGCAATGAAGTGCTTTGCTTGAATGTTATTTAACTAAACGAAATGCATCCTATTTGAGAGAAATCTAATGTTTATACTATTTAACTTTACTATCACGTATATCAGCACAAACTGATGCAAATGCACTAGTGAACTTGACTGTGTTTGTCGAAATGTGGAACTCCTGTTGTGCACGTGCTCTTCCCACAACAGCGCTGAAACACGGCAACCAAAGAATTCACAACGCCATATTACAATAGTTTCCTCATTATAATGTTATGTACATTATAGTCATATGAGTGCGGAAGAGATGATCACCGGTTGGCCTACAGTGAAGAACTTTACTGCAGCGCTCAGAAACTCATACTATCTCAGATAAATCAGATATACACACGCAATTCAAAAATATTACAACTTACAATTCCACAAAATGCTGCGACTACCCAAGCAAACTCTCCCTGTAACACCGCACTGATTTCACAGATGAACATCGCACATCTGAAGCTGAAGGAAATAATCCATTATTATTATACCGGTCTCATGTTCATTATCAGATGGGCAACGGTAAAATTAAAAATGAGCTTTTATTTTTCAATTCGATATGGTGTCCGATATTATGCATACCTGATTGGTTATGACCATACATTTATTACTATATACGGGACTTATGTCACCCTGTTTTAAATCTTAAATCACTATTAATCTCATTAATTTGATCAAAATGAATACTGAGTGGTTTGAAATGTACCACCATACCTGAATGTGTCTTGGCATCATCAGTCTTCTTTTGCTCAAGTATTTGATGTTCAGTTGAGAGTTGACAGTGGTTAATCTGTGTTAATGGAGTCTAGTATCTGTGCTGCTTCATTTGGATCATCTCTGAATCCTTTGTCTGTATGTTTATCTCTTCTTTCTTTACCTTTTTCCAGGTGAGCCCTGAGGAGGACCAATCATCATTGGATGATCAAGACTGTGTTGAGATGGTAATACAAAGAGCATTGCATCATTTTAGAAAATGCTAGTCTAGGAAGAACTCATCATCTTTAGGCCTGTTTACACCTGGTCATTGTCTTCTGATTTATCAGAACGATTCCATTTTCACTTGGCCACATAAATGAGTCTTTGCAAAATGGATATAAAGCCGATCTTTAATTCGCACGCTATACGCTGATTTAACAGTGTTCACATCATCCAAAGCTACTGCTATGAGCAGCATTTGATTTATCATCAGCTAATTTCAGATCAACAGGAGAGAGAGTAGCATCAGCACTGGTAAAATCATTTATTTTCACTACATTTAAAGATGACTGTGTTGACCGCTGTCATATCTGACTTTAACATGACATATTAGCCTAAAACACGCTCTCACTTATTTCTTATTTGACATTTTTGTGAGGAATAAAGTTTACATATGTGGTTTCATCAACCGTATGCATTTACACATGTCCAGTTTGATCTGGAAGTCCCCTTAGACCACCTCCTGAAGTGGTTTGAGTGACTTGAGTCAAATCCGTCTCCAGCTGCGTTGTGTAATAACATAAATTGTCTTTGTATTTTGTGCCATACGCTTCTCTGAAACAAACTAAATTCAAAAGCACGATATGGCTTAGTGCCCTTATCAAATCACAAAAGACGATAATGAAGTACTGTAATTCCTCAAATAAAAGCCTGTATTCAATTAAACACGGGGCCTCTGATAGTGGCTGGAGGCGTGGTCAGCACGAACAAATAAAGGCCGGTCTCAAATTGAGGCCAGGGAAAAATGTGTGGATAATCTCCTAAATGCCTTTAATTTAATGTGCATTGAAGTATATAACGTACAGTAGGGCTGTGCCGTGAAGGCTGACCGACATCATGATAGAGCGCAACCATCCTGATGCCACGCGCCCGTTGTGAGTCTAGCGAGTGCGACACACTCCTGGTCTCTTCTATAGTTAACATAAAGACTTTGCAGGGATTGCTCTGTAAGTTAAATTGATAATATAACTGATGCATATATGCCATTTTAAATAGGCTACTGTAGTCCATGAGAGATGTGGCGTCTGTGAAAATACTGTGTCAGGCAGGCTACACAGATATTGATCTTCACAATATTAGCCTCTCGTCTCTTTTATGTCTTACTCTGCATTTAACTTAAAATATTTTATTTTGTACAAGAAAACAGCATAGGCTTCAAAATAAATGTTGTTGAAATATTGTAACTTGGTCATTATGAACTACACCTAATATCTCCTTATTGAGAGAAGTGCAACATAGAAGCACAGATGCCTAATTAGTTGGGTCAGAAAAATAACAAAATTATAGTTTTTAAGTATAAAAAAAATATGTCAAGAGACATAGGCTATTAAAATAAAAAGTGCTTAAAAGTACACAATTCTTCTCAAGTGGAAGGAAGCTTTTCCCTCACGTTACCGATATAGAAAGCGCGGATCATTAGTTGGCTTAGTAAATTAACGAAATTATATATTTTTAAAGTAGAAAATAATATTTATGTAAAGAGATATATTAAAATAAAAAGTGCTTAAAAGTACACAACTCTACTTAAGTGGAAGGAAGCTTATTAGAAGAGTTATAAGCTGGGTTAGCAAGCTAAAATAACCTCACATGCAACCTATATAGAAATTAAGCGGAATAAACATTTAATATTTTTCAAATGGACAATGGTGGCTACCGTAATTCTGACCCAAATTGTTTCGCCATTCTGGCTGTTGTTGTAAATGGGGATATATTTGCAAATGTAAAAAAAATACGATGTATCTGTCGACTGGAACGCTGTCGCTTTTAATTTAAAACAGTTTATTTAAAGCAATTATTTTTCAAACAGATGGAATTAGAAATACAGGCCTGCGCCTAATAAAAGCCTTCTTCAAATAAATGCCCTTCTGCAGTTCAGGTAAATAAAGGCAAATTTATTTGAAGAAGGCTTTATTTGAAGAAGTACGGTAAGTCTACAGTCTGTTGTGCTGCTGTTTCAAACTGAACCGCACACTTTTCTCACTCGATCGGCTCATGATCTGGCATCTTCCACAGGGAATGAATGCATGGACTCCATCTCTGCATGTGCCTTGAGTTTAACACGCAAACAGCACCAGTTACACTCTATTTTCACATTTGCATTATAAATAAATTTAGCAACAATTCTTATAATATTGATATAAAAGTATTACACCCATAATGGCAACACTTTACAATAAGGTTGTATTAGTTCACATTAGTTAACATAAACTAACCATGAACAACACCTCTGATCAGCATTAATCTTAACTCAGATTTATTAATGCATCATTTCAGTGCAATTAGTTAATATTGTTAATGCATTAGTTAACATGAACGTATCTTTACTGTTTTTGTGAGGTTATCTTACTGTACATATTAGTTTGCGTAGCAGTTGACACACACACACTAAACATTTCTAACTCACCATCTCACTAAAAATGCTGCTGTGTACCTTATCAACATTATTACACAAAGTATGTTTTAATGGTTTTGAGAACCTTATCACATGTACACTATTTCAACATTAACTGATGTGTTAACATTTGTAGGTTCATTACAAAGCAGTAAATAATAATAAATGCTTCGTTAATGGTAAGTCATGTTGATAAAGAGTTCAAATAACACATCAGGTAATGTTGAAATAGTGTACACTTAACAATAAGAGTCATACAATCCATGAATAAATGATCTGTTGAATGTCAGTAATGATAGTAAAGTGCATATAAACATGAACAGTCTATCCGCTGATGTTCAGATGCTTTCCACTGTAGAATTATGTTTACCAACAGCTCAAATCAAGGACTTATTAAATAATGTTGATAAGGTACACAACAGCACTTTTACCTTTAGAGTATGTTCATCCTTAGTTTGTGTCACCTGCTGCGTAAACTAATGTAAATATGTACAGTAAGATAACCTTATTAAAAACAGTAAAGCTACAGGCACTGTTGACTAATGCATTAACTATATTAACTCACTGTTAACGTGGATAAATGCATTAATATATGTGAATTCAACAGAGGTGCTGTTCATGGTTTGTTCATGTTAACTAATGTTAACTAATACAAGCTTATTGTAAAGTGTTAGCGTTATTATTATACAGCGTAATTTGCCATGTTTGATAAGTGCCATCTGAATACAGGTTCTTGTTTTAAATGTGTCTCTTTCTTTAAGATGAGATCAGTCTGACGGATCTGAAGGGGATGTTCCTGCTGGAGCTGCAGTAATGTTGGTATGTGTTTATGGACATGTTTATCATTATTTTAGCCCATTATTATATTAAATAATTTATACTATATTAGATAATTTCCATAAAATATTGTAGTGCAATTTTACTTTAGTATTTTCACCAAAGAAAAATGGGTTTAAGCCTTTTATATATAATGCTGTAGTGTGTAATTATGTATATAATGTGTATCAGTTTACATTTCTAAACATTCATTTTGCCATTAATTGTAATAATCAGTTATCAATAATCAGATTTTTGCACTTATAGTGAAGCTTTTCTAGAAGAGCATTAATGGAATCAGTGTTGCACCAACATTGCATTTCTGGCAGATAGCAATAAGCTGATCATGTTCAGTTGGTCAAACACTTAAAAAGGAGGTGTTTAATATAACATTTCATCTCCAGAATAATATTTTGAATGTCATTTGAAATGTATTTTTTAGATATCAGGCACATAACCAGTTGTATGTTGTAGATAGAGGTTTGAGTTATGTCTGATCTCTGATTTCTTCCAGGTGTTCAGAAGATGCCCACTGAAGTTTCTCAAGGTACCTGAGGTTTAAATCAGAGCACCACCATCACTGTGGGCACGTGAGCGGTCATATAGTTAGAGCTTACTAAAGCATGTGTTCTTCTGTACAGACAATGCCAGCGAGGCAGAGATTGAAATCCTAACGGAAAGGACAAAAGTGTGCTTGTCAAATGCTTTAAAACTTCTGTAGGGCAGCAGCACATACGAAGACCTCACTCTACATCTAGTTGTTTAACTGTTCTTTAAAGAACTAGTTTGTCTTAATTTGTCTTAACTTAATATTCAAAGTTATTATTGATCTGACTGCATTGACACTGTTATATGAGAAGTGAACTGAGCTGGGCGATGCCATGAGCGTTGCCCCAGAGCTGCTGTAGAGATGATCTGATGATCTTTACACCGTAACTGAACCAACACTATACTCTTATCTGCTCTACAGCCCAAACTCACTTCATAATAAAATATCATTTTAATAAATATAATAAACAATTTCCTGTTATCACTGTAAAGCTGCTTTGAAACTTGACTTTGTATTTTTGGTTAAAGTGTCCCTTATATGTCGGTATCTCTACATTTATTGCATATTGAGGAGTTCATTTTATACATCTCAAAGCCTGTTTAATGCCTTATTTAAACTGGGCCTGTTTCCAAACGGGCTGTTTTGTCAATTTCTTCGAAGCTGTGAATGTTTCATCCGCTTGACAAACAGTAATGATGCTTTCTGAAACATATTTTTAAGTTTGTGGATGTCACTTTCCTCTTAAAATGGCATGACATGAGGCTTCTTATGTTCATATTTTAAGTCATAATTAAAGCACTGCTAAAACACTTTGGTCCCATGTAATCTTCTAAGTTTTTTTTGTGTGTGTAATGTACTGGAGATCCGGTACTCTTTAATCACCTTAGTCTTGGTAGTTAACCATATCGTCAGGTGTGTGTGTGTGTGTGTGTGTGTATGGGCATGTACCATTAAACACACTGGTCCCTGTAATGTTGGATTGTGCAGTTGTGTGTTGTGTTTAAGATCCAGTCCTCTTAAATCACCTTAGTCTTGGTAATACACCCTGTTGTCATGTTTGTGTGTGTGTGTGTGTGTGTGTGTGTGTGGTTATGTGCCTGTAAGACACACTGGTCCCTGTAATGTTGGATTGTGCAGTTGTGTGTTGTGTTTAAGATCCAGTCCTCTTAAATCACCTTAGTCTTGGTAATACACCCTGTTGTCATGTTTGTGTGTGTGTGTGTGTGTGTGTGTGGTTATGTGCCTGTAAGACACACTGGTCCCTGTAATGTTGGATTGTGCAGTTGTGTGTTGTGTTTAAGAGCCAGTCCTCTTAAATCACCTTAGTCTTGGTAATACACCCTGTTGTCACGTTTGTGTGTTGTGTGTGGTTATGTGCCTGTAAGACACAATGGTCCCTGTAATCCACTAAAATGACATATATTGTGTATTGTAAAATCAGAGTCCTCATAATCCGGTCGGGCCCCAAAAATCACAATTATGTCATAGGCGGGAACATTTCAGGATGGGCGGGAATGTCCTTGTGTACCACCAAAATATCATATTGTCATATTTTCTGTTATGTTGAGTGTATAGACTATTTGAAGTCAGATGTGTGATCTGCAGAGTAAAAAAAAATTTTTGATAGTTTTATCATCACTGTAGGACATTGGGAAAGGGGTGTCCCCTTATACCACCACCCTACTGGTTTGGCCATCAAAGTCCTTCTATACCACAAAAACAAGTATAGGTGTGTGTGTGTGTGTGTGTGTGTGTGTGTGTGTGTGTGTGTGTGTGTGTGTGTGTGTGTAATATTTCTTTAAATGACACACTTAAAAGAAATCCAATGTAATATCAGCAGACATGTCTCACACAAGTTGTGTTATAGCTGTTGCAGTGTTAGTCCCTAGTCTCTGTTGAGGTATCCGGTTCACTGCATCTTCCCATGCCGTGGCGTCTTTGACTTGTTGAAACTTGTAATGAATGACACATTGTGTAGAAAACTGTGCAATGGCAAACTGTAAGAGAGATAGATAGATTTAGTGCATGATGCTCTGAAAATTGGGGGTAAAAGAAAAACACGCAAAATATTATATTATATTAAATTAAATTATATTAAATGCATTGATTATCATACCTGTGTATCATGGTCTATAAAACTTTTGATCATTTCTATAACAAAAGCCTTCATCTTAATAAAATCCCACTCATTTACACTTCCAGATCCATCCATTAAAAAAGCAATATCAATGTGTGATGTTGGGCATTCTGAAGTTGGAGAAATGAATAATTGAATCATATTTTCATTAACTCATATGTATATGTATTTCAGTATATACAGTATAAAGAAGACTTGCTTTGATTTGGTAGAATGTCATAAATGTACCTCTCAGAACCCTTGGCACAGGGTTGCTCACAGCATTATCTTTACTGATTTTAAAGCACATGCCATTGTAAGTAGTTACATCACAGTTCTTAGGTATGGTTGGACCACAAACCTGAAAGAAATGAAGATTTTATTTTCAACGTGACAAACTCTAATCTGGACATTAGTGTAAAATTTGAAGATGCAAAATTTCTTTCTTTAGATTGACTGCAAATTGTAGATTAAACTCAAACATATAATTTAATTTATACAGTATATTTAATTTGTAATCTAATTCAAATTATACAGATCTATACACGCACCAGATCTATCATAATATAAATTATCTTCTCACAAAACTGGGATTATTTAAAATATGAAATTTACCACTGCTGTTGAAGACTGAGGATCTAGAGACATTGACAGTCCAAGGGACATGTTGACAGCCTCATTGGGGACTGTTGAATAAAAAGTGGATTTTCTTTATATATATATATATATATATATATATATATATATATATATATATATATATATATATATATATATATATATATATATATATATATATGTATATATATACCAGAAATATTGTCATGGATAATACAACTTGTATTTTATATTACATACTTAAAACCATCATATAAAAAAGTACCGATAATGTGCAGAGGGATGCAGTTTCCTTCAGTGACAGCACAGCGATATATTTGGCCTCTTCGAGTTTGACTGAGTTGTATTAAAGGGTCACTCACAAGTAGACTATGGAAGAAAACAGGAAGAATATGAGAACATGTTTTTTTTAATTATTATTATTTATTACTGATTGGTTGGTTGTGCTGTTTAAGTATCATGCAATAGCTTCTGAACATATTACAAAAATGTTTAAACAAAAATGTGTGGGAATCAGCATGCATTTAAGTTATTTTTAGTTAGTGTTGCAAAATATTTTTATATTACAAAAAGGGGAAATTAAAAGTATATGCAAAGCATTGGGTGGAATTCAAAACCTTTGGTCTATAATGAAACTGTATAAAATGTCACAAAATATTTTTAGCATGAGGATCTCAAAAATGTTTTCGTTTAGAAGTTGTCAAATGTGTACCGCATGACCTTCTGTACATTACAGTGATGATGGTAGTTATTTAGAGATGTCATTTGCTTTGCAGTGCCTTTTGACTAATGAAAAAAGAAACTACATCGCACATCTCAAATGTAGAAAGTTTAAATTAGCATTTCAAATGAAGCCCTGCTGTTATGCACAATGTCTGAGCTTTTGTCGTGTCTGTTTTAAGTTTTGTTTATGTTCAAGATTTCATGTCTTTTATTTTGTAATTTGTCATTGCCAATTCCTGCCAATTCCTGCCAATTGGTTCCTTGGTACATGTGTCTTGTTTTCATGGGGGGTGCTTCTCAATACTCAAATTGATTGTAACAAAACATTAAACCCCAAAACACTTTTTTTTTTTTTTATGTGAACAGAAATGTACAGGTTGCACATTAAAAGTGCTCATACATTTTACTAATAAGTGGAAATCGGTTCTTTTATATTGCATCAAAAAACATTTTTAAGACATTCACAGTGAACAGTCTTATTAGCTTTTCCAGTAGTACTAGTTTGAATAGAAGATAAGTCATTTCTAATCCTTTAAGGGCTATGAGAAATTGTGTTTTTTGTTATAAAACTTATGAAAATTTATGAATGTGAAATTTTAGTTATAAAATTAACAGATTAATTACAAAAGCTTCCTTATTCACTCTGTTATCATACTTTAGATATCCAAAGATTACATTTTCATTTTCAATACAAATCAAAATGAAAGAGACCCTTTTGCTTAACTGTTAACGGTAAACATTGACACGTCACACCATAACCTTTTCACATCTAGGTTAGTCTAGAAATTAGAAGAACTCAGAAGAACTCTACCTCAAAGGGACAAGTCACTTAATAACCAAATATTAAATTAGCTTTTAATCTTTTCAAAGGCAGGATTAAAATTCAGAGAAACTCTATCTTGATTATTGAGACAACAACTCCTAATTAATGAACAGCTTCTTTAACAGGGATACCATCCACAGATACAAGGGAGGAATTTTCAAATCTAATATTGCACATTTTTTAATATTAAGGTACAGACCTAATGCATTTTTAAAAAACCTGAAGGACTTCCGGAAAGATGGCGGACTGAGAAGTCGCAAAGTTACTTTCATGTTCATAATTTCTACTTATTTGCACGTCACGGCGCACCTAATATCTTAACATGAACTTAATCATATTTGAATTGAGTCCCTCAGTAACCTAATATGCCATGAGGTAATACGAAAAAGACCGCAGATTTTGCTGAGGAAAACGTGCAAGCAGCGGGCATGGCCGCTTTGGTGCAGGGAGACGATATCCGTGATATCCTCGGGGGTCTCAGATCAGAGGTGGCGGCGCTCAGAACAGAGATTCTCTCTGAGTTGAAATCTTCCATTTCGGCTGTGAAAACATCATTGCAGGTGCAGGAACAAAAGCTGAAGGATGTTGAAGAATCACTCACGGATGTTGATGGTTGCGTCGCTTTATTGGAAACCATGTGAAAGCATCGAAAGACAACGAACGGATGAAGGCGAAAATCGACGACTTAGAAAACCATTCTAGGAGGAATAATGTGAGAAAAATCTGCATTCCTGAGCACTCTGAGGGCGCACGCCCGACCAGTTTTATGGAGGAACTCCTACTTGATGTCTTTGGAAGGGAGAGTTTCACTAACCAAGTAGGGCAAGTATTTCATTCTTGTTTTAACATGAAAAGCAGAGGTGCTGCCATTCTCATTAGTAAAGATATTCCATTTCTCACCGATTATGTTATCAGAGACCCCAATGGACGATATGTTATTGTGGTTGGCTGCCTTTTGGGAGAACAAGTAATCTTTGACAACACCTATGCCCCAAATTTTGATGATTTTATTTTTTTATTTTTTCAGCAAAGTTTTTGGGGCTTTAATTGTTTTTTTAATTGTGTTTAGATGTCCCACAGGTCCTCAACCAGAATCATTTAACCCTCCAAATCTGCTGTAGTTATTCAGGATTTTTGTCAGCAGTATGGACTACTTGACCCATGGAGATTTTTTCCCCCTCTTCCAAAGAATTTTCCTTTTTCTCTCCAGTGCATCGTTCATATAGCCGTATATATTTGTTTTTGGTTGACAAAAGCCTGTTCAAGTGAATATAATGGTATAATGATATCGGACCATGCCCCTCTCTTATTTAAGCTCAGTTTCCCCAATCACTACTCATGTTTTAGGACCTGGAGTTTAAACTCTCTGTTATTGACAGATGATGAATTTGTCAAATTTATATCTAAAGAGTTAGTTTGTATTTTGGAGATAAATGATGCGCATGATATTTCGAGAGCTACACTATGGGAGGCTCTTAAAGCCTTTCTACGTGGAAAAAATATTTCCTTCTCTTCTTACACCAGAAAGCAGGAGATCTCGAAGCTTAAAGCAATTTCTGATGCAAAAAGTAATTTGGATGAGCGATATGCTACAAACCCAAATCCTATTTTATATAAAGAACGGCTGCGGCTCCAGATTGAAATTAACCTATTGACAACCTCGGTTACTGAAGACTCGCCACCAATTTTATGAATTTGGTGATAAGGCTAGTAAATGATTGGCCTATCAAGCCCACCAATCTGACGTCTCCAAAGTTATTACTCAGAATCAGTACCCCTCTGGCTCTATAAAGAGTGAAAAATTTAAGGGGGGTCTAAATACTTTCCAAACCCAATGTATATATAAATATATATATATGTGTGTGTGTGTGTGTGTGTTATTGGTACCGGTTAAAATGGAAATGGTACCAAACCCTAATGAAGGGTCACCCAGGGTGTACACAGATGTTACACAGGTGGAGTGTGCGATTGTGGTGCATTTATGCCGTCAAAACACCACCACCTTGCAGAACTAGTGTTTGACCGATGATTTGTTTTAGCCATATTATTCCTGATATGTAAGCATTTTTCCATAATCGGGTATTGGTTTTATTATATTGAATTCACAGAACACCAGCAGTCTCCTTGCTGTGAATACCATCCGTTTCGAGAATTGCATACAAGACAATATAGACATGGTGCTTAACCAAAAGCTTTAGTTTGCTTGGTTTCCTCTTAAGTGTAATTGTTTTTCATTATGAATATATTCATATGCGAAAAGCTGTCTTGGGCACTTGAGTTATTTTTTTGCTGTTTTTTTTTCATAGATGCAAGTTTGAATGTGTGCTGTGTGTGAAAGCGGAAAGCTCATATGACAGAATTAATAAGACCAAAAGGGCATTTAAAGGAAGTTCTCTCACACAAACACACACACACACACACACACACACACACACACACACACACACACACACACACACACACACACACACACACATACACCTTAGTCTAGGGCTGCACCAAACTGCATTACATTACATTACATTAAAAATAAATCGCGATATTGCTTACTGCGACTTTTGAATTGGCAAAAGCTGCTATTTAATTATAGAAATATATGCGCTAGCTGTGTGCAACCCAATACACGTGATGCCAATTTCGTGTCACACTACCAATGGACCATTGGGCTCAAAAGACCAGGTTTGACCAAGGTGAGAGAGATGGTGCAACAGCGGTGAAAACTCAGGAAAGGTTGCATTTTCATTAAGCAATCAAACTTGTCCTTTCTTTAACCGGATTGTTCTTAGATTGTTCCTTTCCCTTTTTTTCAAAGTTCTTAGTTTAGTTCAACACTTTGAACATTTGCCCATAAAACACCAAACACAAATTTAAAACAATAAACAACCAGTAAAACAAAATTACATTCAACTCCCCAAAAGTCCACTCTAACCACTCAAGGGTGAATGTGTTTATGTGTTTTTTTTATAAAACAGGAAGTTCAAAGGATCAAGGTCAATGGGTGGCTCGCCAGTTCAACTCCACCTTTACGCACGCTGAAGAGAGTTGAACAGTCCACAATCCAGGAACGCTTCACTCGATTCTCATCCCAAGCTGAACAAATTCAGCAGAACATCACACGGAAACATCAGCAAGAAAAAAAAAAAACATGGCCAAGAAAACTCATCAAAACTGAACGTCTGAAGAACCAGATATTACCTGCTTTTTTCAATGTTATTTATGTCCAGTTCTGAAGCACTAAATCTCCCAGAGCAGCAACAGACATTGCATCTCAAGTTCACAGAAAAAGAAAAATCTAGAATGCATTGCTCTCCGAAAATGCTGCGATAGTGGACTTTTAATGACGTCAATCAGAAAGCGATCTCATTGGTTTTGCAGGGTGAGATTGGATATATTTACACATTTTGATATTTGATTATTTATATATTTTTATATAATTAATTAATGAGTTCATAGTCTTATTATAGATGGTTCACAGCATCTTAAATACTTTTAATCTATTATATAATTTCGTAGTTAATTCTGCCTCAGCCTGTGTGTTTCATATTGAAGCTCATTTCATTATAAGTTGGCTCAGTGCACATTATTAACTAGAAAATATTACACAGCATTACACCGGAGAATTCAAGTGTCACGAAAGGTTGTT
Source organism: Gobiocypris rarus (assembly GCA_023029165.1). Classification (NCBI taxonomy): domain Eukaryota; kingdom Metazoa; phylum Chordata; class Actinopteri; order Cypriniformes; family Gobionidae; genus Gobiocypris; species Gobiocypris rarus. The sequence goes on along the minus strand of CM040920.1, from coordinate 4,364,664 downwards.
TCTGGTCTATTCATTTATCTCTGTCATCTGCGTTCAGTCTCAGTACTCGTGAAGTATGACCTTTCAGGTCAGCCTGTGTGCACTTGGGCTCCATATGTAGGATACAACACTCCTTGTGGAGTATGCTTGTACTCCTAGGGAGCATGGTACACCCTGAGACAAGGTACGGTTTCCCTGATGGTAAACCTGTGTCTTCCCTTGGCTCTGCCACCAGTCGCTGTATTGTAGAGCTCCTCCCTTCCAGGTAGGACCAACCGCAGAGATTTTTTTTCCATGTGTAGTACTTCCCGTTTCATGTGATATATTTTCCAAATGTTATCCTCCCTAACGGCAGGATGTGGTCTCTGTAGTGTTCTTTTGCATAAGAAAAAGAGCACTTCCTCAGCACTAATTTCTGGTCTGCACAGCTGTGAAATCTTTTAACCAATTTGCAGATTTTGCCGTGTTCGCACCGCAGGAACTGGGAGCGATTTTAGTTCTAGTTAGATTTTAGTTAGATTTTAGTTCAGTGCAGTTTTATTTTTATTTTTTTCTCCATTATCAGTGGTTGTGTTGCTCTCACCTCTTATCTTTCTGTATCATCTTATAGCCAAAGGCAACATTTTGGCTCTGTGAAGGTGAAGGCGCAGTGAAAGTTTTCCAGGTAACAGGATCAATGTTAAAAGCCATCACCGACTGAGATGCTAAAGCGTTCAGAAGTAATAAAGATGAATTAGTAACTAGAAACTGTAATTTGACATAGTTGAAATATAAAATTTATATTTCCATTTCTGCTTTCTGATTGGTCAATACAGCTCAATTTCACTGTGTAGCACTAATAAAGGCAATACAATATATTGTTATAAGATATCAGATATGATGTAATAAGATAACCAATGTGTAAACACAGAAAGCACATACGAGACAGACCAAGACAGGCATTTACAGGAAGTTAACGCTTGCTGTTTGTTCTTGCCTTAAAAGGACATTCTTCATCCTCATCATATGTCTGGTCACAATATTACATACGCTATAACAATAGAACGATTGTCAAGGTTTCTAAAATTAGATGTGTCAAATGTCTTATGATCAACTGTGTCTCTCAATGTCGAGTAACTGTAAAACTAAAACTGTAAAAGCTTTACACTTAATTCCTATGACACTGTTTTCTTCACTCATTCATCTAATCATGTAAAACATGATAATTGCTATGCATTTTGCACAGGTTTTTTTACAAATATTGAGTATAAATAGAATGTAAAGCAAATTTTCTCTTATTAAATCATGTAACTAGTTAAATTTGATCGCCACTCACTGCTTACAATTGTACGAGAAGGAACCAAAAGGTTTAAGACTTTCCACACAAGAAGGCTTACAGAGAGTGGATATCGACAGCTATTGGGGTAGTGACGGTGTGTTCAAAATAACAAATAGTAAAAGAGAGAAATATCTTACCACAAAAGATGCACAATCCGATACAGAAATTCTGGTCCATTTTAACCTGTGAAATGTAGACACGGAGGATGCATGAGGCAATACATGAACATGAAAATGAGTCCTAGATGTGTTTCACAGATGTAAAAAGGTAAATACATGTCTATTTTAATTTCTACCACACATACATAGAGGACCTGTCCAAATAACCACACTTGTGGCCTTTGCACCAGACCACTTGTCAACTTACATGACGTATTTCCTGTATTTGGCAGAAGACACTATTTAAAAATTGTGGTTCTTCTAACTAAGTGATGAAAAGCAGTTGCAAATGTACAAAATACACATGGCCTACTTCTCTTTGCACCAATAAAACATGCAACACTTTATGTTTTCCCAGCAAATTATACAGGTCCTTCTTAAAAAATTAGCATATTGTGATAAAAGTTCATTATTTTCCATAATGTAATGATAAAATTAAAATTTCATATATTTTAGATTCATTGCACACCAACTGAAATATTTCAGATCTTTTATTGTTTTAATACTGATGATTTTGGCATACAGCTCATGAAAACCCAAAATTCCTATCTCAAAAAATTAGCATATTTCATCCGACCAATAAAAGAAAAGTGTTTTTAATACAAAAAAAGTCAACCTTCAAATAATTATGTTCAGTTATGCACTCAATACTTGGTCGGGAATCCTTTTGCAGAAATGACTGCTTCAATGCGGCGTGGCATGGAGGCAATCAGCCTGTGGCACTGCTGAGGTGTTATGGAGGCCCAGGATGCTTCGATAGCGGCCTTAAGCTCATTCAGAGTGTTGGGTCTTGCGTCTCAACTTTCTCTTCACAATATCCACAGATTCTCTATGGGGTTCAGGTCAGGAGAGTTGGCAGGCCAATTGAGCACAGTAATACCATGGTCAGTAAACCATTTACCAGTGGTTTTGGCACTGTGAGCAGGTGCCAGGTCGAGCTGAAAAACTAAATATTCATCTCCATAAAGCTTTTCAGCAGATGGAAGCATAAAGTGCTCCAAAATCTCCTGATAGCTAGCTACATTGACCCTACCCTTGATAAAACACAGTGGACCAACACCGGCAGCTGACATGGCACCCCAGACCATCACTGACTGTGGGTACTTGACACTGGACTTCAGGCATTTTGGCATTTCCTTCTCCCCAGTCTTCCTCCAGACTCTGGCACCTTGATTTCGAATGACATGCAAAATTTGAGCGACAGTCCAGTGCTGCTTCTCTGTAGCCCAGGTCAGGCGCTTCTGCCGCTGTTTCTGGTTCAAAAGTGGCTTGACCTGGGAATGCGGCACCTGTAGCCCATTTCCTGCACACGCCTGTGTACGGTGGCTCTGCATGTTTCTACTCCAGACTCAGTCCACTGCTTCTGCAGGTCCCCAAGGTCTGGAATCAGTCCTTCTCCACAATCTTCCTCAGGGTCCGGTCACCTCTTCTCGTTGCAGCGTTTTTGCCACACTTTTTCCCACAGACTTCCCACTGAGGTGCCTTGATACAGCACTCTGGGAACAGCCTATTCATTCAGAAATGTCTTTCTGTGTCTTACCCTCTCGCTTGAGGGTGTCAATGATGGCCTTCTGGACAGCGGTCAGGTCGGCAGTCTTACCCATGATTGCGGTTTTGAGTAATAAACCAGGCTGGGAGTTGGAGATGTAGACATGACAACGATCCGACCAAGACTGACAAACACAAGAAGTATATAAAGGGGAGAAAACAAGCTGGGAATGAGGGAGCACAGGTGGGGCAAATGAAACCAATAATGAGATAACAAGGGGTGGTCTCTAAACAGAGACACGAGGACATGGCCAAAAATAGCAAAACGCCACGTCTAACAAGAGACAGGACAGGCAAGTGACATTACCCCCTCCTTAAGGAGCGGCTACCAGATGGGACCTGGGCTATCAGACAGACCCGGGTGGGACGGGAGGGACAAGCTAGGGCGGGACAAGCCAGGGCGGGACAAGCCAGGGAGGGACGGGAGGGACAGACCAGGGCGGGAGAGGGAGGGGAAACAGACAAGGGAGGAACAGGGGAAACAAAAAAATCAGGTTCGGCCAGCTCGGTGCTGGCAGAGCAGGACGCCAGGATGGCATGGCCAGCGCAAGGCGACTGGTGGATGCGGGCAGAGCCAGGAGTCTAGGCAGCGCGGGCAGAGCAGGACGTCGGGATGGCATGGAAAGCACAAGGTGCCTGGTCGGTGCGGAAAGAACCAGGAGCCTAGGTGGCTCGGGCAGAGCAATATGCCTGGGTGGCGCGTCTGGAACAGTTGGAACCACCGTAACAGGGACCACCGAAACTAGATCCACCGGAACTGGGTCCACCGGAACACGGACCACCGAAACTGGGACCACCGGAACTGGGACCACCATAACAGGGACCACTGGAACTGGGACTACCGGAGCAGAGTTCACCGGAACTGGGACCACCGGAACAGGGACCACTGGAACTGGGACCACCATAACAGGGACCACCGGAACTGGGACCACCGTAACAGAGTCCACCGGAACTGGGACCACTGGAACAGGGACCACCGGAACAGAGTCCACCGGAACTGGGACCACTGGAACAGAGTCCACCGGAACAGGGACCACCGGAACTGTGAAGGAAAGAGCCTTCCTTCTCCTCCTCCATTTTGAGACCACCGGTGCGGAGTCCACCGGAACTGAATCAACGGAGTTGACCGGACCCGAGTCAACGGAGTCCACCGGAACAGGATCCACCGGAATAGGGACCACCGGAACGCGGACCCGTAGCATCCTCTCATCCTCTGAGGACAGGTGGTAAGTGATTCCGGGATCGAGTCCTCTCTCTGGTCGGATCGTTATGTTACGTTCAACAAAGGAAAACTAGTGTGAGGACTCAAGTGCAGAAAGGGTGTATTCATTATAAACAAAAGAAACATAAATAGAAAGTAAAAACCCACAATGGGGTAAAACACAATCAAAACAACACCAAAAAACATAAACATACCAAAAACAGAATCACGGGGAAACGGGAGACGTAGACATGACAACGATCCAACGTAACAAATTTTCTGTGTATATGCCAAAACACATGAGCATGTTGAAACATTGCATGCATGTTCATGACCCTAAATGAGAAAAAGTCACAATGTCAAGAAGAAGAAAAAATCATAGGTTACTTGGCATTTCAGTCAACTCAAATCGAAACGGATCAAATTGACCTGCAACATAACACAAGGGTTAAGATGGTTAATGCTAAGATAAGGGGCTTTGCATTAAGTGGTCATCTATTTTGAGCCTTTATCCCTAGTTTCCTTCTAATTTTTACAGTACAGAAGGGTCGGAGACAAAAGATACAAGTTAGTGAGTTTATTGAACAATCAGATGAGAAGTGAATTAAGTTCCGGAGGGAATGAAGTTCCGGAGAGAATGGTGATGAGATCCAGGATAACACAGTCCTTATACTTGCAGGTGAAGATCGCTGGAGAATGGCTGGCAGTGGAGGATACGAAGACGACACACACACAAGAGACTAAAGACACACTGGAGACTTGGAGGTAAGTCTCGTCAGGGAGTCCTTGAAGTAACCATAAAGGTAAGTACCTTTTTACAAACGAGACTGGACTGTGACTGTGTATGTGTCTATTGTACTGTGGGTGATTGCTGGGATGATGTGCTGCATGTGTGCGTGATTAGTACTCATGGGTAAGTCGTACATTGTGTTTGTGTGATGTGGGAGCCTGGTGTGTCTGTGACACTAATATGTCTTCCTGCACTGATTTCACTAGTTCACACTTGCATATAATTTATAGAGTAAATTTAATTGCGTATTTGGCGTGCTGTCCGGGGGGAGGGCTTCGAGCTCGGACTTTGGCCCGAACCCAGAGTACGTAATATGTAAGTGTATATGTAGTATGTAAGTGGTTTAGAACTTAAAAAGGAAAAAAGAGCAAAATGTGGAGAAGGGGTGGTGGAGGGATGCTGGAAAAACTGTCAACAAAATGGAGGTAAGACGGCTTCGTATATATACCTCTTTTGTTGATTAGCTGAGTACTCTCCACCTGTGCCAATTATCTGACATGTTCCTCCTGAACCTCGTTTAGTGAAACAGCATTTATAAAAAAATACATTAAAGAGGTTTTAGGTATTTGTTTGCTGCAATTGATTCTGACATCTCAGCCACACAAACACCTCAAATCACAGAATCACAGACTTGCTTTCATCCTCAAATATTTTATTTTATCCACAAATGAAGGTATGCATAGATAATGACACAAAATAAGTGCCAAAATTATGTAATTTTGGCTTTTGTTGTTTACCTTACCCACAATAAGTGACATTTTTAAAGAAACCAATAATGCAAAAAAAGCCAAACAAACAATATATAAAGCAGAAAGCATTAAACCTTTTCAAATATACCCAGAGCAAAGCCCTATCATGAAAATCTGTAGAAACGTGCTAAGAATCCTATAGAAGCTTGTTTGCACCACTGAATAAAAAGTAAATAAAAGGCTTTTTTTCTCACTGCAAAACTGCAAGTTTACATCTCACAATTCGGACTTTCATAGTTGTGAGAATTGATAGCTGACTTGAATTCTAACTCGCAGAATTGAACTCGCAATTCAGACTTTTTTAACACAATTGCGAGTTTATGTCTCGCAATTTTCACCTTTTTTTCCTCACAATTCCGAGAAAAAGAGTCATAATTGTGAGATAAAAAGCCGCAATTACTTTTTGTATGTTTATTTTCAAGCCCACGAAACACAATCAGTACTTATATCTTATAGAAATTGTTTGAGTGCACATTATTGTGGCATGTTTGGCTCTCCTCCTGCATCCCCCTGTGCCTCCTGCAGCATCTGCTTGTACTGGCTTTTGAAGAACCCAGCCTTGTAAAGGGAGAAAATATGCAGTAAAACATTGATTGTGTAGACAGGTGAAAGTGCCAGAGATTGATTTTATGATGGCGATATACAGTACCTTATAGAGAGCCGCTGTGATGAGAGCCAGTAGCAGCAGTCCTCCTATTACCCCTGCAGTGATCTCTTTGGTCAGGTTCACCTCCTCATACACCTCTACTTGAGTATTAATCTAAAAGTAGAAAAATATGAGCAAGTGAATTTTTGGTGCAGTCAAAAATGATTTCATTGTAACAGGAAGTCCTCCTTCTTCCTCCCACACAGATGTTCCATGTCAAACAATACATTATAATTTGGGTTACATTAAATACTATTTGTGAATTTTATTACTGTACCAAATTCAATGATAAATATAGCTGCAAGCAGCCATTATCAGGGCCAAGCGCAACAGAAGCAAACAAGGAAGCTAGCATTATTACATATTTTTGCAACCACAACCATCTAGATTCATTATATTATATTTCACAATATTACTGTGTTTACTGTATTTTTGGTCAAATAATGCACAATAAAAACAATTGTGTTTTTGAACACTAGTGTATAAACTTTGGACTCTGTGGTATTTTTTTAATAAGTCTTCCCAACTATTCCTGAATGTTTTGGTTTTGTCTGGTATGTTATATGATCACTGTCTGTCTGCCTGTTCATGTTGTTATACCTGTACCTGTCAATAGAATGTAAAGTGTCAGTGCTATATAAATAAAACATATTATATTATTATTATTGTTATTTTTAAAAACCCTCCTGACTTCACTGAAAACACACTTGTACATAGTAAAGTAAACACAATCATATGTGTGTGAAAGAATTGTGTGCAATTGTCAATATATTTGTAAGAAGTAACAAAGACAAAAGTATATCTGGTATGATGAAAAAGAGAATAAAATACAGATCAAATAAACAAATCTAAAGAAAGCTATAAAAACAGTAGACTGCTGTTATAGATTCCTTCAAACAGAGCACTGTTTTGAGGGTTTTTTTTAAAGTCATTAGACTTGACATGAGCGATCACTGAATCACCTGGACAGACGGCGCAGTGTGTTGAGAATCCGAGGAAAAGAAAATGTATTTGCTCTTGTCATAATCCAGAGACGCTGAACTGACCAACTCAAAAACAGCAGCTCTGAGTCCAGTCTAAGAGAGACACAGATCATGACAATAAGAAATAATCAAACAATTATGAAAATATATGGTCTGCTCTGTGATATGAATTTGCTTTAAAAGTCAGATACCTGCTCAATCCATCCAGAGCTCACATTGCCAGATATATTATAGAGTTTCCTTTCATTCTTTATGAGAGTAACGTCACAGCTGAACACAGCACACACCGCCACAGAGCAGTTCTGACACACACACACACACACACACACACACACACACACACACACACACACACACACACACACACACACACACACACACACACACACACACACACACACACACAGAGAGACAGAGTTTCAATGACGCATGTTCAACATATACATAAATAAATTGTGGAAATCAAATGTGGGAAAACAAAATAAAATTTTAAAAAGTGTCCTCACCACCACATGGTGATTTTTAATAACTTCCAACAATGTAACACTGGAGATAGCAGGCTTCTCCATGTTCTCAGGCTTGCAGTCAGAAATCTATATTAATAATAAAAAAAAAATCTCATTTTACTGTCAGCAAATGTGACGAGCTGATCCCACTGGAAAGAAATGAAAGGACAAGGCAGTTTAAAACAGTTCTCAAGCTCTCATATTTACAAACTCATATTCACTAAGACAGTTATAGTACTCCTGCTGTGATTATGACAAAGCTGCTTGTTATTGATATACTGAATTAACATGATTCATTTAAGGTATAAAATGAACAATATCATTTATTAATTTAAATACGTTGACATCATCCTGCAGCCCCCTTGTCAGCCTGGTTTCAGAATCACTGGTGTCAAACATAAGTAAACTGTAAGTTTCCCTTTCAAACAAGTTTCTGAATATTTAAATATTTAAAATAGTCAGTATACCTGTATGGTTTATGAGATAAGAAATAAATTCACACACTTGCAAATTTGAATTAGTCCAGATGTTAGTATCACCAAGTTTCACTGGTACTCTGATGAAAACTTTCAAAGTTAATTCTCTGAGGTCATTCTGAACCTGAAAGAGGAGGGGAAAGAAAGGAAGATTTGAGTGTTTTCCTCTGTTGTTAAAATGAATCCTGTTAAAATCAGTCATTCAGTCTGAAACACGAAGTTTAAATGTACTATAAAACCTTTTCATAATATACTTTAACCAATACCCGTATTATCTGCTGGACCGGTTTCATAAGATCTCTTTTCCCTGAAGTAAAATTAATGTGGATGGTGGAGTTTTCATGCCTTTCATTTAAAATGAAGAAAGAAAATGACTATATTACAGTATAGAATAAAGAAAATGTGATTTTTTTTAATATACAGAAACACGGAGCAGAGCACTAACCTTATCAAGGCAATATAGATGGCATGTTTGACATCAATGGTTTTCTCACTGTCGATTGAGTGTCCGTCATGCCCACTATGAGAGATGGAGGTTTTGTTTATTAATAGTATTTATCCATTTCTGATTAAATGATCATGTGAGCATCCTCTGCTCATGGTCAAAGGCTGTTTTATGCTTTGAGTTCACTCAAACAATTTCAAACAAAGATGATGTCATACCTCGTGACCGCAGCAGTGAACGTCACATTTTGGCCCAAGGTACTTTCTTTATTAATACTGTATGTAATCTCAAAGACAACCTAGAATTTGAACGAAAAAGCCAGAATAAGACTAATTTAAGTTGTTATAAGTAATTTGTCAATGTAACATGTTGAGTCACATAGCAATGAAAGTTGCTCTGTATACGAGTGTTTGTTGACTGCTTTGAGTTTAAAAGGCAGTAAATGAATGTGGAGCAGGACAATTACAAGTATTTTAATCATGACCACCATATCTGCTTTTGTGGATAAATTAAGCATAATCATTGCGATATTGACCCACTGGTTAATTTCCTGAAAAGGTTTTTTTTATATATATATATTTCTGTTATCTTGTATCAGTAACAAGCCTCCACAAGCTTTCTTAAATCAATAAATTAATAAATTATCCAACAAGTGTTTTACTTAATCTTCCCAACCTGACAAACAAATGAACAAATTAAGTATTATACTGCCCATCAGTGGCTAAATCTTTGACCAAACCTTCTTGGGAACCAATGGTAATACATCTAAACATGAATTTCGACTATAAAATAAACCCCATATGACATTCTCTTGATTTGTGCTCACTTGAAAGTGCAATAATTCTCATGAAATGTAAAAAGAAATGTCCCAAATGTGAACAATCGTGTTTAATAGTTTTTATTAAAATAATACCATGCAAAATAATGACTATCAGTTTAAAATGAACATGCATTCCTCCACATAAGCAAACGTTTGTGTCAGGGGTGTGATTACTGACCTGAGTGTTTCCTTTGAGGATGGGTTTACTGATTTGACAGGTGGTTTCTCCCAGTTTTAAACCTTGCTGAGCATCCAGAGATACACACTCCACTCTGCCCTGCTCATACAGAACGTGCATCATATATGTCAACACACACACACACACACACACACACACACACACACACACACACACATGTTGTGTTTTCATGTTTTATGGGGACATTCCATAGGCGTAATGCATTTAATACTGTACAAACCGTATTTTCTATCCCCCTACACTGCCCCTGCCCCTAAACCTACCCATCACAGGAGACATGCTGCATTTTTACATTTTCAAAAAACATCACTTAGTGTGATTTATTACATGCTTTCCTCATGGGGACCAAAAAATGTCCCCACAAGAACAAGGATTTTGGATATTGCCATCTTTGTGGGGACATTTTGTCCCCATAACGTAGGGATTACCAGTCCACACACACACACACACACACACACATATATATAAAATAACGACAGATGGATCTAATATACACACGAGATTTCTGTAAATGCATACGTGTACAGGCACAACCAACTGTTTTCATCTGCACTTTGTGTGTTCCTGACATTACCTTGTGAGCATTTGGCAGTTTAATCGCAATAACATATGCAAGATAACTAGTTTAATGACTACTCACAGACTCGCTGACATCCAGCTCTGTGCGCATGCGTCATGGGCATGTGTGTGTGTTTAAGTTGAGAGCGATAAGACTTTAGAAACGCATGCAGATGATCATATTTCACTATGATGAAGAACTGCTGTCACATGAACGTGTCTGCGATAGAGATGATCATCAAAACACACAGATATTCAGTTTTAATTTGCGTTATCTGGTGTTCACGAGATGTGAATAAGCTGTGGATGAGCTGTGAAGGCTCCGCCCTCTGGCTGGGGAGCAGAAGCTCATTTGCATGTAAGGGGAAACACACACTGAACAGATAATTTTTCTTCAACCCCAAAATTGGCATTTTCAACATGGTATATTAAAGGTCCCGTTCTTCGCGATTCCATCTTTCAAACTTTAGTTAGTGTGTAATGTTGCTGTTAGAGCATAAATAATACCTGTAAAATTATAAAGCTCAAAGTTCAATGCCAAGCGAGATATTTTATTTAACAGAAGTTCCCTTTCAAAGCCTACAGCGAACAGTCGGTTTGGACTACACCCCTGCACTTCCTGCTTTAATGATGTCACTAGAACAGTTTGTTGACAAAACTCCGCCCACAAGAACATGCAAATTAGGGGGTGTGGTCTTGTTGCTCTCACACCTCGAGAAGAGGAAGTGTTGTTTTTGTAGAGTGTGTTTGTCGCCATGTCATCGAGACGCTGTTATTTTCATCCCGGAGTCAAATCACCTTTGTTTGGCCTTCCCACGGAGGCTGTAGTAGAGATCAATGGTTACAATTTATGTTTAACTCGGTTCCGGAAAATTATAATCACAATTTAAAACTATTTGCAGCACATTTTGCTGAGGACTGCTTCCTCAATCTCAATCAGTTTAATGCCGTATTCGCAGAAAGATTATTCTTAAAAGATGACGCAATTCCCTCTTTGTCTAAAGAAGGCGTTGTTTATGGACCACAACCGGTAAGTGTATTTTATTATTTAAGTTGGTCCATTTAACAGTTTATGTAACTCATTACAAAAAGTGCAACACTGTTTAGCTTTGTTAACTAACGTTAGATGGTAATTGAAACTAATCCGAAAACGTTTTAAAAAAGTTAATTCAGACACCATCGATTGTTGGTGTTTGTAATGATCATTTTAAATGATTTGTTTATTATATCTGTTGTTTACTGTTTAACCACATGCTTGTTCAGCTGCAGCCACGCATGCAATTTGTAACAGTCAAATATAAAAGCATGACAACTACTGAATAGACAGCTTACCATTGTGAAACATCCTGCAAAAGTCTTTCCTGAGCAGGTTGTAATCGATCCCAGCAGTCCTTAAAACTGCTTCACAGTGATGCTGTGGCCTAGCTTCACTTTAGAGACCACCGCCTGTATGGACTCGATACGTGCGGGAGACAATTGTGCCCACAACGTAGAGAATCCCATACGACTCCCAGGAACACTGTTCTCTGAGAAGGCGTCAACACGCTACTGCGTGTAGAGTCTCAACCCCAAGCACTGAGAGCAGCCAAGGACGACACCTCAATGCCGAACTGCTGCTACCACAGAGGGGAAGGGCTAGGCCGTATGGACGAACCCGATATTGGTACGCTTTGCCCCCAAAAGCGAACCTCAGGAACTTCCTGTGACACATAAGGATGGATACAGGGAAGCATGCGTCCTCTTTAGACCCGTCGTGACAGACCAGTCCTCAGACTGGATCTGAATCACAACGGAGGAACTGTAAGCATCTTGAATCTGAATCTCCTCAGAGAACGATTCAAGTACCTCAGATCTAAAGTTGGACGCAACTCGCCATCCTTCTTAGGAACTATGAAGTACCGGCTGTAGAACCCGGACTCCCTGTCTGGCGGAGGAGCACCTTCTATGGCCTCCTTACCAACGGGGAGTGGACTTCCTGGTCCATTACCCGAACCTGCCCAGGGACCACTGCCGTCCAGACCACCCCACTGAACTTCGGGGGAAGGTAACTGAACTGCAGTCTGTATCCCCTTTTCTACAGTACGCAGGGCCCACACAGATATACTCGGAGGCATAACCATGCACCAAGATAATCTGCTAAGGGAACCAGCCTCTCGAGGCCGGCCTCGGGTGTCAACCGAGCCTCCTCCCCGACCCCCTGAAGCGGCTAACCGGCAGGGTGAAATCGAGGAAGATTTTCGGTGTGCGTACGCGTTTGCTGGACTGCCGCAAGTCTTGCTAGAGGTGGCGGGTGCAGCACGCGTGTGGCCCGAAGCATACTTGATGGCGGGAGCACAGCATCGATTCCCAAAAACTCCACAGGGGAGGCGACCTCGATCGCTCCTACCCGGTAGAGGGGGCTGGCCAGCAGGGGCCTCATCTAAGGGAGCAGCTCTACAGGGCCGCAACACTAGGGCGGACACTGGGAATAGCAATTGCCTGAAACTGATGTGTCCCGCAGGCCACAAGGCGCGAACGACATCAACTTCAGGAGGGCTCCACCTTAGATGAATATCCAGACAAGTCAAACATGCTTAGGTGACATAATTAAAGTATCCAACTTATTAAAGTCAGATAACATGACACTCAATTCCTCTGAATTAAATGCCATCATAATCAGCCAACCCGTGCAACCTGGTCTGAATGATAGGCTGAATAAAAAATACATCTAACTCCTCAAAGTCAGATAATATTTTTATTTAATTCCTTGGAATTAAATACAGCCACAATAAGGTGAAACATGGTCTGAATGATAGGCTGAATATCTAACTCCTCAAAGTCAGATCATATTTTATTTAATTCCTCAGAATTAAATGTAGCCATAATCATCAGACGACACTGTTTTATTGTATTTATACGGACTCATAAACCACGCATTGCCTCAGCAACGTGGTTCAAACCGTCATAATACAATTGGCTTTCATCAGAAAAAGCCAAACAGTATCACGGTGAAACATGGTCTGAATGACAGGCTGAATATCTAACTCCTTAGAGTCAGATCTATGGAGTCAATATAATGCCACATAGTTTTGCAAAATACTAAAGTATTGCAAAAGGAAAAAAAGTTTTGCAAACAAACATAAAGAATTGCACAAAAAAAAACAAGTATTGAGAAAAAAAAAAGTTTTGCAAACAAAAATAAAATATTACACAAGAAAAATTAAATATTGAGAAAAAAACTGTTTTGCAAACAAAAATAAAGTATTGAGAGAGAAAAAAAGTGTTTTGCAAACAAAAATAAAGTATTGAGAGAGAAAAAAAGTGTTTTGCAAACAAAAATAAAGTATTGCAAAATAAAATAAAGTATTGAGAGAGAAAAAAAGGAAAAGGAAAATAAAGTTGTTTCATTTGCAACAAAACTTTTATTCTGCGCAGCGTTTCAGTGTGCTTGCGATACCGTTTCCCCTGTGCGCTTCACTTTTCTGTGCGTGTCTTTGTGGCACTGTTTTGACATGGGGGGTGGAGTCAAGAAACTGGGGCGTGTTCAGCTGACATAGTCACGCCTCCCTCCGTGTGACATCATGAACCTATCTGGGTTCATGATGTCTGTGCCTGTCAACCTATCTGCTCAAAATACCCCCCATATAATTTATTATATCATGTTGTAAATGGCCATTTTTGAGTGGAAGGATAAAAAGCGTTTTTTGTGCATGTATCTTTAAATGCAAATTAACTGTTGCTCCCTGCCCCCTATCCAGAAGAGGATATTCTGCCAAAAACTAAAACATCTTTTTGGTATTAATTATCATCTCTATCGCGGTCACGCTAGGGTTGCCACCCGTCCCTTAAAATACGGAATCGTCCCGTATTTACAAGCAAAATGACGCGTCCCGTATCAAAGCAATACGGGACGTGATTTGTCCCCTATTTTACATAGGCCCACACGTAACGTTAGTTCAATAAACAAATACGGATTTTGCAGTGTGTAGAATACTGATAGCAAATATAAAGATATCCATTTGATGATAAGTATAGGAACTCATTTGTGCGTGATTGCTTTAGCGGCTTTGTTGCCATAGCGGCAGAGTCTAGAGAAGATGCGCTGTGCCAGTGTGCCTGTAAACTTGCGTGGTTTTAAAAAAAATTGTCAAGCTTGCGTCGCGTCCACCGTTTGAACGCAAGATAATCTCCAGATATAGAACTAAATATCAAAAAGGTATCAATGGGTTTGTCCGGTAACTCATGATGAACCTCAGGCCAACTGCACACTTTATGAGAAGCATTTCTGTTGCTCAGACTGTCTCTTAAAGCGACAGCGCTGACAGACCGGTCTATGTGACACACGCATCCCTGCTTCTAAAGGTAGGCCTATTGTTGTTTTTTATGGATAATGTATTTAATATAATATTCCATACATTTTTTAGACAGGTTAATTAATAAATTATAGCCTAATAAATGTTATTATTAATATAATTTATAATCTAACTAGGCTAATTATCATAATAAATAGTCCTGTCATATAAAGTTTGACATTTAAAAAAATATTTAGATAAAAACGGGACAAATAATTACATGATAATATAGTCATAATTTAAGTAAATTAATACAAAAAATAAACATTTTTGAAATTCAAAAAGTGATTACTGGTTCAGAATGACTTTAAAGGGACAGTTCAGCCAAAAATTAAAATTCTGTCATAATTTACTCACCCTCAAGTTGTTCCAAACATGTATACATTTCTTTGTTATGTTGAACACATAGGAAGACTCCTACTATGGAAGTCAATGGTGCCCCTAAAGCAGCCTGGGTAAACTTTCTTCAAAATATCTTCACTTGTGTTCAGTAGAACAAAGAAACTCATACAGGTTTGAAACATCATGAGGGCGAGTAAATGATGACAGAATTTTAATTTGTGGGTGAACTTTCCATTTAAAGTGCACCAAATATGCTACTAAAGAGTTCTTTAGAAATAAATAAAAATCAAATGTAAAATAATATATAACCTGCTCTGTTGCAAGTTAACATACTTGATCTCATGTTTTCTTATGATTTATTATTGAGCCATTTCATGACGTATTCTTTATTTCTATCCTTTATACAATATTTTTTTTGGGGGGGGGGCTGGGGTTGGTGTGGGTCGTAAATGGGTGTCCCTTATTTTGGCACACTGAAGGTGGCAACCCTAGGTCACGCTCACATGACATTGCAGTTCATCATGAAAGTTTATTATCTGCATGCATTTAAAGGCATTTCATTTCAGTCTTATATGGTTTTCTGAGCGCACACATCCAAAGCATGCACGACGCGTCCGTGAGTATTAAACTAACTTCTCTCTCACTTCTTATTATGCCTAGGTTATGTCAGGTTATGTGCTGTAATATACAGCACCTACTGCTAAATATGCTCTTAATATGAATCAAACAACAAAAGAAAAACAGAAATCACTCACTGCTCTTGATTGAATAACTTTTGTAGCTTTATTAAGAATATATTTCTTGAATGTTGCTGTTAAACGCTCTGGCGTGGAGATAAACAAAGGCAGACTGTGTACAGCTTACTCGGGGCAGGCCACCAAATCCAAAATGAGATGCTTCAGGTTTTAGCAGATATGGTGCAGAAGCAAATTGTTGCAGAAGTAAAAGAAAGCGAAGTGTTCAGTGTGTTGGCAGATGAAACAAAAGACTTGCAAAAAAAAGAACAAATGTCTTTAGTGCTGCGATACTATTACAGCGGTGCTGTACATGAAAGCTTCTTGCACTTTCAGTCAGCAGAAAGCTTGGATGCAGAAGGTCTAACCAAAATGATAGTTGGATGTTTGGAGAGGCATGGGCTTGACTACAGAAACAACCTTGTTGGCCAAGGCTATGACGGTGCATCAGTAATGAGCGGGAAACATTCTGGTGTGTCTGCACGGATTAAAAGTAATGCCAGGTTTGCATTTTATGTGCATTGTAGTGCTCAATGTCTGAACCTTGTTCTTGTTGATGCGGTGAAGTCAGTGCCTGAAGCTGAGGAGTTTTTTGCTCTTCTGCAGAGTATTTATAGGTTTGTGTCTGGCTCTGCTGTCCATATGAAGTGGCTTGATGTTCAAAAAAAAATGTACCCACATGAAAAGCCTAGGGAACTTCAGCAACTTTCAGATGTTAGGTGGGCTTGCCGGTACATGGCATGTAGTTCTATGAGAGACAGGCTTCCAGCAGTTTTGAGGCTCTTGCAAGACATTTCACTTGAGAAGAATAGTGGAGATAGGAAAATAGAAGCAAAGGGTCTTTTGGCTCAAATTGACATACAGTTTATAGGACTTTTGGTTACTTTTTGTAAAGTGTTTGGCGATGTGAAAATCCTGTCTGACATGCTCCAATCCAGCAGTCTTGATCTGGTTAGAGCAATAGATCTAGTTGGCTCCCTTACAGACACATTAAAAAGCTACAGAAGTGACTGTACATTTAATGAATTATGGAAGGAGATTGAAGAACTTGTGCACCACTGCAACATTAGCACAGAGGCACAAAACAAGAGACGACCAAAGACCAATTTGAAATTTCTGAATTCACTTGTAATGAGCACTGTTGGACAGAGGCACTCTGAGTTTGCAAACAATGAAGAGTTCAACAAAAGTATTTTCTATCAGGTACTTGACAGAAATAGATAGGCGTTTTTCCAAAAAGAACTGCGAGATAATGGAAGGAGTGCAGTCTCTTGACCCCAAAAGCCCATCATTCTTAAAAGAGGAACCCCTGCTTGCTTTGGGGAAAACATTCGAGTCAGATTTAGAAGACCTTAAGCATGAGCTTCATCTATCCATTCTTTTAAGAAGGGAGAAAAGTGGAGAGAGACCAGCTTCACTACTTGAGTTTGTGGGGGTTTTGAAACCTTACAAAGAGGTTTTCCATGAACTTTTTAGGCTTAGTAAAATTTCGGTTGTGATTCCAGTTAGCACTGCATCCTGCGAAAGAAGTTTCTCTGCCCTTAAATTAATAAAAACCCACCTCAGGACAACAATGGCAGATGATAGATTAAGTCACCTGGGCATACTCAGTGTTGAGTCAAGGAGGGCATATTCCATTAATATGGAGGACTTTGTAAAACATTTTGCTTCATCTCACCAGAACCGCAGAATTATGCTGTTCTGAATCTGAATGTGTTTTTTTGTGAACTTGGTGGTGCCATACCACTGGGTAGATACAGGTCATACCTGGTACAACTATTGAAGTTTATCATTAGAGTCAGTGTTAAAGGGCTCTATGTTTTTTTGTATTGTTGTTCTACTATTATTATTGTGGTATATGTTTGAATGTGCACAACTGCCTAGTCCTGCCTTGTTTTGATAGGTCCAAGTTTACCTCAGTTTTTTCCTCTTGGACTTGATTAGAACAAGGAGCACTTTGAATACTTGTTGTTGTAATTTTGCTGTATACTTAATACATATATAATTGTGTACATTTTGGAAAATAAACAACTTTAATTTAATCTATATACATTTTGTGGAAAATAATTTATTTTTAGTGTAATTGAACACTTTGTATATTGACCCCCCAAAATAACACCTTGCCACCCCTTTGCCACCCCTGTTTTTAAAGTCTAGCTCTGCCACTGGGGCAGGGTCTATGCTAATAGGGCGGAGTCTGTCAGCAGTCATGGGCGGGGCCTGTACAACGTGATGTAACGAATAAACAGCTTATTCTGTGACACTGCTTATGATTTATGGAGGTTAAAAGAATGAGTGAGTGGATTTTTACTATTATAGTGTGGTTGTGTACACAAACTGCTGATACACATTTATGTAGAAACACCATGTAAAAGTGAATTTTGCATAATAGGTTCCCTTTAAATAAATACTAATGCTCCATTTAACAAATGTGGCTCTGTTATTTTGAGTTTTCTTTAAAAATGTATTGCATCTTCAGTGTTTTTTGTTGTTGTTTGTTTTGTTTTTTAACTATTTTGCTTAATTAACTATCGTATCAGTTTCATCATATGTGCCTATGTTTACCTGTTTAGATGTGATTCTCCTGTAGGAAAGTCCTAAGGGGTATTTGAGGGTGAAGAGAGTGTTGTATGAGTTTTCTCCTCTGTTCTCTACAAACACTGTCATGTTGAGCTCCTGCATTATCCCAACCTCTATGTTTGTAGATCTGGATCACAAAACCAAAGACAGATATGTAAATACTTTCATAAGCATCAAGATGGTTTGTAATTATTAATTTATTTCAATACTTCAGTTCAGAAATAGAGCACATGGTTTGCTCACCCAGAGAAATTGAAATCCATTCGGAGGTTGTCAACACATAAATTATCAGATCCACAGTTCATCTCAAAATCTAGCTATAAAACAAAGTGAGGGCACAGAGAAATTCATGAATTGTTCATATGTGATGAAGTTCTGCTATAATTTCTGCTCTTTACACAGATGAACTCTTACATTGTGGTCTGTGGAGGTCTTTATCTTTGGCTGCAGTGTTGGTCTCAAGTTTTGCATACTTCCTGATGGAAGACCCTCAAATGTGAAATTTAACTGATTGGACAACGGGTTCAGAGCGTCTTCTGAACAAGCCTTATGGAAACAAGAAATAATAAGGATGTTAATAACAAAACACTCTCTGAATTTACTTGGGTCACTCTTGTTATGCATTTGATACTTGTTATGCCCCCATTGTATTTCTTAAATTGTTGAATATAATATTAAACTCAACATTTGTAGTTTTATCACAGTTAAGTAGACAATAGATACTTGGCTCTTTTTTTTCTCCATCCTATCAGGTTCATTTTCTTGTCGCTGTGTGAATAATCAAGTTATAATTAATCGTTTGTGTTGATTTTATTTTGAATCCTTTGTTTTAATGCAAGCACAAGAAAAGTTACATTAAAACAAAAATGTATTGAAAAATATAATTAATAAGAAACAGGAAATATCATTTAGTCCCAAATTTTAGCTTAGTTTCACTGAAATTATACTCATGAATGCAAAAAAAAATGGCATTTGATGCTTACCTCTATTAAAAAAGGATGACTTTTGCATACTTCCTGCAAATTAATGTTCATCACACCACTGAGGAGCCGGTTATTGGGTGAGAAGTGTGCTCGATATTTCTGTCGCTTGGCATCCAGCATTATGGTGTAATTAATCTTTGCAGCCAAACCTAACAAGTGTTTGATCATAAATGCCCAAAAATATTAGCAATGCAACAACACCAGATTTCAAGAGCACACCAGAATACTTCAAACCCAGAGCAGAATATATGAACAAATGCAATGTAAGAACACTAAAAACTTTGTAATTATAATATGAATAAACCTGTTATGCGATGTTGGTATTGGCTCATGGTGAAGCACACAGTCAGGGTGTTTTGCAGTGGCTTTGTGCAGTCTGTTTGGTCACCGGTTGGTATTTTGGATGGACTGTAAGTTACTTTGGTTTCCAAGAGCATGATGGGTCTGGACCTGAATGATGCACACATAACAGATATGAATGATTATGGCTGAAACACTGTATTTGTATATGGTTTTCTTTCTTTAGAATAAAACAGACCTGAGAAGCAGAACTGCTCCCTTTGACCCAACAGCAATGTCAGGAAGGTTGTCTTGACTCTGGTCTAGAGAAGACGGACTCAATGAAATCCCAAAGAACCGCAAACCTGCTTGCACAGATGATCCAGCAATCCTCTGTTTCATTCAAAATTATTATTAGAATATTAGAGAAGTGAGTCAAGGAAAAGTAATTCAAGAAAGGCAAACCACGAGGGTGAATCAATTATAACAGAATTATTTTTATGTGAATTATCCCTTTAAATTGCCACCAACCCATGTCTTTTTTACCTGTGAGTATTTTGAAATGATCCCTCCATCTATCCCATTGAAGATGTAGATGCTGCCCTGTCCATCCTCTTCTAAAGGAGCTCCAATCAGCACATCCATGAAACCATCACCATTCAGATCTGCTGGACTGGCCAGAGAAGAGCCAAACCGACCCCTCTGACCTGCCATGCCCTCCAGTGTATCCGAAAAAATTACGTTTGCCTACGAAGATATAACACAGAGAGGAGAAACAGGGTTAAACAGACACAAATGTACATTTATTCACTCTTACCTGATGAAAATTTGTATTATATTTTGTATTTTATTTATTTTTTTATATCACTGACCTGACGCATTATGTAAACAAACACTTTACCCTCCCGGTCAGACTCTATGTATGTTGGTGCCGATATCAACAGTAGGTCTGTATTGGAGTCCCTGTTCAAATCCACCACACACACCTCAGCTCCAAAATATGAGCCAATCTGAGGCTAAGAAAAGAGAAGTTTGAACATTAAAATAATCTGTACTCCCTACTGATACTAACATGCTACTCCACATTGTGTTGTGAGCCTTCTTGTTGTAACTTCATCATCAATTGGTATTTGTAAGTGCAATTTCGACATAAGCCGGTTCCAGATTTGTACATGCTAATACTAGTCGTCATACAGGTTTGTTCACACAAACATAAAAAATTGACCTATGCGGTTGCCCTGAGCTTAGGGAAAAAGATAAGTTCTTTCTCCTAGATGCCCCGGTTTCATCCTCTGAGCTTTTTGGTACTTTCGTCGAGGCAGTGGTGGAAAGAGAGGCAAAGGTACACTCGGGTGCATTTAAAACCTTTGTACCACATCAGTCTGAGACTGCACCAAGACAGGCAGGGAGTCCTCTCCTGGCTCAATTTGAGGATTTGTAGGCAGGGCCAGAGAGAGAGCATCGGAGAGGTAATAGAACACAGATGTGACCAACGGTCTGTGTTTGGTGGAGGCAGATAACGTCGCCCAACATCGGCGCAATATGGCTGCTGTCGCATCATCCAGGTGGATGCTGCACATTGGTGGTGGTTGAGGAGATTCCCCTCTTCTATATGTAAAGTGCTTTGAGTACCCAGAAATGCGATATATAAATGTAATGAATTATTATTATTATTAAGCCATGAAAATACCTAATAATAGGGGGAGAGTTGGTGGGCCTCTGTTCCCTCAGGTTATACAAAGTATTATGTTCTGTTAGAACCTGTGGTGTGCTTTGCAGACTTCCTCTTGGTTTAAGAGTTATTCTGCTGAACTCTCCGCCCCAGAGCTCAGTATAGAAATATGTATTAGAGTAGCAAAAGTGGAATTTTTGTAGGCCTTTTTCTTTTTGAGCTTTGTGTTAACTAGACACCATTTTCTGTGCACACAGAATTTGGGAAGTATTTGCTGAGAATTGCAGGGCTCCTCTCGTGTGAGAGTCGTTCTGCTGAGACCTCCGCTCTCTTTGAGATTTTGCATTTGTGACATTTTCTGTTTGTCCGAGTATATAGTTAGGCTTTCTCTCGGTTTGAAAGTTTTGCTGCAGAGACCGCTGCTTGGCTTTGAGCTTATCTAGACTTTGGTATGCTAGAGTGAGAATTGTGGTGAGTAGGTTGCTCTTGTTTCAGAGTGTTTTTTTGTTAGACCTCTCACTCTCCTGAACTTGTGGCCTCTTGTAGTCTTTCTGCTGATGCCTCCGCTCTTTAGAGCTTCATACAGTATGAGCATGCTCTGGTTGAGCTAAACTGTTACTCCTCATCGAGTCATTTTGCAGAGTGATTTGCTCTTTAGAGTTTATGCTTAGCCCAAGCATATGTCCGCGGCAAGTGTAAGACTGGAGCCTCCATGATATGGCTTCCAGGATGGTAGGTGAGTTTTTGGTACCCCCCTTGTTTAGAGGATCATTATGCAGAGTACTGGCTAAATATATTTATGAACAGGTTGTTGGCTGAGCGGTTTTCAGTTTTTAGCCTCCCTGTTAATAGAGGTTGACATTGGGTCCCTCTCGAAAGTGGCAGGCTAGGGTCCCTGGGCCTCGGCCATACTTTAAGGAACCTGCCTTTAAGGTTAGGTTTCCAGGCATTTAAGCTAGCGCCCTGGAAGGAGTCCTTCCTTGTTGGAATTAGACTCTTCTGTGAGGCATGTAGCAAATGCGCCCCCTCAGCATGGCAGCATAGGTATTCTTGTTCCCCATAGCGTTTGACGGAGTGCGCGTTCCCTTTTGAAAGGGAACATCTTGGGTTAGGACTGTAACACTGGTTCCCTGAGAACAGGAAATTAAGACACTGCGTCTTTTTTGCCATACTTCAGGGCTGCCTGCCTCATCCCTTCAGACCAAGAAGTGGATGACAGGTTCTCCAGGTGTCCCTTTTATACTTCTGGGTCACATTAGTATGACAGCATGACTGTCTCCGGCCAATAGGATTGCCGTGATTTTACAAGTGCTTCAGTCATCAGTCACGCTAAGGCGCTCCACATAGCGATTGATGCAGTCTCGTTCCCTGGTCTCAGGGAACCAGGGTTACAGTTGTAACCCGAGGCATTTTAATCAATAAGGATACATGCACATAAACTATGATGGAAACACATTTACTGAATAAAACCCTGCAACAAAAAAAGGCATGTGACTTTGCTTTAGCAGTAGCTGTGATTGGCTAACTGGACAAACCAGTGGACCAATTTTATTGCATAGCATCTTAAATGTTGGTCATTTTGAAATGTCTAAGCCAAAGTCTGTCATCAGAAAGATTTGGTATAATGACTTCCCAAAATCATCTCACATGATCCCAAACACCAGCACCATGACCGTGTTATTACATGTTGTCTGTGCGCTCTGAGATGCAAATCATTCCCCGATAGCAGCAACTTCCATTCTAATTTCCTAGGAAGGGATGATTTTTTTTCTCATGGAATGAAAAATGCAGGTTAAATTTGGATGGAAAAATAGATATTGTTTTTATGCATAATTTTGACACCAAAAAAATGTAAGTGAACAACCTTGGGAGAGTCCAGTGACGCTTTAAATTGATTGGATCTGAGTTGTGATACGAAGACTTGTCCTTTATGCTCGTATCTTGGGGCTCCTAGAATAGCAAAGCTGGTCCCTGACATTGTTGCAATAGCCATCGAATAACCTTCAGACAAAAGGAAATAGTTCAATAATGTGTATATTCTGAGTTGTATTTGCAGTATAGAAGAAAATGAATCTAAATTCAAATCCTTCTATGTTTGAGTGTTTCAAAAATGCTCACCTAGATAGCTCTCATGCTCAGTGCCTGTTAGAAAGGAGTAGTCTGGAAAATATTCCTGATATCCACCTTTCCACTGGAAAGCTCCCACAGCACTCACTAACACACTTCCCTAAACAAAAAAAGCAAAGAACAACTAAACTGTACTGGATTTGGATACACACAGAACATCTCAATATACCCCATATCATGCCTTTTTAGTCATAAAATAACTACAAAAAATGATGTTCATTACAAACACTTGAATAACTAAAGGACAAAATGTTATCTTTGGGGGTCATTTATTGTGAAATCCATTGTAAAATCTCTGTTGAACATCTAACTGTACTGTAATCATTCACTTGTTCTGAAGAGTTTAATGTTAAAGATTTGATAAATTTGTATATTTATTTACAGATGGCGAGAAAGCGGCACTGAATCCATCCTGTGCAAACTCCATTCTGGAGGAATCACCTGAAGTCTGGGTTCCTGCAACAAATCAACAGAAGTTAGGAAAAAAAACCTTGAAATAACTGGGTGAATGTCATTGACATATTTTCAGGTAAAATCCATTTATATTTGTGTTTGTATAAAAAATGTAAATCCTTACCTTCAATGGCAATAATGTTTTCTTCCAGCTTTTGAAGAATATTATTCAGTGCATTAAAGTCTGTCACTTTGAACACGTGATCATTATCTGGATCAGTAGCAATTGTATTTAACTCTTCTTTTGCACTAGGTCTATCAAAAGCAGTACCGACCTGGATACAAAGAAATTATTGTAAAAAGCATTGAGAAATGCATGGGAATTTGAAAAGTTTAATTATATATAGTATATACAGTACTGTGCAAAAGTCTTAGGCATGTCATTTATATCTTTTGCTGTAGTGTCAGTAGTGAGAGAGGACTCAGGTGCAGCATTAGATTAAACAGTTTATTTATAACACACAATATGCAGGACAAGAGATAGCAGGAGAGGCAGTGAACACAGTCCAACAGAAGCCAGTGAACAAAGCATCAAGACTTGACTTGAACCACACAACAGGAAACACAGACAGGAACAACCTATTACGAAATCCAACAACTGGAACAACGGGCAAGGAAAGCACATGTGGTAACAGGAAACAATGAGGCTGAAAGAGACATAAAGCAGAGACAGAGCCATGTGCTCAGGCACAAAACAAACAAGGAAACATTAAACCAAAGCAAGACAGACAGAACAGACAGAAATTTCAGAATTTACTAGACATAATTCAACATTTAAGGTTCTGATGTCAGAGATTTTAATGGTATAGTATGTGAAGAAGAACAAACCCCGATCGCAAATCGTGTTATGCTCTTTGCTTTTGCCTGTGATGATGCCTGTCCCAATGAACCCTTGTCATGTGACTCTCCATCAGTAATAACAAGCAATATTTTATTTGCTGATGATCTTGCCCCTCCATTTTGTGTAAATAGAGAATTCCTGGGTATTTGAAAAGAGATTTGAATGAATCATGGTCAGTCAATAAAATGGATGCTAAAGACCCATACAGTAGATTTACAATGTGGAGGGACCTGAACCCCATCAACCCGATCTCACGACCAATTTGTACGTATTTTTACAAGGTGGCTAATTTTACAAGGTGGCTAATACATTTTGAATGATGTGTCTATACTGCAGTGATGTTTAGGTTTTAGGGGCGGGGTTAGGGGTAGGTCATTTGAACGAAATCATACGAATTGAATATGTATATTTGAGCAAAAATCATGAAGTCATACAAATTAGTATGAATTAGCCACCTTGTAAAACACATAAGAATTGTGAGATCGGAGAGTGGGATGTGAGATTAGACTTAGCTAGTAAGTAACTTGCAAAAATACCTTGAACACTGGTAGAGACCCTGCCTTACTACACAATGATCCCAAAATTTCTGGCAATACGTAATTGCATTGTAAGATGTCACCACTGGTATTTAATTCATCATGACTGATATCTTTCAGACAGCATTTTTAAAGTATATTACAATACTTTTATTATTCTGTTACATATCCTTGTAACATTTCAGCTGAATATTAATTGTAAATGTTAAAAGGGTAGTTCACCCAAACATATAAAATTATGTAACTATTTACTCACTCTCATGTCGTTCCAAACCTGTGTGCATTTGTAACTTCTATGTTTGTGTTGTTTCTAAGCATATGGCTCTCTCTTTGTTTGTGTTTGCCATGTGTTCCTCTTGTCCCACCTCCTTGTTTCCTGTTACCACGCCCCCTTGTTTAGTCCTTGTGTAGTGATCTTTGCTTAATTGTGTTCACCTGATCCTCATATGTGCTGTTCCCTTTATATTGAGCTCCTTTCCCTCTTGTCTTTGCTGGTTTGTTTGTGTGTGTGACATATTGTGCAACTGTGGTATTTGTGCGCAGCTGTTTAATTGATTTGTGAATAGTCTTTAGTGGATTTGTTCTGTTTAGTGTTCATGTCTTGTTGTTTGCTCCCGCCAGTCATCTCTCTCTCATCTCCATTCTCCCGTCTGTGTTCCCTTTTTGACTTGGATTATTTTCTCTTCTGGTGTTGAATGAACAACACCTTCAACTCAATCTGGCCAAGACAGAACTGCTTGTGGTCTCAGCCAACCCAGCACTTAACCATACTCCAATTAACCATTCAGCTCGGTTCATCAACACTAACTCCGTCCGGGACAGCCAGGAACCTTGGAGTTGTGATTGATGATCAGCTAAAATTCAGTCTTTTTATTTAATTGTCTAATTGGGGAAAAATCAAAGATAACGTCAGTAGACTATGGGGTGCCGCAAGGATCTGTGTTAGGCCCTCTGCTATTCTCAATATATATGCTGCCACTTGGTAATATTATAAGAAAACATGGAATTAATTTCCACTGTTATGCTGATGACACTCAATTATATATTTCATCACGACCAGATGAAAACGCTAAATTATCTAAACTGACAGCGTGTGTTGAAGATATTAAATACTGGATGACGTGTAATTTTCTGCTATTAAATTCAGATAAAACAGAGGTATTACTTATTGGTCCAAAAAACTGCCCACAAAACCTCTCACAATACAACTTTAACTTGGAAGGACGTCCTGTCACTTTATCCACTACAGTAAAAGACCTGGGTGTTATATTAGACTGCAACTTGTCTTTCGAAAATCATATTTCATATGTTACAAGAACGGCATTTTTCCACCTTAGAAACATTGCTAAGCTACGTAACATGCTATCTATTTCTGATGCAGAAAAGCTAGTTCATGCATTCATGACCTCGAGACTAGATTACTGAAATGCTTTATTAGCTGGTTGTCCTGCATCCTCAATAAACAAGCTACAGTTAGTCCAAAACGCAGCTGCTAGAGTTCTTACTAGGTCAAGAAAATATGATCATATAACACCAATTTTATCATCTCTACACTGGTTACCTATTAAGTTCCGTATCAATTACAAAGAATTGCTACTGACCAATAAAGCCCTAAATGGTTTAGCTCCAGTGTATTTAACGGATCTTCTATCGCCCTACAATCCATCGCGCTCTTTAAGATCAGTAAATTCAAGGCTTCTGGTCGTTCCTAGGATATCTAAGTCCACTAAAGGAGGGAGGGCATTTTCACATTTAGCTCCTAAACTCTGGAATAGTCTTCCTGATATTGTTCGAGGTTCAGACTCGGTGTCCCAGTTTAAAACTAGATTAAAGACGCATCTCTTTAGCCAAGCATTCACATTATAATTACCTTTTATACTACAGTTAAATCGGATCAAAAGCATTAATATTCTGAACAGCAGCTATGCTAATTATTTCCCATCTGCTTTTCTGTTATTATCTCGGGACACTAGTCCCGAGGTAAATAGTTCGTCAGCTCCAGTTTGTATACAGCCTCTCATGGAGACTTCAGATGCCCCAACACCTGTGATGAGACGACTCAACGCCAGCGCTGTTATGGCCTAAAATAATACATGATTGATTAACTTTTTCTAACATTTTTCAATGTACATTTATAAAATGCACTTTCTGTAAAGCTGCTTTGAAACAATGTGCATTGTGAAAAGCGCTATACAAATATATTTGAATTGAATTGAATTAATTGCTAATGCGACCTTTTACACCACAGACTGAACAAAATGAAGCATTGCTTGGTCATTGGTTGACCTAGGTATTATCTAATTGGTTGATTGTAATCAATTACATACCTTTCTATCAAATTTATCTGACATTATTAAGATGTTTTTATTCTGACATAGTTTAACTCCGAGTTTGTCATAATAATTTATTACTATTTTCTAAACTATAGCGAATAAATTGTGATAATGTGAGAAAATTTTGAAGGTGTCTGAATACATTTTGGTTTGACTGTACATACATACATACATAAATGTTCCACACACACAAAAAAAGCAATAACCATACAAACTTGAAACCACATGAGGGTGAGTAAATAATGACAGAATGGACACTTTTTTGGGGTGATATTCATGTAACTATGTGTTCACTAACTTTCTAGCAATCGGCTTATGTGTTATATTAGAAATAATTCAGCAAAAATAGATTTTCTTCCTTTTCTAAATGTTAAAATCCAGTTTATTGTGATAATGTATTCCGTCTTGTTGACTTCAAAAAAAAAACTTCTGTATCAGTTTTATTTAGCTCCTGATGCTTTCCATTTGAACTCCTAAACTGCTACACTAATAAAATGTTTCCAATTAATAATGTAACAAAAAAATCTTACACAAGCTGTGTGATGCCGTTCGCAGTGTAAGTACTATCTCCATCCTGGTACTGTATATTTGTCACCTTAGATTCCCATGTGCTGTCTTGAATTTTGAGTTGATTGAAATAGTAGTGAATAACACAACCTCTGGAGTACTGTGCTATGGCAAACTGTAAACCAAAAACAGATAAACTGATCAATAATGTCACTCTTTTCCGAAAAAAAATATACTCTTATATTAAATCAGGTGTTTTGCTTGTTTATAAAACCACTGGCTAAAGTTAATACTGACAATCATTAAAATGCACATGACTTTTAACTAATTCAAAACAATTCAAAACCCATAACCACAATGACATACTTAAAAATGTGTTAATAGTCATATGCCTCAAAAAGTAAAGTCATGACATAATATACCTTTGTAAATCATTAGCTAATGATTAATTAAAGCAGACAACTGGAAGATGAAGTACATAGCTTTGACCATTGTGGTAATTAATATATGAATTTACATTAGTTAATATAAGTTAATATAATATGTTATTACGGAATTAATAAATGACAGCACATTTAATTAATAGCAATTCATATAATATTTAAACTATTAATCATATAGAATCTTCATTAGTTGCTGATGCAGTAATCATTAATATATGGGTTAATTCTTCATAAGTCATACATTAACTTCTGATTATCTGTGCATTAAATAAGCATGAATGAATGCATATTAATGCACCCGTATTGTAAAGTGTAACCGCTATTCCTACCTGTGCATCCCGGTCAGTAAAGCGCTTGATCACGTTTGTCACAAAAGTCTTCATCGTTATAAAATTGTTAATCCCCACACTCCCAGATCCATCTAACAGAAAAGCTATGTCAATCTGACCAGGACAGTCTGTAAATGAAGAGAGCAGAAGCGTGTACATATGTGGTTTAAACTGCAGTCACATCAAAACAGAAGAAACTTTGGTGATCATCATCATATTGACCTCTCAGAGAGCTCGGTATTGGAGGTTGAAACACACTGTTTTCACTGTTTTTGATGAAGCACATGCCATTGTAGGTGGTAACTGATATGCACTTCTTCGGAATGGTTGGACCACAAATCTGAATGAGATGGAATTTAATTATGGATTTCACGTTATTTAAAATTTCAACTAAACATCTTGTGGAATAGTTATAATATCCTTTATGTGTAACTGATCTCAAAGGTGTTCTGAACTACTCACCGCCAGCTTTGAAGACTGTTGATTTTGAACCATGGAAAGTCCAAGAGACATGTTGACAGCTTCCGAGGGCACTTCATTAACACACAGACAGTTTGTTCATTTTCATAAATAAATCATGTAAAAATTTATATATATATAATAATTTAAAAAAAATTACGATGCACAGCAGTACAATTGAACTGCTTTGAATTTGAAATTATAAGAGCGATGTAATTAGTTTCTTATTTAAATGTGGAATAAATAATAGGCAGCGGCTATTTACACTGAGTGTAAATAGCAAATAGATTCTATTTACACTCAGTGAAAATAACTTATTTTCTTAGCGATAGATGATATTTACACTAAGTGCAAATAGCTGTAGATGCTATTTACTAAGTTATATAGCATTCTAAGTTGATATATTCAATATAAGTTATTCAACACCAAATAAAGTAGCAGTTATTTGCAAAATGTGTAATAGTAATTACATGTAATTTATACTTTTTGACAGATACATACTATTTACACCTCAGTGTTGTTGTACATTAAAAGGACGCAATAATAACATAGAGTGTAAATGATTATATTCATTAAAATTATTAAATGGATTCTGCCTGAATGGGACAATAAAAGCCCTCCCTACACCTACCCCTAACCCTACCCTATAAAGATGTCGAAATATGAGCGCTTTTTAAAATCTTGTTTGGCCCAGGCATTGGTAGGCGGAGCTAGTGCGAATAGCACTTGCCAACAAGGCACACTATTTGCACTTAGTGTGAATAGACACTCCGTAAATGATAATGTGTATTAAAGTCCCAGTGAACCAGAAGTAACGGTTGGAGGGGAGTGGTTACATATTTTCAAACCTAAGCCGTCAAACTGACATCATCTGTGAAGAGAGGCCGTTTCCAGACCGGAAGAAACTTTTCAGATTTTGATTAAAGATTACCGCGACAAAACTATTTTTTTCTGGGTATTAACTTGCACAGATTAATTGTTCACCCAAAGACCTTTAATATGTGCTAACAAGGTTAATAGGGTCAATTTTGATGTCATGACAACTTTAAGCAATTGTTAAATAAATATGAGTAAATAATTTGATGTAATATTTAATATTTAATATTGACGATGACATAATTTCTGGGAAAGGCATGAGTCTTTTGTGTGATGCAATACTGGAGCCGAACTGAAAACAGAGCAGACTGACGATTCACCAGGTCATTCATCTGTGGGGAACAGTAAAAAGGCCATCTCAAGTCCAGTGTTACTTGCACTGCCACAATTAGACACATCAAGCGCCTCGGGCCAAATCCTTCATCAGGTCCTTTGAGCATGTCAGAAAATGTAAAACAGACAAGTTGTATTATCTAGAACAATACACCGCTGGAGAGCCACAAGACATCGTAAAAGCTGAATATATGCCATCAAGCAGAGGTTTCAAGGAAGCAAAAAGATTGCTCCAAAGGTATTATGAAGATGAGCTAATCATAGCCAGGGCTTATATTGATAAAGATTTAGAGTGGCCTCAGATCAAGTCTGATGATGGTAAAGCCTTGAGTGCATATGCTCTGTTCCTGATTGGTTGTCGGAATACGATGGAAGATGGAGAGTTCGTGGAGAAAATGGGCAATCCTACCAATATGAGAGTTATCCTTTAAAAGCTACCGTACAAGATGAAAGAAAGGTGGCGATCAGAGGCTTGCGACATTAAAAAGAGCGACAAGGAGTAAGGGCAAGATTTACTAATTTAGTTGACTTTATTGATCGTCAAGCTAAAGTGGCCATGGACCCTCTCTTTAGTAACATACTGGACCATCGCAATGTGGTAACAGCAAAGCTGAATCAGAAAGAGGAGTATCCTAAAAAAGGAATAACAAGGAACAGCTTTGCTACCAACATTTGCATGGAGGAAAGAAAGCCTCAGAACAGTTCAGTCCACCCAAGATGCTCATTGCCTTTGAGAAACCATGCATGTTTTGCACAAATTATGAAATAAAAGAGCAGCATAAGGTACATTCCTGAAGGAGTTCTTGAAGTCGAAAGGCTAATGTTTAGGATGCCTAACTCAAGGCCATCTTAGCAAAGCTTGCAAAAAAGGAATGGAATTTAAAGAATGTTCCCAAAAACACCCAGACATTCTACATATTAAAGAGAACCAAAAAGGTGCAAAACATGTTTAAACATCAGACAAGACGATCGCATGTGCTCAAGTCTCCCTTAACCACCGATCAAGTGATAACAAAGAGTCTGAAGGAGATAACTGTGTGCTGTCAATAGTGCCAGTAAAAGTAAAGGTGACAGACACGTCGAAACATATGCTTTCCTGGAGGCAGGAAGTACAGCTACATTTTGTACTGAGAAACCACAATGGAAATTGAACCTGAAAGAGAAGCCAACTCAGATTCTACTGAGCACTATGTGTCAAGATAAGCCAGGAGAGCAAAAGCTAGTTAACAGTTTCATCCTCACAGACTTGGAAGTGTATGCGCTGGAAGACACAAAGTATCTCAAGCTACCTGAAGTCTTCACACACAGCAGTATCCCTGTTCAAAACGAGAACATTCCTAAACAAGAAGACATCAGAAAACGGTCATACTTAAGCGAGGTAAACATACCTAGTATTGATGCAAATGTAGATTTTTTGATTTATCAGAAAATACAAATCAGAGTTTGGTAATACAGCAAAAGGAAATAGGAACAGCTCATATAACCTTCTAATGTTGATAATTTTCTGAAAGTTAACCGTTCATTTGTTGATAAAGAAAGCAACTCTCATATACAGTATTACCTTGACCATACAGTAGAATATTGGAAAGTGGAAAATAATATTTAAATGAGAAGTGTAGTACAAAACACCAAATACCATCAATCTTCAGTGATGAGCAGGTTCCTTGTGCGACAGAACAGTCATAAATCAATCCTCTTTGATCTTGGGCGATTTGAATTAAAGGATCACTCACGATCAGACTTTCAGAAAAAAACATACGAATATAAAGAGATCATTAATTGAATGGACAATTTTATAAAAGTTTATAAAATTGAGAGAGAATTCAATGGCATTGTGGTTATTTATCAAAAAATAGAACAATCACAAACATAACACATTAATTTTCAAAAAAAATGTACAGTGCAGATTTGATATAGCAAGATACAGCTAAAAAAAAAACTGACAGAAATGACAAAAATCAATAAAAGCTAATGTTTTTGTATATTGCACACACCAGGAAAAGTCTGTAAAATAGGATCCAATGTACTGTGTTAATATAAATACATTTTCTGTATTGATTTTTCAAAAGGGTTTTACTCATAAATTGAATTGTGCATGTATTGCAATGTGTTTAGGGTGTACCCTTACTGGTACTGGTAATTTTATTTTGGCATATTTTTGGCAAATATGGGTAATCAGAATATTCCATGCCTGCAGTAAATGTGAAAAAGAAAGGGTGCCCTATTGAATTCTATGATTTTATGTATCAGAACATAATAAAAAGCATCTGGTCCTTGGGAGGTCTTAAAATTAGGTAAATACAACCTCAGATGAACCACAGCACATGACATATACAGTATCACACTGTGTCATTATTTATTTAGCAAAAAATAAAATGGAAAAGCCATGGGTGATAAACTAAATACACCCTTACTGCTTACATGGGAAATTAGAGAGTAAGTAAAGGTCAGACGCTGCTAATCAAATGTCTTTGATTAATTGATCATCAGCAAGTGTGATCACCTCTATAAAAAGCAGAAGTTTTGTCAGTTTGCTGGTCTGGAACCTTCAGATGTGTGTTAAAACAGCGATTCCCAACCCCCGTTCCCCGGACCGGTGCCGGTCCGTTGACCCATTAGTACAGGGCCTTGAAATATTCCCAGAATAATGTTTTTTTTTTTTATTATGAAAAAAAAAATGCTGACATGTCATGTTATTTAATTCAAAACATAAACAATAAATAGATCAAAAATGTGTTTGAGTGCTTTGCGATTGCTAATTGGTTCTGTACATTCCGTATCGGACGGCAGAGCGCGGTGCACGTTTAGTGACTGAAGTATAATGTGGAGAGATGAGCAGGCCCAAGCAAACTTCCATGGTCGATTTCTTTGCGGACCGTTCCAGCAAAAGAAAGGACGATGATCAACTCGAAAATAGCTGTAAAAAGAAAAAAAGTCCAGCTTCAATCGTAAATACGACGAATCATATATTAGTTATGGATTTACTGCAACAGGCGTTTCCGTGGCGCCAAAACCATTATGTGTAATTTTTGTTGAAATGTTCTGCAATGAAGTAATGAAGCCGTCAAAACTTCATAGACACTTCACCACCAAATACCCAACTCTCAATGATAAAACAGAGGAGTTTTTCGAAAGAAAGAAACGTGAGTTGGACGCTCAGCGGCAAGTTTTGATATCCTCAATATCGGTAAACGTAGCTGCAATAAAAGCGTCATTTCTTGTTGCTCACTGAATAGCTAAAGCTAAAAAAAGCTTTACAATCGGAGAAGAGCTAATTTTGCTGGCTGCAAAATATATTTGTCGGTAACTTTTGGGTGAAAAAGCAGCTAGCAAGTTGGGACATGTTCCACTGTCTGACAATATTGTTGTCAGGAGAATCGATGACATGGCTGAGGATATTGAGGGGCAGCTGTTAATCACCTTGGTACGCAATTCAAGTGGACGAATCAACTGACGTGGAAAATAAGGCGTTCATGTAAGTTTATGTGCGCTACGTGCATCAAGATGCAGGAAGATTTGCTCTGTTGTCTTTCACTTCCTAGCACAAACCCCGGCTCTGACATATTTCAAGTTTTGAATGAATACGTTGCCGGTAGACTGGAATGGAAGTTTTGTGTGGGTGTCTGCACTGACGGGGCTGCCGCGATGTTGGGGTTCACTGCCAGGGTGAAAGAAGTTGCGCCAGAATGTGAGGCAACTCACTGCATGATTCACAGAGAGATGCTGGCAAGCAAGAAGATGTCTCCAGAGCTTCATGCTGTCCTTAATGATGCTATATGTGTCATTAACCACATCAAAGCTTGTGCCCTGAATACGCGATTGCTTGAATTATTGTGTGATGACATGGATGCTGATCACAAGCGCCTGCTTCTACATACAGAAGTTAGGTGGTTGTCCAAAGGGGAAGCCCTAACACGAATTCCTCTCCGACAAGCAGTCACCCTTAGCAGCGCACTTCAGTGACCAGAGTTGGCTCGAAAAACTGGCCTACTTGAGTGATATTTTCATGGCCTTGAACGACTTGAACCTGACAATGCAGGGGAAGATGGCTGACACATTCAGGTTGGTGGATAAAATAACTGGATTTAAAGCCAAACTGGAAACCTGGGCATGGTGCATCAACTGGGCGGTTTTTGATATGTTCAGCAACTTATCCAGTTTTTCCGAGGATGCTGAAGGAATTGGCAAGTTGATACATAGCCACCTGACATCACTGTCTGATGAGTTTGAACGTTATTTCCCATTTGAAAAAGACCCGAGGAATGGCAAAGTATGGATGCGCAATCCGTTCCAAGTGAAATATATGCACATTTTTATAATGCCCCTCCCCGAAATATATTTTCTATTTAATTTTCAAATTGGCAAAATAGTTATTTCAGTAAATGCAGTGTTCTCTTGAAATGCATATATATAGCACGAATTGTATTTATTGTGCGATTTATAGGTCAAAATTAGTTTTTACGTGCATAAAATAAGCTCGCTTAGGTAGCGTGGGTTACGTGCATATAACGCGCTATAAAGTGCGTATCATGCACAAGAAAACTGCATAACATACGCTCGTAAAAATCTAAATTTTGGCGTAAAAATCGCACAATAAATATAATTTGTGCTATAGATACGCATTTTCCCTCTCCTTGAACTGTCACCTTATCGTGGTGGAGAGGTTTGAGTATCCGAATGATCCTGGGAGCTATGTTGTCTGGGGCTATATGCCCCTGGTAGGGTCTCCCAAGGCAAACAGGTCCTTGGTGACGGGCCAGACTAAGAACAGTTCACAAAAACCCCCTCATGAGTAAAACTACACCGAGGACCGAGACGTCGCCCGGCATGGCGCAGCCGGGGCACCACCCTGGAGCCAGGCCTGGGGTTGGGGCTCGCATGCGAGCACCAGGTGGCCGGGCCTCCCCCCATGGGGCTCGGCACGGGCTTAGCCCGTAGAAATGACGTGGGGCCGCCCTCCTGTGGGCTCACCACCTGCAGGAGGGAGCGTAAGGGGCCGGTGCATAGTGGATCGGGCGACAGTCGAAGGCGAGGCCCCCGACGACCCGTTCTCTGGACACGGAACCTGGCTTTAGGGCGTGGAATGTCACCTCGTTGGCGGGAAGGGCCGGAGCTTGTGCGGGAGGTCGAGAGGTACCGACTAAAGATAGTCGGGCTCACCTCCACGCACAGCTTGGGCTCTGGAACCACACTTCTTGAGAGAGGCTGGACTCTCTACCACTCTGGAGTTGCCCATGGTGAGAGGCGGAGAGCTGGAGTGGGTTTGCTTATAGCCCCCCAGCTCAGCTGCCATGTGTTGGAGTTCACCCGGTGAAGCGAGGGTCGCTTCCCTGCGCCTTGAGTCAGGGATAGGTCTCTCACTGTCGTGTGTGCCTATGGGCCAAAGCGGCAGTGCGGAGTACCCGGCCCTCTTGGAGTCTCTGGGAGGGTGCTGGAAAGTGCTCCGACTGGAGACTCCATCGTTCTACTGGGGACTTCAACGCCCACGTGGGCAGTGACAGTGACACCTGGAGGCGTGATTGGGAGGAAGCGGCCCCTGATCTGAACCCGAATGGTGTTCTGTTATTGGATTTCTGTGCTAGCCACGGTTTGTCCATAACGAACACCATGTTCATAAGGGTGTCCATCAGTGCGTGGCACCAGGACACCCTAGACCGGAGGTCGATGATCGACTTTGTGGTCGTGTCATCAGACCTTCGGCCATATGTCTTGGACACTCGGGTGAAGAGAGGGGCGGAGCTGTCAACTGATCACCACCTGGTGGTGAGTTGGATCCGATTGGGGCTGGACAGACTCGGCAGACCCAAAGCGTACTGTAAAGGTCTGTTGGGAGCGTTTGGCGAGCCCTGTCAGAGATCTTCAACTCCACCTCCGGCAGAACTTTGACCGTATCCCGAGGGAGTCTGGAGATATTGAGTCCGAGTGGACCATGTTCTCCACCTCCATTGTCGATGCGGCTGTTCGGAGCTGTGGCCGTAAGGTCTCCGGTGCCTGTCGAGGCGGCAATCCCCGAACCCGGTGGTGGACACCGGAAGTAAGGGATGCCGTCAAGCTGAAGAAGGAGTCCTATCGGGCCTGGCTGGCTTGTGGGACTCCTGAGGCAGCTGACGGGTACCGGCAGGCCAAGCGGGCTGCAGCCCGGGTAGTCGTGGAGGCAAAAAATCGGGCCTGGGAGGAGTTCGGTGAGGCCATGGAGAAAGACTATCGGTTGGCCTCGAAGAGATTCTGGCAAACCGTTCGACGCCTCAGGAGGGGGAAGCAGTGCCCTACCAACACTGTTTACAGTCGAGATGGGCACCTGTTGACCTCAACTGGGGATATCATCTGGCGGTGGAAGGAATACTTTGAGGATCTCCTCAATCCCATCGACATGTCTTCCATTGAGGAAGCAGTGGCTGGGGACTCGGAAGTGGACTCGCCCATCACCCGGGCTGAAGTCATCAAGGTGGTTAAAAAGCTCCTCGGTGGCAAGGCACCGGGGGTGGATGAGATCCGCCCTGAGTACCTCAAGTCTCTGGATGTTGTGGGGCTGTCTTGGCTGACACGCCTCTGCAACATCGCATGGCGGTTGGGGACAGTACCTCTGGACTGGCAGACCGGGGTGGTGGTCCCTCTTTTCAAGAAGGGGGACCGGAGAGTGTGTTCCAACTATAGGGGGATCACACTTCTCAGCCTCCCCGGGAAAGTCTATGCCAGGGTACTGGAGAGGAGAATTCGGCCGATAGTGGAACCTCGGATTCAGGAGGAACAGTGTGGTTTGTCCCGGTCGTGGAACACTGGACCAGCTCTATACCCTTTTCAGGGTGCTGGAGGGTTCATGGGAGTTTGCCCAACCAGTCCACATGTGTTTTGTGGATTTGGAGAAGGCATTCGACCGTGTTCCTCGTGGCATCCTGTGGAGGGTGCTCTGGGAGTATGGGGTCGGCGGCCCCCTGCTTAGGGCTGTTCGTTCTATATGACCGGAGCAAGAGCTTGGTTCGCATTGCCGGCAGTAAGTCAGACCTGTTCCCGGTGCATGTTGGACTCCGGCAGGGCTGCCCTTTGTCACCGGTTCTGTTCATAATTTTTATGGACAGAATTTCTAGACGCAGCCAAGGGCCGGAGAGTGTCCAGTTTGGGGACCATACGATTTCGTCGCTGCTTTTTGCGGATGATGTTGTCATGTTGGCCTCCTCAAACCAGGACCTTCAGCGTGCACTGGGGCGGTTTGCAGCCGAGTGTGAAGCGGCTGGGATGAGAATCAGCACCTCCAAGTCCGAGGCCTTGGTTCTCAGTCGGAAAAGGGTGGATTGCCCACTTCAGGTTGGTGGAGAGTTCCTGCCCCAAGTGGAGGAGTTCAGGTATCTTGGGGTCTTGTTCACGAGTGAGGGAAGGATGGAACGAGAGATCGACAGGCGGATCGGTGCAGCTTCTGCAGTAATGCAGTCGATGTACCGGTCTGTCGTGGTGAAGAAGGAGCTGAGCTGTAAGGCAAAGCTCTCGATTTACCAGTCGATCTACGTTCCTACTCTCACCTATGGTCATGAGCTGTGGGTCATGACCGAAAGGACAAGATCCCGGATACAGGCGGCCGAAATGAGCTTTCTCCGTAGGGTGGCTGGGCGCTCCCTTAGAGATAGGGTGAGAAGCTCGGTCACTCGGGTGGAGCTCAGAGTAGAGCCGTTGCTCCTCCACATCGAGAGGAGCCAGCTGAGGTGGCTAGGGCATCTATTTCGGATGCCTCCTGGACGCCTTCCCAGGGAGGTGTTCCAGGCACGTCCCACCGGGAGGAGGCCCCGGGGAAGACCTAGGACACGCTGGAGGGATTATGTCTCCCGGCTGGTCTGGGAACGCCTCGGGGTTCCCCCGGAAGAGCTGGAGGAAGTGGCTAGGGAGAGGGAAGTCTGGGCGTCTCTGCTTAGACTGTTGCCCCCGCGACCCAGCCCCGGATAAGCGGAAGATAATGGATGGATGGATGGATGGATGGATGGATGGATGGATGGATGGATGGATACGCATTTTCATGAGATCAGGCTGTAAATTTAATTTTGTTATGCACCAAAACACCAAAGCAAATTCCTTGTAGTATGTGAAAACTTTAATGGCAATAGAAGTTCATTCTGATTCCAATTCTAATTCTGAATATGATGATGGTCAGAACCAGCTCTCATCAAGACATGAAGACCAGCTGCTGGAGCTCAGAAATGGCGGAGGTCTTCAATCCAACACCATTGGCATCCTTCTGGATCAAAGCATCAAGAGAATGCATTGAGATCGGCGCCCTTGAAGATCCTGCTCCCATTCCCGACTTCATATCTCTGCGAGGCAGGTTTTTCTGCCATGACTGCCACTAAGACCCGGCTTAGAAACAGACTTATGTGAGGAATACCCTGCGTGTCTCATTGTCAACCATCAAGCTTGCATCAAGTATGATGTTCTTGTGGCTGCCAAGCAATCCCAGGGATCTCACTGATATGGATATCAGACTGTAAGCTGTTTTTCATACATATTTGTGATGCAGTCCTTTAAAGAAAATTGTGCTATGTTTCAAAACGATGCAAGTTAAAATTGAGGTATTAAAATTGACAACTGGTCCCTGGAATGTGCTGGTTATGAATATGCTGGTCCCTGGCACAAAAATGGTTGGGAACCCCTGTGTTAAAACAATGGCAAGGAGGAAAGACATAAGAGAAGCAATTGTTGCTGCCATCAATCTGAGAAGGGTTATAAGGCCATTTCCAAACAATCTGAAGTCCAGATTTTTTTCTACAGTAAGGAAGATCAATCACAAGTGGAAAATATTCAAGACAGTTGCCAATCTTCCCAGGAGTGGATGTCCTAGCAAATTCACCCCACGATCAGACCGTGCAATGCTCAGAGAAATTGCAAAACACCCAAGAGCTACACCGCAGACTCTACAGGCCTCAGTTAACATGTTAAATGTTAAAGTTCATGACAGTACAATTAGAAAAAGATGGGTCAAATATGGCATGTTTGGAAGGGTTGCCAGGAGAAAGCCTCTTCTCTCTAAAAAGAACATGGCAGCACATATTAGGTTTGAAGAGTTTTATGTGCATCTGAACAAATCACTAAACTTCTAAAACAATGTCCTTTGGACAGACGAGACTAAAGTGGAGATATTTGGCCATAATGCAAAGCGCCACATTTGGCAAAAACGAAACACATCTTTTCAGTATAAACTCATTTCAAATGTCCATCACGCTGATGGATTTTTGGCTTGATTTGCAGCCACAGAACCTGAGTACCTTGCAGTCACAGAGTTGACCATTGATTCCTCTTTATACCAAAGTATTCTAGAGTCAAATATGAGGGCATCTGTCCGACAGCTATTGGGTCATGCAACAGGCACACAAGCAAAACTACAGAAAAAGAAAGGCTGTTGCAAAGACCCAGTCAAAGTCCAGACCTCAACCCGACTGAAATGTTGCGGCATGACTTTAAGAGAGCTGTGCATAAACAAATGCCCACAAACCTCAATGAACTGAAGCAACACAAGAGCGGGCTAAAATTCCTCCACTGATAAAGTCTGACAGAAAAGTTATTGCTGCTAAAAGTGGCTCTACAAGCAATTGAATCATAGGGAAGTCTGTCACCCATGACTTTTCCATTTTTGATAAATAAATAATGACACTGTGAAATGAAATTTGGTGTTGTTTATTTTAAGACCTGCTATTGACCAGATGATTTTTATTATGTTCTGAAATGTAAAACCATAAAATCTAAAGGGTGTCCTTTCTTTTTCACATGACGCTACTTCACAAATAATCCTGCAGAAATAGTAGGAATAATGTTATATGCTTGTCATTTTAAACACAGTCCATGTCTATGACTGTGCATACAGGACGTTTTATTTATATATTTACAGTTCTTCTTGGTGCTTTCTCTGTTTACAGCCCATAATGCATGGCACCATGGCACAAAAGCTGTAATCTGCAGTTTTTTCCTCCTCCGTCTACTGTAGTAGCATCTATTTCAGATTTAGCTACCTTTAAAGGCCAAGAAAAAACAAAACCAACTGTGGTTGTTAACTGGTGTTGGTAAGCCAGTCTTTTCCTGTCCCAGTGTTCAGCTCATGGCCATAATAAGCTACAGAGTGAATGAGTCTTTATGCTTATAAAACTACTCTCCACAGGTTTCTTATTATTTCAAGTAGGCCTAAGAGCTGCTCAGAACTGGAGGATAAACCTGTGCAGTGTGGTGAGTACTGGCTTTCCAAACCATACAGGTTTTTATTTTTCATTATCAGTGGTTGTGTTGCTCTCACCTTGCATCTTTCTGTATGATCTTATAGCCAAAGGCAACATTTTGGCTTGAAGGTGAAGGCGCAGTGAAAGTTTTCCAGGTAACAGGATCAATGTTAAAAGCCATCACCGACTGAGATACTAAAGTGTTCAAAAGTGATACAAAAAAATGAAAAAGATATAGAAAAGTGATTACAAATAATGAATTAGTAACTAGAAATTGTAATTTCACTATTAAAATTTGACATATTTCCATTACTGTTTGCTGATCGGTCAGTACAGCGTTGCAACCATACTAAAATATGCTTTATGCTATAGTAACAGATGGCAAACGTCAGTGATATCACTGTGTACAGCACCAATAAAGGCAATTATGTAAAAAGATAACAATTAAAAATGTGTTACATAAAAAAAGGAAGACCTCAAGCCCATTGTTACGCCCTTTAGGCGTATGTGCCTTGTTTTTCTGTTCTTTTGCAGGAGCCTGCTCGCTCATTGTTTCCATCATGTGTACTTGCTCCAGCCAATCGCTTCCTGTCTTGTGTGACTACCCAATCACATCTGGGGACCTGAGATCATCAAAGACTATAAAAACCCAAGATGGCTGCTACACAAAATAGACTCTTTTCACCTATTTTCTTTGTGCTGGCCTGTGGCCTTTGTTGTAAAGTTTTTCAACATGTTTTTTTTTTTCTTTTTGCCTTTATAAGGTCTTTGGACCTTCTTTTTTGTTTTTTGTTTTACTTTTGAATTGGGGACAGGTTAGGGGCCTGCACATTTCTGCAACACTTTGTCTAGTAACATCAGGTAAGGAGTGTTTGCCACCCGTTGTAAGTTGTGTTTTAGTTAGAGTAGGTAGATTCATCTTTTTGTGTTTTGTTTCTAGTAAGCTCCTTCCTACTTTGAGTTAGCTGTTCTTTTGGGTTTTTCTTATTTATTTTTGTTGGCAACACTCTTGTTCCCACTTCACCCTTTTGTTTTTATCCCCTTTGTGGGACTGTAAATATGTAAATATGTGTTAATTATCTTCAATAGAACTTTACTTATTATGCCCCAAACTTTGTTGTTGGTCTGCTTAAGCCTTCTGTTCTCTGTGTAGCTTGGATTTGTTCTAGATGAACTCAAGTTCTAGTTTTATGTTTGTCCCCTCGATACCTCTAGGCTACTGGGGACATAACAGCCATACACTGAATATAATCATTGTGCCTAACAAAAGATTTAGTTTGTTTGGTTTCCTCTTGTAACAGTAATCGTGTAATTTAGGTATTGTTTATGCAGTGCTATTTTCATAGATGCATTTCCCCTATCTGTGAAAGCAGAAAGCTCATATGAGACAGAATTAGAGGGGCATTGAAGGAAGTTCACACTTATTGCAATTTGTTATTGCCTTAAAAGGACATTTTTCATCATCCATTTCATATTGGTTGGACTGTTCACCCCCTCCACCCTCCTATATATTGTTTTTTCATTGATGGTGATATTGTGAATCATCAGTGGATGATTGCTGTAATCTACTGGAAAACAAACTTTTTTTGTAACCAAAGCACATACGAGACAGACCAAGACAGGCATTTACAGGAAGTTAACGCGTGCTGTTTGTTCTTGCCTTAAAAGGACATTTTTCATCCTCATCATAATTCTGGTCACAATATTACATACGCTATAACAATAGAACGATTGTCAAGGTTTCTAAAATTAGATGTGTCAAATGTCTTATGATCAACTGTGTCTCTCAGTGTTGAGTAACTGTAACACAAAAACTGTAAAAGCTTTACACTTAATTCCTACGACACACTGTTTTCTTCACTCATTCATCTAATCATGTTCACTCTTAAAAATAAAGGTTCATACGGTAACGCTTTAGATTACGGCCCGGAAAGTACCACGTAATTCACAGGGTAATTTTCGGTAATTATAGTGTAACTATAAAGTAAGTAGGTGTAGGTATAAGGGAACAATATGTAATATTGGGAGAATAAAGGGGTAACTAGCTCGTAAATTAAAGTGTTGTAAATTAAAGTGGTGCTTATTACCCCGTTGTTACACGTAGTTACAGGGTAACTACATAATCTACGGGCTTTAAATTAAAGTGGTGCTTGTTACCCCCTTGTTACACGTAGTTACGGGGTAACTACATCATCATCATCATTTAAAAATGTTTTTGTGTTCTCATCTGGAAGTGTCAATACTTATACAATTATGCAATACTTACAGTATAGTTATTTGTAATTTTCCATGTTGTTAGGTATAGTATGCCATAAGTACCATGTAATATTAGAATAGTTAGCTTATAAAATACTTACAGTATACTTATTTGTAATTTTCCATGTTGTTACCCCTTTATTCCCCAAACTTGACATGTTTTTTTGCCTAAACACATACAACATTACAGTATAATTACAAAAAAATTACCCTGTAAATTCGATTTCATTACGCAGTACTTTCCGAGCTAGTTACCCCTTTATTCTCACAATATTACATATTGTTCCCTTATACCTACACCTACTTACTTTATAGTTAAACTATAATTACCGAAAATTACCCTGTAAATTCACTTTAATTACGTGGTACTTTCCGGGCCGTAATCTAAAGCGTTACCGTTCATACAATCACCATTACAATGCATTTTGCATAGATTTCTTTTTCTTTTCTTTTTTGAGTATAAATAGAATTTAAAGCAAATTTAACCTAATTAAATCTAAGTTAAATTTAAAACTAGTTAAATTTTATCGCCACTCACTGCTTACAATTGTACGAGAAGGAACCAAAAGGTTTAAGACTTTCCACACAAGAAGGCTTACAGAGAGTGGATATCGACAGCTATTGGGGTAGTGACGGTGTGTTCAAAATATCAAATAATAAAATATAGAAATATCTTACCACAAAAGATGCACAATCTGATACAGAAATTCTGTTCCATTTTAACCTGTCAATTGTAGACATGGAGGATGCATAAGTGAACATAAAAATGAGTCCTAGATGTGTTTCACAGATATAAAAAGGGGTGGAAGCATCTAACTAAAAAGGAACAATTCAATATGTATTTTTGTACGTTCTACCACACATACATAGAGGACCTGTCCAAATACCCAGACCTGCCGCCTTTGCACCAGACCACATGTCTACTTACATAACGTACTTCCTGTATTTGGCCCAAGTTTTCAAGTAGCTGCAACAACTGCAATTGTGTGTACCAATGGAACACACTTATATATACACTTCACAGAGCTTTATTTTGATTTTCAATACTTTGCATTTTAAAATAATCTTCAAAATGTCTGTTCAGTAGTCCCTCTTTAACAGAAGACACTATTTAAAAATGGTGGTGCTTCTAATTAAGTGATGAAAAGCAGTTGCAAATGAACAAAATACACATGGCCTACTTCTTTTTGCAGCAATAAAACATGCAACACTTTATGTTTTCCCTCCAAATTATATGTAATACACTGTAATTTAAATTAATTCGATATTTTCTTCCTTGACATCTTTGCGGGGGCACGTGAGTTGCATGATGGGATACACTTTTCTAGTGTGGGTTTAGTGTGCGTTCAGGGCAGTTTGCTTGCTTTGGCATTTTTTAAGACATGGGACAGTCGACTGCAACACATTGTTATTTGAACTACTTTAGTTTTTTTAATTTATTTTTTAATTTATTCTCAAAATGCACATATAAATAGGTGGATGCATAGCTTTTGAATGCATTTCCTCCGAGTCAGTGGCGATTTCTTTAAGACTGCAAGGGAAGCTCGGCTTCCCTTATAATGTCACAAAATTAATGGTCAAATTATGTACTATTGTATTAACATTTTATTGACTAAAAATGCGTTCATCTCAAAGACGAGTTCGTTCAGAATCAGTTACACATAGCAGGTCGGCTGACTCGATTTCCTTCTCATACATTCCCGCAGCGTCACAGTGCATTTCCCTATTGAAGCCCAGCGT
The DNA here is from genome assembly GCA_023029165.1 of Gobiocypris rarus. Taxonomy (NCBI): domain Eukaryota; kingdom Metazoa; phylum Chordata; class Actinopteri; order Cypriniformes; family Gobionidae; genus Gobiocypris; species Gobiocypris rarus. The sequence goes on along the minus strand of CM040920.1, from coordinate 4,319,947 downwards.
CCATTGACTTCAATGGGGCTGCTTTGAACGTTTTTTTTCAGCGCTTCGAAACTAGACGGTCATTGGATAAACGCTGCGATTATGTCCCGCCCACGGACGCTCAGCGTCTCTGGGGGTGAATAGGGAGTGGGCTGGCCTGGGCTCCAAGCTTCTGCGTGATGATTGGCGGGTCTGTCGAAAGACTGCATCTCCTTTTGACTGACAGCGATTCTGTAATATAAGGAATCACTGAAGCTATTCGCTCTCAGTCCCATCGCGGATTTCTCAAGTTCAGTCGAAATAAAAACTGCTGCAACCTATTTCTTTGATATTTGCTTGGCGAAATTGCTTGATTTTCATCATACATTTTACACAATTATACACCACATTCCTTTTTTCAGTTTTACAGAGTTAAAAATGTTTTTTTAGATCGTTCATTCATTCATTCATTCCTTCATTCATTCATTCATTCATTCATTCATATAACGTTAGTAGGCTAGGCTAGCATCGTGGGTGAAACTGCGCACAATGGCAGACGGTGCTAATATTGTCGACCTGATTTTGGCGAAGCCATTTGAAAGTGTTCTTTACGAGGAAAAACTTAGAATTAAACAGCAGGGCAGATCAACACCTAAGATTGATTTAGTGCAAAAGATAGGGAAAAATAACAGGTCTTTTCAGCTCTCCTGGTATGACAAAGTTAGCTGGCTGACTGGAAGTGCTGTGACAAATAAATTGTACTGCTGGCCATGCCTCTTGATGAAACCATCTCACGCATGTGTTGTTTGGTCAAAGGTGGGGTTTGGAGATCTGTCTAACTTTGACAGGGCATATAAAAGACATGAAAAGAGCAATGAACATGTGAGTGCATGTGCAAGATTAAGTTGCATGGGCAGGATCAGCGTTGAGCATGCAATAAATGAAGGTGCTCGCATTCAAGTGGCTAAACATAATGAAATAGTCAAACAAAACAGGGCCTTCCTAAACTGCCTTATTGATGTGACATCCTTGCTTGGTCGGCAAGAGCTGTCATTTAGGGGACATGATGAAAGTAGTGAATCATCCAACAAGGGGAATTTACAGGGAGTTCACAGAAACATTAGCTAAATATGACTCTGTCCTGTCCACACAATTCGAGTCCTCAACTGTGTTTTCTGGTATGTCCCATACTATTCAAAATGATTTGATCTCTGCTCTTGCAGCCACCGTTTCTGATCAGATCAGAGATGAAATTCAGGATGCTCCCTTTTTTGGATGGCAGGTGGATGAAACAACTGATATATCCTGCCGTGCCCAACGCTCTGTCATTGTTCGCTATGTGGATTGTGCAGGTAAAATTCAGGAGCGCTTTATTGGATTTTTTGATGTTTCGGTCCGTTTTTGAAATATTAAATGAGAACATGCAGGGCTACAATTTTAAGGACAAGCTTGTGGCACAGACCTATGATGGGGCTGCTGTCATGGAAAGCAATAGCCCCCAGTGCAATGTTTGTGCATTGCTATGCACACCGACTGAATCTGGTGCTGTCACAGGAGCTAAATGCTTGCCTGAGTGCAGAATTTTTTTTGCATCACTCTCTGGATTTGCCACATTTTTTTCAAAATCCACAAAGAGGACATCTTTTCTGGAGTCTGCAGGCTGTTCAAGGTTGCCCAGAAACGCTCCTACTCGATGGAATTTCACATCACGGATAGTGAGCACTGTGGCAAACAATTATGATGGCCTCCTGCAGACATTTGAGAACATCATTGCAGATACAACAATGGATGATGATACACTAGATTGTGCCAAAGGCTTTGTGAGGAAACTGGAGGATTTTGAGTTTGTGTTCATGTTTTACACATATGAACAAATCTTCTCTGAGACTAATGTGGTCTTTGTTTTTGTCCAGCAGAGGGCGATGGATGTTCTTTACTGCAAGAACAGAATTGAATCTCTCTTCTAGACCCACGAGATGAGCCAATGAGACAGCGCCGTCTGACCCAATTGCAGGATCCCCAAGTGCGATACAGAAATCTTTACATGGCCATCCTTGATACCACTTTGGAGCAGATTCCTCAACGTTTTTCAAATTTGGAAAGCATGCTCTTCTTAGAATTAGTCAATCCAGGGAAATTTGATGACATGACACATGTATTTCCAGAGGAGGTCTTCCAAAGTGTCCTGAAAAGTTATGGCCATCACTTTGATTCAGGAAGACTGAGGTCAGAACTTCAAGTCCTGTATTCAGATCCGGACTTGCAGGGTAACAGGGGAAAGCTGTGTGATTACTTGGTGTTCCTTAAAGACATGGAGTTGGACAGTGCAATGCCTCAGCTTTACAAACTGTTCTCATTAGTGGCAACAATTGCAGCTACATCTGCAGGTGTAGAAAGGAGCTTCTCCTGTTTAAAGCGACTCAAGTCCTACACCCGAAACACAATGGGCCAAGGCTGTTTAAGCAGCCTAGCTCTGCTGGCCATTGAGAGGACACTGGTCAAGTCACTTGAAAAGACTCCTAGTTGGTACGACAAGGTCACAGATCATTTTCTTGAAAAGGAACGTAGGGCAGAATTTACTTTTAAATAAATAGACAATTTTATGATGTAGGCCGAAAATGAGCTTCCCCTCTCTGACAGACCAGTAGCCGCCACTGCTCAGAGTTACCAATCAGATCGAGCAATCAGTACACATGATATAAGAACTGTGAGGACAGATGGTTTCCGAATAGACCCATTAAACCACGATAGGAGTGAAGCTTGTTGAGTGAGTGGATGTTCTCGTCATTCTAAGAAAGATTTAAACATTTTGTGAGAACCATCCTTCAATCTGATTGTACAAACGGCCATTATAGTCATTAGAATAATATGCCTTCTGATTAAATCTCTCTTTGTTTGCCGAGATTGATTGACGCTCAGTATCCAGCACAGCAGCCAATCAGCGCTCACAGATCAACGTGCAGGCAAACATCCCGCCTACAGCGCTTGGTGTGAAGTGGACAGTGAGCCTGTCGGAGCGCTGATGCCGATGCTGAACTTTTCCCTTGCAGATCAGATATGGTTTTACTTTGTTCATTGTCCGGGTGTTGTGCGTCTGTTCAAAGTAATTGTTATTCAACTTTGTAGCGATCATGTATGTGATATGCTGAACCAAGCTGTCTATTCTGTTTGCTAGTATAATGTATGTGTCACGGAGTGATTTAATGCAGCGGAACCTAAAATGGCGGAAATAGTTCCGCCTGGACCGTTGTCCATGAAACACGCAGCCAGTTCAGGTAACTCCGGGCAACCAAAATTGGGGATTATTAAGAACAGGTGTGCGAATGAACTTGGCGATTGGTGATTGGGCAATTCAGAGAAGAGGAGGCATATAAAAAAGGCATCCGGAGAACAGCAAAAGGTGAAGTTTAAACACGGAGTTAAGTTGTTTGAAGCATTCCTTTTGAAGTGATTGTGTTTTTTTGTATTTTTACCTTGAAGAGATTGTTTACACTGAGAAGTCACTGGAAAAGTATTGAGAAGAGGAAGGAGCGGAGAAATCCTTGTACTATTGACCCGGTATACGCCAGACCTCTGGAAGAGAGAGGGAAGTATTAAGTGTCAACAAAACTTGTGAGAGCGGCCCCACCCGTGCAAAGGATTGGTGGGTGAGCCGAAACCAGCTGAGAAGAGGAAGGAGTGTGCTGAAAGGTCGTGGAACCCATGCAAGTGGATACTTCATGTTTAGCCTATTCTGAGAGACAGAGAAGGCTGACCCAGAATCTGTGCTTGTACTGTGGATCGCCTGGGCATGTTATCTCCGCATGCCCAACTCGCTCTCCTCCTCCCATGGTGAGTGCTATCATTCCTGCCATTCCTCAGATGAAACCACTCACAACGATAGTGAACCTTACTGCTGCCAACACTTCCATTCCAGTGGTCGCGCTCCTCGTTTCTGGGTCAGCAGGAAACTTCATCTCCGGATCCCTCTGTCAAGACTTCGCCGTCTCCAACCGTCTATCAAGTTCAGTCCATCACGGGCAAACCCTTAAGCCGCAGTATGATCCGTCGATGTGCGATCATGTGGAGAAAATCCATCTGCTGGTTCTGGAGGAGTCCACCGCTGACGTGGTTCTAGGGCGCCCGTGGCTGGTCCAACACAGTCCCACCATCCCGAAGTCCTGAAGTGGGGCGACCACTGCTTCTCCAGCTGTTTTACGGTTCTACCTGTTCCAAGATCTCCGTGCTCCGTAAAGGTCTCCTTGAACGCTACCTCCATTGAAAGTCCTATCGAAAACCGCTCCGTGGAGATCCCAACTGACTACGCCCCCTTCAGTGACGTCTTCTGCCCTCAACGCGCCTCCAAGCTTCCTCCACACTACCCATGGGACTGTGCCATCGATCTGTTACCGGGTGAACCAGTGCCTAGGGGACGCACATACCCCCTGTCAGTACCGGAAGAATACATCAAAGAGGTCCTTAATCAAGGTTACATCCGCCCATCTACTTTCCCTGCTGCTTCCAGCTTCTACTTTGTGGCAAAGAAGGACTGAGGCTTGCGGCCTTGCATTGATTACCGGTCCCTCAACAAAATAAACGTCAAGTTTCGCTACCCACTTCCCCTCGTCCCAGCGGCCCTAGAACATCTCCGTGGTGCCACTGTGTTCACCAAGCTGGATCTCCGCAGCATGTAAAACCTCATCCGGATACACGAGGGGGACGAGTGGAAGACCGCCTCTATGCTTGGTCCTCCAATGCTTGCGAGAATTCCATCTGTTCCTCAAAGTAGAGAAGTTCTCTTTCCACCAGCCTTCTGTCCAATTCCTTGGATACCACATTGATCACAGTGGCATCCGGATGGACGAGGGAAAGGTCTCCGCCATCCAGACTTGGCCCACTCCCACTACCATCAAAGAACTCCGTTTCCTCGGATTTTCCAACTTCTATCGTCGCTTCATCAAAAATTGCAGCACCATCGTCAGTCCACTTACCAACCTTCTCCGTAAACACCCCAAGTCTCTGTCCTGGTCCCAGTCTGCCACCAACGCCTTCGACACACTGAGGAAAGCCTTCACAATCGCTCCCCTCCTCATCCACCCAGACCCAGAGAGGCCATTCATCATCGAGGTGGACGCCTCCACCACAGGAGTGGGAGCGGTTCTCTCACAGCAGCAGGGGACACCAAGTAGACTCCATCCATGTGCCTTCTCCCGGAAGCTCAACCCGGCGGAGGTCAACTACGACATCAGTGACCGAGAACTCCTGGCAGTCAAGCTTGCTTTGGAGGAGTGGAGGCATTGGTTGGAGGGAGCCAAACACCCATTCCAAGTTCTCACAGACCACAAGAACCTAGAGTACCTGAAAGCTGCTAAGCGACTCAATCCTCGCCAAGCTCAATGGGCAATGTTCTTCTCCAGATTCAACTTCTCAATCTCCTATCGTCCAGGATCAAAGAATGTGAAAGCTGATGCTTTATCCTGTCTTCATGCTCCAGAAGAAAGGAACGAAGCTCCAGAAACAATACTTCCAGAGTCTATCTTCGTCAGTCCTATCCAATGGTCAGAAGAGACCATTCCCTCCTCCCATGCCTCCGCTCCTACTCCGCCGGGTTGCCCCCAGGGCTTGCAATACATCTTACGGGCACGATGCACTCCACTCCTGCACTCAGTTCACTCTTCACTTGGCACTGGTCACCCGGGGGTCAATGAAACCCTCTCGCTGCTCAAACAATGCTTCTGGTGGCCCAATATGGCCAACGACGTCAGGAGGTACGTGCAGGGCTGCAGGGTGTGCGCCATCTCCAAAACCCCACGCCATCTTCCCACCGGCAAGCTACTTCCCCTGCCCGTTCCTGAGAGACCCTGGTCACACCTGGGAGTGGATTTCGTTACGAATCTCCCTGAGTCTGACAGTCACACATGCATCATGGTAGTGGTGGATCGTTTCTCCAAAGCTTGTCGCCTTATACCTCTGGAAGATCTACCTACAGCCATGACTACGGCCAAACTAAAGTTTAACCATGTCTTCCGTTATTTTGGAATACCTGAAGATATTGTCTCTGACAGAGGACCTCAATTCATCTCTCAGGTCTGGAAGGCATTCCTCTCCCTCCTGGGTGTGACCGTCAGTCTATCCTCCGGCTACCACCCTCAGTCGAACGGGCAGACGGTAAGGAAGATTCAGGAGATTGGCAGCTTCCTGCGTACCTTCTGTTACGGCCACCAGGACTCCTGGAACCAGTACGCACAAAATTCCCTCCGGCAAGCCACAACTGGATTAACTCCATTCCAGTGCGTACTCGGCTACCAACCTCCGCTGTTCCCCTGTGATGGGGAACCCTCCAACGTGCCAGCGGTCGACTACTGGTTCCGGGAGAGCAAGAGGGTTTGGGACTCAGCTCACAATCAACTGCAGAAAGCCCTATACAGTGTGTGAGTGTGGATGCTTTATAGTCCAAGGTGATTGGTGGATTGAGTGGCTGCAGGTGGCGGTGATCAGAAGGCGGTGAAAGGGATCGTGAGTAATGTAGTGCGCTGGAACCTGACGTGTCTGTGACCGTTATAGTTCGGGTCAAATTGACCCTAATTGGATTCAAAACAATTCCCCCAAAATCACTGTGAAAAAAAGCATACAAGAATTAACTTTTAATATCAATGCTTTTCACACATTACAAAGAATACATTTTGGAATTTATGATTTATAAATGTTTTTATCCACTCTTTTTAAGACTGCCCTTGCCCCACACCTGTGGGACATTAGCAATTATACATTTAGAACTATAATATCTTAGTCTAAACCTGAAGTAATCATGACAAACTTAATATCATGTAAAGACTCTAGTTTTCATATTTGTTGACTGATTTTCAAAATAAATGACAGAGCAATAGAGAAATAGACTCTCCATTTGTAATGCAATGCCAACTGATGCACGCCCTGGTTCTTTCTGTATGTTTTAGAGATTGAATTCAAATCATATATTAACATTACTTCCCAAACTACTTCTGCATAAAAATTTCTGCTTCATAAATATTATGGAAAGATCACTCAGATCACTCAAACCATATATGGAAATTGAAGAGAAAATACTGAAAATTCTTTTTTTGAGATATTAACCTAAAATTTGCCACAGAACTTGTTCAGAAGTTTTAGAAAATGTTTTTAAATGTTTTGTAAAATATATATTTAATATAAAATATTTTAAAATTTTAAATGTTCATTAACTATATAAACATCTATAACGTTTTTTTAAACTGTACTTTTACAACTTGTTTTACTTTTACAATAATCTGTGACATTTCGCCTTTATAGATACCAAACTTATGTCTGTGCTCTGAAGTATTCAAGATTTATAACAATTTAAGTTGGAAAAGTCATATTCAAGTATATGCTCAAAAAGTGGGACATACAGTTTACAGGTAAAACAACTTTTATTTCACATACTTTTAAAATGAAATGTTAAACTCAGCAAGACAGTCACTTCAGAACTAGAGTTGAAGAGCTCTGACACACATCTGTACAATTATTTTGAATAGCTACTCAAATTGACCAAGAAACATCACGAACGTAACTCATTTTCTATGTTTATGTCAAAATACATGAGCATGTTGAAACATTGCATGCATGTTCATGACCCTAAATGAGAAAAAGTCACAATGTCAAGAAAAAAACAACTGGGATTTCAGTCAACTCAAAAATCGAAATGGGTCAAATTGACCTGCAACATAACACAAGGGTTAAGATGGTTAAGGCTACGTTAATATGGGGCTTTGCATTAATTGGTCATCAATTTTGAGCCTTTATCCCAAGTTTCCTGCAGATTCTAATATGTCTTCCTGCACTGATTTATAAAAATATAATAAAAATACATTAAAGAGGTTTTAGGTATTTGTTAGGTTTGCTACAATTGAATCTGACATCTCAGCCACACAAACACCTCAAATCACAGAATCACAGACTTGCTTTCATACTCAAATATTTTATTTCAAGCACAAATTAATGCATATAAATAATGACACAAAATAAGTGTCCAAATTATCTAATTTTGACTTTTGATGTTTAGCTTACCAACAACAAGTGCCATTTTGTAAAGAGACCAATAATGCAAAAAAAAAGCCAAACAAACAATATATAAAGCAGAAAGCATTAAACATTTTCAAATATACCCAGAGCAAAACCCTATCATGAAAATCTGTAGACACATGATAAGAAACCTATAGAAGCTTGTTTGCACCACTGAATAAAAAATAAATAACTGGACTTTATAACTCGCAATTCAAACTTTTTTCCTGCAATTGTGAGTTTATATCTTGCCATCTTTTTTTCTAATAACTGTCGCATAACAACTGTCGCAGAATTGTGAGAAAGTCTCAATTACCTTTCTTTTTTTTTTTTTCATGGCGGAAACAAGCTTCCATAAAACAATGTGCATGTGAGAACAAGGTCCTCCAATATTTCAGCTGGTTTACACACTGTCATTATCAGTGTTCATAACAATGAAGAAAGTTAAATATTTGAAATGCTATAAATACTTTAATTGTGGAAACTCATTGCACTCACTGATAAGATAATGATGAGTAGTGATCTGAAGTTCAAAATTGTCCGTTTTTCATTCTAATTAATAAAATTCTATATCAGGACAGATTATTTTGCTACACTGAGGTGTTAAACATATTCACGTTTCATTCTCAAGCCCACGAAACACAATCAGTACTTATATCTTATAGAAACTGTTTGAGTGCACATTATTGTGGCATGTTTGGCTCTCCTCCTGCATCCCCCTGTGCCTCCTGCAGCATCTGCTTGTACTGGCTTTTGAAGAACCCAGCCTTGTAAAGGGAGAAAATATGCAGTAAAACATTGATTGTGTAGACAGGTGAAAGTGCCAGAGATTGATTTTATGATGGCGATATACAGTACCTTATAGAGGGCCGCTGTGACGAGAGCCAGTAGCAGCAGTCCTCCTATTACCCCTCCAGTGATCTCTTTGGTCAGGTTCACCTCCTCATACACCTCCACTTGAGTATTAATCTAAAAGTAGAAAGATATGAGCAAGTGATTTTTTTGTGCAGTCAGAAATGATTTCATTGTAACAGGAAGTCCTCCTCCTTCCTCCCACACAGATGTTCCATGTCAAACAATACATTATAATTTGGGTTACATTAAATTCTATTTGTGAATTGTATTACTGCACCGAATTCAATGACAAATATGACATTTCAGTTCTGTCGCTGGATACTTGAATGGTTAGACCAAAGGATGACACTTACGGCCTAACGTGGTGTGTTGTTATTTTGGGCCATGTGCTCCTGTTTCTGTCTAGATCCCACCCCCCTTGTTATCTCGTTATTGGTTCATTTGCCTGACCTGTTTTCTCTCATTTCCTGCTTGATTTGTCCCCTTTATAAGCTCCTTTTGTTTGTCAGTCTTTGTTGGATCGTTGTTATGTCTACGTCTCCTGGTTCCCCCGTGATTTCTGTTTGGTATGTTTTCAGTTTGTTTTGTTATTGTTATTTCAAGTTAAGGTTGCCCCCTTTGTGGATTTTTTTTTGTATTTATGTTAATTTTTATAAATAAATCATTTGTTTCTGCACTTGAGTCCTCGCACCAGTTTCTTCTTGTTCTGATGTGACAGAACGATCCGACCAAGATGAGGACTCAGCAGAGGAAGGACTCTACTTTGGTGGTTCCAAGCCCAGAGACCATACCAGAGGAAATTGCCTTACCATGGTTGGCTAGCGCTCCAAGTCCGGGGGTTCCTAGTCCAGAGCCACACAGGGTGATTGCCTTACCATGGTTGGTCAGTGCATCGAGTCCGAAGGTACCAGTTCCGGTGATCACAGTTTCAATGGTCCCGAGTCTGGTGGTCCCAGTTCCGGTGGACCTAGTTCCGGTGGATCGTATTCCAGTGGACCCAGTTCTGGTGGTCCCTGTCCCGGTGGATCGTGTTCCGGTGGACCCAGTTCCAGTGGACCCAGTTCCGGTGGTCCCAAGCTCTGATACGGTCTGGAGGGCTGTACTTGGGTTTTACGTTGTGGTAGTTTTGTGTGCTTGGGATGAGCATGGGGCTTCCTCCAGCACTTCGGCAGTCATCCCAGAGCAGCCTGCGGTCGTCCTGGAGGATCTGCCAGAGCTGCCTAGATGCATTGCCCTGCAGTGGTCAGCCCCTGAGCAGCATCCAGGGAGGGCCCCAGCCCAGCTTGATGTGGGTCTGGCTTGTCAGGCTAATACACTACCATTTAAAAAGTATGGAGTTGGAGCAAGGATGCATTAAATTGTTGAAAAGAGTGAGGAAAGACATATTATAATGAATTCTATTTAAAATAAATGCTGTTCTTTTGAACTTTCTATTCATCAAATATTTCTGAAAAACATGAAGTAGTGCAAATATTTGCCAAATTAATAATAAAATGTTTCTTGAGCAGCAAATCATCGTAGAATGATTTCTGAAGGACCATGTGACACTGAAGACCAGAGTAATAATGCTGAAAATTCATCTTAAATTCATTAAATAATATTTTTTAAATATAATCAAATAGAAAAGTTATTTTAAAATGTAATATTTCACAATATTACATGTTTACTCTATTTTTAGTCAAATAATGCAGGCTTGTTGAGCAGAAGAGATTTTCAAAAACATAAAATTCCTTCTTACAGACCCCAGACTTTTGAACAATAGTGTACCTACTTCTGACTATTCTTGGGTTCTTGAAAGGCGTATATAAATAAAATGTTATTATTAAAACCCTTCTGACTTCACTGAAAAATCATAAAAAATACAAAAGTATATCTGATATGAAAAAAGAGAATGAAATAGATCAAATAAACAAATCTAAAGAAAGCTATAAAAACAGTAGACTGCTGTTATAGATTCCTTCAAACAGAGCACTGTTTTGATTTTTTTTTTAAAGTCATTAGACTTGACATGAGCGATCACTGAATCACCTGGACAGACGGCGCGGTGTGTTGAGAATCCGAGGAAAAGAAAATGTATTTGCTCTTGTCATAATCCAGAGACGCTGAACTGACCAACTCAAAAACAGCAGCTCTGAGTCCAGTCTAAGAGAGACACAGATCATGACAATAAGAAATAATCAAACAATTATGAAAATATATGATCTGCTCTGTGATATGAATTTGCTTTAAAAGTCAGATACCTGCTCAATCCATCCAGAGCTCACATTGCCAGATATATTATAGAGTTTCCTTTCATTCTTTATGAGAGTAACGTCACAGCTGAACACAGCACACACCGCCACAGAGCAGTTCTGACACACACAGAGAGAGAGAGAGAGAGAGAGAGAGAGAGAGAGAGAGAGAGAGAGAGAGAGAGAGAGAATCAATGACGCATGTTTATCACATACAATAAATAAATTGTGGAAATCAAATGTGGGAAAACAAAGCAAAATTCAAAAAGTGTTCTCACAACCACACGGTGATTTTTAATAACTTCCAACAATGTAACACTGGAGATAGCAGGCTTCTCCATGTTCTCAGGCTTGCAGTCAGAAATCTATATTAATAATAAAGAAAGAAAATCTCATTTTCTGTCAGCAAATGTGACGAGCTGATCCCACTGGGAAGAAATTAAAGGACACGGCAGTTTAAAACAGTAGTTCTCAAACTCTCATATTCACAAACTCATATTCACTAATATAGTTATAGCACTCCTGCTGTGATTATGACTTTTGTTTTTTTGATATACTGAATTAATAGGATTCATTTAAAGTATAAAATTAACCACAAATCATTTTGTGATACCAGGAGTTTTTTTTTAGCATTTTAATTTAGATTAAAGTTAGTTTATGGAAATATATTAATATATAATTTATTAATTTATATATTTGTACATCATCCTGCAGCCACCTAGTCAGCCCGGCCACCTTTTTCAGAATCACTGATTTCAAACATAAGTAAACTGTAAGTAACCTTTTGTTCAGTCACTCCAAGTTAAGTCAAACTGACGAATGGGGGTTTCGCTTAGAAGCCTATTACCTTCGTGTTCTTACAAAATGAGCTAATGGCAATGAAATGCCATGGGTCTGCGGAATTTGCATAGCGTAGCTCCACCCCACTTTGTGGTTATATAAGGAAGTACGCTGCCAATGACGCATTGTTTTGTTTCTGCACATTATGTTTCTGCTTCGGAGCCAACAGCATCTCTTCACTCCTGCAAGCCTGAATTCTGAGTTCTCTCTTCAGTTCTTCGAGACAAGCGGTTCTCCAGTGTGACGGCGTGACGGCACGTTCCAGCGATCTCACATTATCTGCCTGCTGATCTAGCAGTGATCTGCAACAGCTGTGTGTGTGTTTGCACAATCACTGCTTGACGTGTTTGGGCTTCAGCATGCTCAGGCAACGTTTGTGGATGAGTCATGTTCTCACTGCAGACTCAATGACCTCCGTAACAGAGAAAGAATCCCCTCTGTCACACCCCAATCTACCGTCTCTGCGAGAGATGGTACTTTGGCTGGTGGCCATGGTGACCTGAGGCTGGTAAAGCCCCGACAATCATTCCTCGGGTCACACCCCCCCCTCACACACTGCTACCAACGAGTGGTCGGACTGAAGCAGCAGGACCGTTTGTTGACGCCCGCGTGTTTCGCTCTGTGCTCCAGATGGCCATGAGATGTCGATCACTGCATCTGAAGTTGGGCTAGAGTCCTCTGCAGATGAAAAATCGGCTGTGCTGCCACCTTTGGGTGGGCCAGCACTGTTCGAGTCTGGGGGAGAATCCTTTGTTTCCGCTAATGGCCCCCGGGTCAGCAGTGCCCATAAAGAACTCATGTCCCCATCTCTGAGCTCTCAGAGTCCGCGGATGGCAGTGTGCAGAGCAGACCCCAGTGAAACGCACGTTCTTCCCTGGTCTTCTCTCTGTCACGGTGTGGAATTCGACCCTGCCCACACCTTGTGGCACTTCCACACCTTGCCATGTCTGGGCTGGTCATTCAGCTTAGCTGCCCCATCGTGGGTACACTTGTGGCTCGCACAACCCGCTAGCTCAGTTCTGGAAGCCTAACAAGCTCCCGAACTTTCCAGCTGGCTTGCTCACAGGCTCGGCTTTGCAAGTCAATTTGCACGGCCTCCTCCCAGGGTTCGGGGAGTCCACTATACCATGGCGGGTGGCAATGTGCGGAGGTCCACACCCTCCTGGCAAAGAGTGCAGTCGAGATCGTCCCTCCAGCCAAGATGAGGTTCGGCTTCCACAGCCCTGACTTCATTGTGCCTAGGAAAAGCAGTGGGTCATGACAATCCCTGGACCTGTATATCTTGAACTGAACCCTTCTCAGGCTTCCATTCAAGTTGTTCACAGCGAAATGGTTTCGTCTGTAGCGCTTGACCTGAAGGACCTGTACTCTTATGTCTCCTTTTTTCCAGACCCTGACGGGATGCGGCAGGATTTTGCACGACAAGCCTATGCGTTGAAGTGGAACCTCTTCGTCACCTGGTGCTCTTCTCGGTGAGAAGACCACAGGAAATGCCCGTTCGGGTCCATGCTCTACTTCCTCCAAGTAGGGCTGAAGCGTTGGCTGTCTCCTCTACCCTGAAGGTTTAGGTGGCTGCAATATCGGCTCACCACAACCTGGTGGATTCAAAAATGGTAGGACAGCACGACCTGATCCGCAGGTCTAAGATGCCCTTTTGGAACCTTGCAGTGGTGTTATATACCCTGCTGAGAGCTCCCTTTGAGCACTTGCAGTGCTTTGAGTTTTAAGTTCCTTTCAATGAAAGTGACGCTCTTGATTGCCATGGCTTCTATCAAGGGGTATGGGACCTGCAGGCATTTTGGGTTGACGAAACATGCCTGCTAACTCTCACAAATTAGCCTGAGACCCCAGCTTGGATATGTGTCCAAGGTTCCCACCTCTTCAGATGCTGAACCTGCAAGCGCTGCCTTGAAGGAGGCAGACCCAGCCTTGGCACTGCAATGTCCAGTACGTTCCCTTGTTCTTACGTAGACCGGTCGCAGTGTTCAGGACCTCGTTCTTGTCTGTTACAGATGGCAGCAGAAAGGGAAGGCTCTCTCCAAGCAGAGGTTGTCGCCATTGAACTTATGTTCAGGGCATACCATGCCCCCTCAGGGCACACTCCACTGGAGTGTTGCCTCTTCTTGGGCTAAGCGCATGGCGCCTCCTTAACAGACATTAGAGCTGCAGGCTGGGCGACACCCAACACATCCACAAGATTAAAAAATCTCTGAGTGTAGCCAGTTCCTCTCGTGTACTTGCCCCAAAGGGCCAGTAACTGGACATGCTCAGGTGTCATTGCTTACTGAGCCATTCCACTCGACAGACTGGATGCATGCACATATTATTTAGGTGAGTTTCTCAGTAAGAGTTCCTCCAGCACTGTTGATGCTGACTCAAAAGTGCATGACCGCTTGGTCAGCCCTCGTGTTAGGCAAGTTGCCTCCATGTGCATGGTTCCCCCATTGGGCAAACCCACATGAGTATTTCCATGGTAAGTCTCTCTGAGTGCATGTCTTCCCTTGGTCAGACATCTTGCCAAACCTGGGGTTGAAAGATTCCATCTGCGGTTGGATACTACAGAAGCTCCATATGCAGCCAACACGTGGGCCATATGTGTAAACTAAAGTCCTCCCTTCGGGCAGGCATTGTGTTGCATTTCTCCACATGGGATATGCTTCCCAGTTTACCTTGCTATTCCTCTGTTAAGCGGAGTCCTTCGTCCATACTAGTCTCGCGACAGGGATCTCACACTTGCGCAGGGAACTGGAAGACAGCCGATTGGTGTGATAAGATTGGACCCCATTCGTCAGTCACTGATGTAACTCGGAGTGACTGAACGAAAGGGAATGTATCTTTGTTACGTCCCTCTGCCACTTCCGCTGTACCGCTGGAGTCTGAGATAAGAAATAAATTCACACACTTGCAAATTTGAATTAGTCCAGATGTTAGTATCACCAAGTTTCACTGGTACTCTGATGAAAACTTTGAAAGTTAATTCTCTGAGGTCATTCTGAACCTGAAAGAGGAGGGGAAAGAAAGGAAGAGTTATGGGCATTTGAGTGTTTTCCTCTTTTGTTAAAATTAATCATTCAGCCTTTTTGAAACACTAGATTTTAGTGTACTATAAAACCTTTTTATAAAATACTTTAAGATTCAGAATTTGAACCAATACCCGTATTATCTGCTGGACTGGTTTCATAAGATCCCTTTTCCCTGAAGTAAAATTTATGTGGATGGTGGAGTTTTCATGCCTTTCATTTAAAATTAAGAAAGAAAATGACAATATTACAGTATAGAATAAAGAAAAATGTGGTATTTTTTATACAGAAACACGGAGCAGAGCACTAACCTTATCAAGGCAATATAGATGGCATGTTTGACATCAATGGTTTTCTGTTTGTTAAACTCACTGTCGTTTGAGTGTCTGTCATTCCCACTATGAGAGATGGAGTCAAAGGTCAAAGGCTGTTTTATGCTTTGAGTTCACTCAAACAATTTCTAGCAAACAAAGATGATGTCATACCTCGTGACCGCAGCAGTAAACGTCACATTTTGTCCCAAGGTACTTTCTTTATTAATACTGTATGTAATCTCAAAGACAACCTAGTATTCGAACGGGGAAAAAAACAAATACAGAATATGACTAATTTAAGTTGTTGTAAATCATATGTCAATGTAACATGTTGAGTCACACAGCAATGAAAGTTGCTCTGGATAAGAGTGTTATATATATTATTATTATTATTTTTTTTTTTTACATTTGTGTAATCTTGTATCAGCAACAACCCTCCACAAGCTTTCATGATTGGGGTTGCTTTATGTCAAGATTTTAAATCCAAATTAGAGCTTTCTTTTGAAATCAATAAATTAATAAATTATCCAACAAGTGTTTTACTTAATCTTCCCAATTTGACAACCATGTGCTGATGATCTGAAAATAAAGGCAAACATGTACACTATATTGCCAAAAGTTTTGGGATGCCTGCCTTTACATGCACAACTTTAATGACATCCCATTCTTAATCTGTAGGGTTTAATATGGAGTTGTCCCACCCTTTGCAGCTATAACAGCTTCAACTCTTATGGGAAGGCTTTCCACAAGGTTTAGGACCATTTGACCATTCTTCTAGAAGCGCATTTGTGAGGTCTGGCACTGATGTTGGACGAGAAGGCCTGGCTCGTAGTCTC
Source organism: Gobiocypris rarus (assembly GCA_023029165.1). NCBI lineage: Eukaryota > Metazoa > Chordata > Actinopteri > Cypriniformes > Gobionidae > Gobiocypris > Gobiocypris rarus. Next base: position 4,303,856 of record CM040920.1, on the reverse strand, counting down.
CGCTCTAAGGTCACGATCAGACAGAATGCACTTTTCATTTTTGAAAACGTGAGGCACACCACACTGCCTTTTTGGTTGATGTTTTTTAATTTAGAAAATAGCAGTGCACTGCATTTTTTTTATTTATTTTTTTATGGTTCTTGACAACCCCTGAATCAGCTGTGCTGTCAGTCTAATCAAGATAACCGTCACCACAATGGAAGGCCTGCCTCTCCATTCATTCGATTGGACAATGGGGGAAAAACGCAATGACATTGGGCAACTTCAAGCGCTCCTTCAAAAACTTGAGACACAGCAGACGGTTAAAACACGAGGCACCCGGGCGCATAAGCAGCACGCATAACTTCTTAAAAAGGTGCCTCTCACTGTAAAAACGCATTCTACCAGTTTAACAGTTAAATGATAGAGCGAGCTTTTGGTATTTGTTGAACTAAACAAATATTGAATTACTAGTAATTTCTCGCAGGAAATTACATCAGAAGTGGAAAATGTTGGTCAAAAACTTACATTTACTCACAAACTGACCAGCAAACACAACTTTCGGACATCATCTTTTTTTTCTTGCTCAACTGTCATAGAACGGAACAAACAGGATTGTGGGATATCAAAGGCAGCGGAGGACATGCTGCCTTCAAAAATCAATCCATTGAAGGAGACAGGAAGTAAAGCTAACATTAAATCAAATCAAATCAAATTTACTTTATTTGGCACACAAACCATATACACAAGTGCAACAGTAGGTGCAATGCTTTCTTAGGTGCTATTCCAAGCAACATAGTAACATGACACGAGACATATGACAACAAAAAAAACAAGTGCAGCAGTAGGTATTCTTACTCCGTTCCAACAGCATAGTGACAAGACATGGGACATACGATGACCAAGACAACATAATCAGCTGAGGGGTTCACACCAATGCAGCCATTTGCGGCACCAACTTTGAACCAGAATAGAGAAAGCAGTCAGGTAAGTAATGTTTTCCTGGCAACTACCAAACCCAGATTTATCCATTGGATTGCCAGACAGAGAAGCATGATTGGTCTCCAATGACCATGTCTCCACTGCTCTAGAGTCCAATGGCGGCATACTTTACACCAGTGGTTTTCAAACTTGTCCTGGAGGCACCCCAGTCCTGCACATTTTGTATGTCTTCCTTATCAGACACACCCAATTTAGTTCTTGCAGTCTCTACTAACGAGCTGATGAGGTGAATCAGGTATGACAAATTAGGAAGACACACAAAATGTGCAGGGCTGGGGTACCTCCTGGATACGTTTGAAAAGCAATGCTTTATACCACGGCATCCAAGGCTTTGCATTGCACTTGGTGATGTAAGGCTTGGATACGGCATCCAAGGCTTTGCATTGCACTTGGTGATGTAAGGCTTGGATACGGCATCCAAGGCTTTGCATTGCACTTGGTGATGTAAGGCTTGGATGCAGCTGCTTGGCCATGGAAACCCATTCCATGAAGCTCTCTACGCACTGTTCTTGAGCTAATCTGAAGGCCACTCAAAGTTTGGAGGTCTGTAACTATTGACTCTGCAGAAAGTGGGCGACTTCTGCACACTGTGCACCTCCTCATGCACTGACCCTGCACTGTGGCCTAACACTAAGTTGCTTTTGTTCCCAATTACTTCCACTTTGTTTTAACACCACTAACAGTTTACCGTGGAATATTTAGTTGTGAGAAAATTTCATAAATGGACTTATTGCACAGGTCACAACCTATCATGTTTCCGCGCTTGAATTCACTGAGCTCCAGAGAGCGACCCATTTTTTCACAAATGTTTGTAGAAGCATCTCAATGCCTAGTGCTTGATCTATACACCTGTGGCCATGAAGTGATTGGAACACCTGAATTCACTGATTTGGAGGGGTGTCCCAATATTTTTGTTCAGTTGATGGAGTTCAACAATCTCCATTGTGATATTCTGCTTAAATGAACAAATTAAGTATCTTACTACCCATCATTGACTAAATCTGTGAGCAAACCTTCTTGGGGACTAATTATAATAAATCTAAACATCAATCTCAACTATAAAATAAACCCTGTCTTTGGCATTCTCTTGATTTGTGCTCACTTGAAAGTGCAATAAGTCCCAAATGAGAACACTCGTGATTTATAATTTTTGAGCAAAATAATGATCATCAGTGTAACCATTAACATGCATTACTCCACATAAGCAAACGTTTTTGTCAGGGGTGTGATTACTGACCTGAGTGTTTCCTTTGAGGATGGGTTTACTGATTTGGCAGGTGGTTTCTCCCAGTGTAACTCCTCGCTCAGCATCCAGAGATACACACTCCACTCTGCCCTGCTCATACAGAAAGTGCATCATATATTTCAACACACACACACATTATATACACAGGTCCTTCTCAAAAATTAGCATATTGTGATAAAGTTCATTATTTTCCATAATGTAATGATAAAAATTTAACTTTAATATATTTTAGATTCATTGCACACCAACTGAAATATTTCAGGTCTTTTATTGTTTTAATACTGATGATTTGGGCATACAGCTCATGAAAACCCAAAATTCCTATCTCAAAAAATTAGCATATCATGAAAAGGTTCTCTAAACGAGCTATTAACCTAATCATCTGAATCAACTAATGAACTCTAAACACCTGCAAAAGATTCCTGAGGCTTTTAAAAACTCTCAGCCTGGTTCATTACTCAAAACCGCAATCATGGGTAAGACTGCTGACCTGACTGCTGTCCAGAAGGCCATCATTGACACCCTCAAGCGAGAGGGTAAGACACAGAAAGACATTTCTGAACGAATAGGCTGTTCCCAGAGTGCTGTATCAAGGCACCTCAGTGGGAAGTCTGTGGGAAGGAAAAGTGTGGCAAAAACGCTGCACAACGAGAAGAGGTGACCGGACCCTGAGGAAGATTGTGGAAAAGGACCGATTCCAGACCTTGGGGGACCTGCGGAAGCAATGGACTGAGTCTGGAGTTGAAACATCCAGAGCCACCGTGCACAGGCGTGTGCAGGAAATGGGCTACAGGTGCCGCATTCCCCAGGTCAAGCCACTTTTGAACCAGAAACAGTGGCAGAAGCGCCTGACCTGGGCTACAGAGAAGCAGCACTGGACTGTTGCTCAAATTTTGCATGTCATTCGGAAATCAAGGTGCCAGAGTCTGGAGGAAGACTGGGGAGAAGGAGATGCCAAAATGCCTGAAGTCCAGTGTAAAGTACCCACAGCCAGTGATGGTCTGGGGTGCCATGTCAGCTGCTGGTGTTGGTCCACTGTTTTATCAAGGGCAGGGTCAATGCAGCTAGCTATCAGGAGATTTTGGAGCACTTTATGCTTCCATCTCCTGAAAAGCTTTATGGAGATGAATATTTCGTTTTTTCAGCACGACCTGGCACCTGCTCACAGTGCCAAAACCACTGGTAAATGGTTTACTGACCATGGTATTACTGTGCTCAATTGGCCTGCCAACTCTCCTGACCTGAACCCCATAGAGAATCTGTGGGATATTGTGAAGAGAAAGTTGAGAGACGCAAGACCCAACACTCTGAATGAGCTTAAGGCCGCTATCGAAGCATCCTGGGCCTCCATAACACCTCAGCAGTGCCACAGGCTGATTGCCTCCATGCCACGCCGCATTGAAGCAGTCATTTCTGCAAAAGGATTCCCGACCAAGTATTGAGTGCATAACTGAACATAATTATTTGAAGGTTGACTTTTTTGGTATTAAAAACACTTTTCTTTTATTGGTCGGATGAAATATGCAAATTTTTTTAGATTTTTTGGGTTTTCATGAGCTGTATGCCAAAATCATCAGTATTAAAACAATAAAAGATCTGAAATATTTCAGTTGGTGTGCAATGAATCTAAAATATATGAAAGTTAAATTTGTATCATTACATTATGGAAAATAATGAACTTTATCACAATATGCTAATTTTTTAGAAGGACCTGTATATATATATATATGTATTAGTGTTGGGCCGTTATCGGCGTTAATGTGCTGCGTTAACGTGCGACTCTTATCGGGCGATAAAAAAATATCGTCGTTAATCTATTCTCAAAGTTGGGTTTGGAGCTGGGTCTATACTACGCAAGCTATTATGCTTCACCTATGATCTTTCACGTTGATATTTTAGCACGGATGTATACCAAGAATGAGACTTCGAACCTGCGTGTATGCCTACTGTGTAATTACCACATCAAGCGTGAACGCTGTCTTCCAAACTCGGCAGCGCACCTGCGAACCGTACTCGAGTCCTGGTGAGCGTGACTGACATACTGTAAGCAGACAGCTGTAGATCTAATTTCTGCTCGTCGTCAGCGTTCTTTAGAGCATTTGCAGTACATCCGTGGCAGATGGATGCAAGTGCCATTACCTACTGAAGCTTTGGTAACAAAACCAACGGTTAAAAAACAAAAATATAAAAATTAGGTGAACAACGCTATTCGTTTTCCACCTTCTCGCTCGACGTCGTTATTAAGTAACGGGGTAAACAGCTGCTGCTTTGATGACGCAAACCGCAAACGCACCCCGGTTCGGACCCAAATAATATAATATGAGCACGCAGAATTCAAATGAGCCATTTTAATCTAGATTAATTCCAAGATTACAGTGAGATTAATCTAGATAAAAAAAAATGTATCTGTGCCCACCACTAATATATATATACACTCACCTAAAGGATTATTAGGAACACCATGCTAATACTGTGTTTGACCCCCTTTCGCCTTCAGAACTGCCTTAATTATACGTGGCATTGATTCAACAAGGTACTGAAAGCATTCTTTAGAAATGTTGGCCCATATTGATAGGATAGCATCTTGCAGTTGATGGAGATTTGTGGGATGCACATCCAGGGCACAAAGCTCCCGTTCCACCACATCCCAAAGATGCTCTATTGGGTTGAGATCTGGTGACTGTGGGGGCCATTTTAGTACAGTGAACTCATTGTCATGTTCAAGAAATCAATTTGAAATGATTCGAGATTTGTGACATGGTGCATTATCCTGCTGGGAGTAGCCATCAGAGCATGGGTACATGGTGGTCATAAAGGAATGGACATGGTCAGAAACAATGCTCAGGTAGGCTGTGACATTTAAACAATGCCCAATTGGCACTAAGGGGCCTAAAGTGTGCCAAGAAAACATCCCCCACACCATTACACCACCACCACCAGCCTGCACAATGGTGACAAGGTATGATTGATCCATGTTCTCATTCTGTTTACACCAAATTCTGACTCTACCATCTGAATGTCTCAACAGAAATCGAGACTCATCAGACCAGGCAACATTTTTCCCGTCTTCAACTGTCCAATTTTGGTGAGCTTGTGCAAATTGTAGCCTCTTTTTCCTATTTGTAGTGGAGATGAGTGGTACCCGGTGGGGTCTTCTGCTGTTGTAGTCCATCCGCCTCAAGGTTGTGCGAGTTGTGGCTTCACAAATGCTTTGCTGCATACCTCGGTTGTAACGAGTGGTTATTTCAGTCAAAGTTGCTCTTCTATCATCTTGAATCAGTCTGCCCATTCTCCTCTGACCTCTAGCATCAACAAGGCATTTTCCCCCACAGGACTGCCGCATTCTGGATGTTTTTCCCTTTTCACACCATTCTTTGTAAACCCTAGAAATGCGTGAAAATCCCAGTAACTGATCAGATTGTGAAATACTCAGACCGGCCCGTCTGACACCAACAACCATGCAACGCTCAAAATTGCTTAAATCACCTTTCTTTCCCATTCTGACATTCAGTCTGGAGTTCATGAGATTGTCTTGACCAGGACCACACCCCAAAATGCATTGAAGCAACTGCCATGTGATTGGTTGATTGGTGTTCCTAATAATCATTTAGGTGAGTGTATGTATATATATATATATATATATAATGCATCTAATCAACATTACATTTATTACATAGCTTGAAAATCTTTATTAAAGGGGACCTATTATACCCCTTTTTGCAAGATGAAATATACGTCTCAGAATGTGCCCAGAATGTGCCTGTGAAACGATCCGCTCAAAATACCCCACAGATAATTTGTTATATGTTGTAAATGGCCATTTTTGAGTGGAAGGGAAAACATGCTGTTTTCATGCATGCATCTTTAAATGTAAATTAGTTGTTGCTCCCCACCCCGCTTTCCAGAAGAGGGCGGAGCTTGTAGACCTACAGCTTGTGCCTCAGATACGCTGCCAAAAACTAAAACATCTTTTTGGTTTTGATTATCATTTCTATCGTGGTCACACTCACATGACATTGCAGTTCATCATGAAAGTTCATTATCTGCATGCATTTACAGCCATTTCAGTCTAAACCATGGGTCTCAAACTTGCGGCCCGTGTGCCTCATGATATTTTGTGGCTCCCTACTTGACTTCAAAGTTAAGTGTTAGTGCAGCCCACGCATTGTTCTGAAACGCACCTTTTTGGCGAGTCGTTGCTTATACCACGCTTGCCACGCTTTTATTTTCAGAAATATAAGCTGCCTCACTAAGCTGTCTGTGTGTGTGAGTTGAGTTGGCTCGCCCCTCTCTTGTGCAGCATAATTGGTTGACACTGCGTGATTGACAGGAACAGAATGTGAGGCTGATCAGACAGACAAAACGAATGTGGTCTAACATTGCTTGTCAAAGTCAAAATTATTGAGATGGCCAAACAAATCAAAGTAGGCGGGGTTTATGTTGGCTCATGCACAATCTTCACACACAGACAAGCACATTAATATATCACTTAATGCCGTTAAGAGAAAGACTTTACGGGGAAATCACAAAACAAAATACACTTAAACGTGCTCTTAATATACAATCATTGATGAACATCTTTGATTTTAATGAAGAAAAAGAAAAAAACTATATGAAATTGGATTAGAACCTGGAACCTGTGATAGATTTATAAAAATTCTACCACCAGACCGTTACAGAATTCAATACATTTGGTGCAAATTAATGCAAATATTGATTGCATATAGTCCCAAAAGGATTATTTCCTAACTTGAATTAGACCTAGAATTTTGTTCACTGTTCTGTTTATTTATGCTTCATAAAAATTTAAAAACTGGTCCCCCATATTTCATTATTACATAATGATTTAATTTATGTAGGCTCTTCAGATATGTGAGCAGCTTCCGACGTTCACCTAAAAGTGTAAAACCATTCATGTTCAGAAAGGAATGAGTTAAACTTCACTTATTATTACACTTAAACTGTCAAATATAAACAAGGTTATGTAAAAGTCAAAAAAGGGGTCTATGCTAATAGGGCGGAGTCTGTCATAAGTTGTGGCCTATGCAGTGTGCCTTCATGAAACAACAGCTTATTCTGTGGCACTGCTTTATTTTGATTTATGGGGATTCAAAAAAAGGAGTGAGTGGATTTTATCTGTTATATGTGCGTATGTTTACCTGTTTAGAAGTGAATCTCCTGTAGGAAAGTCCTAAGGGGTATTTGAGGGTGAAGAGAGTGTTGTATGAGTTTTCTCCTCTGTTCTCTACAAACACTGTCATGTTGAGCTCCTGCATTATCCCAACCTCTATGTTTGTAGATCTGGATCACAAAACCAAAGACAGATATGTAAATACTTTCATAAGCATCAAGATGGTTTGTAATTATTAATTTCTTTCAATACTTCAGTTCAGAAATAGAGCACATGGTTTGCTCACCCAGAGAAATTGAAATCCATTCGGAGGTTGTCAACACATAAATTATCAGATCCACAGTTTATCTCAAAATCTAGCTGTAAAACAAAGTGAGGGCAAAGAAGAATTCATGAATTGTTCATATGTGATGAAGTTCTGCTATAATTTCTGCTATTTACACAGATGAACTCTTACATTGTGGTCTGTGGAGGTCTTTATCTTTGGCTGCAGTATTGGTCTCAAGTTTTGCATACTTCCTGATGGAAGACCCTCAAATGTGAAATTTAACTGATTGGACAACGGGTTCAGAGCGTCTTCTGAACAAGCCTTATGAAAACGAGAAATAATGAGAGATGTTAATAACAAAACACTGATTATATTTGGGTCACTCTTGTTATGCATTTGATTCTTGTTATGCCCCCATTGTATTTCTAAAAATGTTGAATATAATATTAAAATTTACATTTTATCACAGTTAAGTAAACATCCTATCAGGTACATATCCTGTTAATTTTCTTGTCGCTGTGTAAATAATTTGTTATAATTAATAGTTTATATTGTGTTTTTTATTTTGAATCCTTTGTACCTACACTTACAACAAAAATTTATGAAACAAATATAATTAATGAAGTTTGAATGCCTGGATTTTAAGTCTTAGAAACAGGAATTACCATTTAGTCCCACATGTTTAGCCTAGTTTCATCAGATTCACTGAAAATAAACTTATGAATGCAAAACAAAAATGCCATTTCATGCTTACCTCTATTAAAAAAGGATGACTTTTGCATACTTCCTGCAAATTAATGTTCATCACACCACTGAGGAGCCGGTTATTGGGTGAGAAGTGTGCTCGATATTTCTGTCGCTTGGCATCCAGCATTATGGTGTAATTAATCTTTGCAGCCAAACCTAACAAGTGTTTGATCATAAATGCCCAAAAATATTAGCAATGCAACAACACCAGATTTCAAGAGCACACCAGAATACTACAAACCCAGAGCAGAATATATGAACAAATGCAATGTAAGAACACTAAAAACTTTGTAATTATAATATGAATAAACCTGTTATGCGATGTTGGTATTGGCTCATGGTGAAGCACACAGTCAGGGTGTTTTGCAGTGACTTTGTGCAGTCTGTTTGGTCACCGGTTGGTATTTTGGATGGACTGTAAGTTACTTTGGTTTCCAAGAGCATGATGGGTCTGGACCTGAATGATCCACATATAACACATATGAATGATTATGGCTGAAACACTATTTGTTTTTAGTTTTAGTTCTTTATAGAATAAAACAGACCTGAGAAGCAGAACTGCTCCCATTGACCCAACAGCAATGTACGGAAGGTTGTCTTCACTCTGGTCTAGAGAAGACGGACTCAATGAAATCCCAAAGAACCGCAAACCTGCTCGCACAGATGATCCAGCAATCCTCTGTTTCATTCAAGAGGGAATGAGAGAGATAGCAAAAATATTAGAATATTAAAGAAGTGAGTCAAGGAAAAGTCATTCAAAAAAGGTTTCTTCTTTAAGAGTCTCCTCTGTCCTCCACTCGTTACCTGTATTAATGACACCTGTTTGATCTTGTTATCAGTATAAAAGACACCTGTCCACAACTTCAAACAGTCAGACTCCAAACTCCACTTTGGCCAAGACCAAAGAGCTGTCAAAGGACACCAGAAACAAAATTGTAGACCTGCACCAGGCTGGGAAGACTGAATCTGAAATTAAGCAGCTTGGTGTGAAGAAATCAACTGTGGGAGCAATTATTAGAAAATGGAAGACCACTAATAATCTCCCTCGACCTGGGGCTCCACGCAAGATCTCACCCCGTGGGGTCACAATGATCACAAGAACGGTGAGCAAAAATCCCAGAACCACACGGGGGGACCTAGTGAATAACCTGCAGAGAGCTGGGACCAAAGTAACAAAGGCTACCATCAGTAACATACTAAAATCCTGCAGTGCCAGATGTGTCCGGGCCTGTCTGAAGTTTGCTAGAGACCATTTGGATGATCCAGAAGAGAATTGGGAGAATGTCATATGGAAACCAAAATATTACTTTTTGGTAAAAACTCAAAAACTCTTTTTATCGTGTTTGGAGGAGAAAGAATGCATCCAAAGAACATCCAAAGAACACCATACATACTGTGAAGCATGGGGGTGGAAATGTCACGCTTTGTGTCTATTTTCCTGCAAAGGAACCAGGACAACTGATCCGTGTAAAGGAAAGAATGAATGAATGGGGCCATGTATAGTGATATTTTGAGTAAAAACCTCCTTCCATCAGCAAGGGCATTGAAGATTAAATGTGGCTGAGTCTTTCAGCATGACAATGATCCCAAACACACAGCCCGGGCAACGAAGGAATGGCTTTGTGAGAAGCATTTGAAGGTCCTGGAGTTGCCTAGCCAGTCTCCAGATCTCAGCCCCATAGAAAATCTTTCGAGGGAGTTGAAAATCCATGTTGCCCAGCGACAGCCCAAAACATCACTGCTGTAGAGGAGATCTGCATGGAGGAATGGGACAAACTACCAGCAACAGTGTGTAAAAACCTTGTGGAGACTTGAACATTTGACCTCTGTCTTTGCCAACAAATACTGACCAAATACTTATTTTCCACCATATTTTGCAAAAAAATATTTAAAAATCAGACAATGTGATTTTCTGGAATTTCTTTTTTCCCTCATTCTGTCTCTCGTAGTGTAAGTGTACCTATGATGAAAATTACAGGCCCTCTCATCTTTTTAAGTGGGAGAACATGCGCAATTGGTGGCTGACTAAATACTTTTGCCCCACTGTATCTGAATTATCCCTTTAAATTGCCACCAACCCACGTCTTTTTCACCTGTGAGTATTTTGAAATGATCCCTCCAACTATCCCATTGAAGATGTAGATGCTGCCCTGTCCATCCTCCTCTAAAGGAGCTCCAATCAGCACATCCATGAAACCATCACCATTCAGATCTGCTGGACTGGCCAGAGAAGAGCCAAACCGACCCCTCTGACCTGTCATGCCCTCCAGTGTATCCAAAAAAATTACGTTTGCCTACGAAGATATAACAGAGAGAGGAGAAACAGGGTTAAGCAGACACAAATGTACATTTATTAAATCTTACTTGATGAATTCTTTTTAAAAATTGTAATTTGAATTAAATCTCCTATAAATCACTGACCTGATGCATTATGTAAACAAACACTTTACCCTCCCGGTCAGACTCTATGTACAGTGGTGCCGATATCAACAGTAGGTCTGTATTGGAGTCCCTGTTCAAATCCACCACACACACCTCAGCTCCAAAATATGAGCCAATCTGAGGCTGAGAAAAGAGAAGTTTTAAATAATTAAAATAATCTGTACTCCCTACTGATACTAACATGCTACTCCACATTGTGTTTTGAGTATTCTTGTTGTAACTTCATCATCAATTGGTTGAATATATTTGTATATGTATATGTAATGCTGAGATACCAGGCTACAACTCTCAGTGCTGCCACTAACTGCACCATTCCTAAAGATCCTGGAAGCTGCAGCAAAATATTTGCATATTAAATATTAGCTTTTTTTCTTCAAATTACTACAAATGATACTACACAAGTTTAATTAAGTTGTGCCAGTCAGTTTTGATTAATGAGTTTGCCTTTGCCCTACCAGTGAACTGGTTGGTGTATGACTAGTCTTCCTCCAGCTAAAATGGTGTTCATTTGGCTTTTACTGTAATTTGCTAAATTGCATTTTCCAGTAAATGTACTGGATCTGCTTTTTCATCATTTTTAAGATGCAGGAACACAGCTTTTACATTATATGTATATAAATACAGAAATGTACCAAATTCTCAACATATAACTCTTTAGACCAAGTGAACGGTCATAATATGGTTATACCATTATTTGAACAATATGCAGTGTTTTCTTTAGTTTCACTGTTTGTCCAATTTGATAACATTTTTAGTCATATGCATAATGGTAGATTGCACATTGTAATTTTGTGACCTTTGCCTAAACTTTACAAATGCTCCAAAGAGCAATTCCATCAAACATCAAAACATTTTCAACAGGTCCTGTTCAGACATCATCTTTAAACTGTAAAATGCTATTCATTTTTTTTAAGTGAACAACCTTGGGAGAGTCCAGTGGCGCTTTAAATTGATTGGATCTGAGTTGTGATAAAAAGACTTGTCCTTTATGCTCGTATCTCGGGGCTCCTAGAATAGCAAAGCTGGTCCCTGACATTGTTGCAATAGCCATCGAATAACCTTCAGACAAAAGACAATAGTTCAATAATGTGTATATTCTGAGTTGTATTTGCTGTTTGAGTGTTTTAAAAAAGCTCACCTAGATAGCTGTCATGCTCAGTGCCTGTTAGAAAAGAGTCTGGGAGATATTCCTGATATCCACCTTTCCACTGGAAAGCTCCCACAGCACTCACTAACACACTTCCCTAAACAAAACAAAAAAAACTGTACTGGATTTCGATACACAGAGAACATCTCAATACACCCCATACCCCTCACTTTCTATAATGACAAACAATTTGCAATCATTACAAAAAAAGATAAAAGGGTACAATGTTGACCATAGGTTAATACATGGTATGGTATTTAAAGCTTATTCAAAATATAAGTTTAATATCAAATATAACCATGCTATGATCATTCACTAGTTCTGAAGAGTTTAACGTAAAGGATTTGGTAAATTTGTATATTTATTTACAGATGGTGAGAAAGCGGCACTGAATCCATCCTGTGCAAACTCCATTCTGGAGGAATCACCTGAAGTCTGGGTTCCTGCAACAAATCAACAAAACAAATTTACTAAAATTGATTCAAAGTCATTTAAAGCTTTTAGGAAAAAACAATTCAGTTATATATATATATATATATATATATATATATATATAGAGAGAGAGAGAGAGAGAGAGAGAGAGAGAGAGAGAGAGAGAGAGAGAGAGAGAGAGAGAGAGAGAGATGTTAAGTGATCTTTAAAAAAATTTCCAGGACTAATATATATAAACACAGATCAGGCATAACATTATGAGGTGAAGTGAATCACAATGATTATCTTTTCGTCATGGCACCTGAGTAGGTGTGGGATATATTAGACAGCATTGAACATGCAGGAAAAATGGGCAAACGTAAGGATTTTGGACAGGGTCATGGGTGGCCAAGGCTCATTGATGCACGTGGGGAGCGAAAGCTGTGTGGTCAGGCCTGTGTGGTCTGATCAAACAGACAAGATATCGTAGTTCAAACTGCTTAAGAAGTTTATGCTGGGTCTAATAGAAAGGTGCATCGCAGTTTGTTGCGTATGGGGGTGCATAGCCACAGACCAGTCAGGGTGCCCATGCTGACCCCTGTCCACCACCGAAAGCACCAACAGTGGACATGTGAGCATCAGAACTGGACCACGGAGCAATGGAAGAAGGTGGTCTGGTCTGATGAATATGGTTTTCTTTTACATCACGTTGATGACCGGGTGTGTCGCTTACCAGGGGAACACACGGCACCAGGATGCACTATGGGAAGAAGGCAAGCCGGCGGAGGCAGTGTGATGCTTTGGGCAATGTTCTGCTGGGAAACCTTGGGTCCTGCCATCCATGTGGATGTTACTTTGACATGTACCACCTGCCTAAGCATTGTTGCAGACCATGTAAACCCTTTTAGGGAAACGGTATTCCTTGGTGAATGTGGCCTCTTAATGAGGATAATGCGCTGCCACAAACTAAAAATGGTTCAGGAATGGTTTGTGGAGCACAACAACGAGTTTGAGGTGTTGGCTTGGCCTCCAAATTCCCCAGATCCCCAGAGCATCTGTGGGATGTGCTGAATAAACAAGTCCAATCCATGGAGGCTCCACCTCGTAACTTACAGGACTTAAAGGATCTGCTGCTAACATCTTAGTGCCAGATACCAGAGCACACCTTCAGAAGTCTAGTGGAGTCCATGCCTAGACGGATCAGGGCTGTTTTGGCAACAAAAGTGGGACCAACACAATATTAGGAAGGTGGTCATATTGTTATGCCTGAATGGTATATATCTTTACATACAAAAAGCAGAAATACACATTAATTGTTTTCTTTTTTGTGGTCTTCGGAGGTACCTTCAATGGCAATAATGTTTTCTTCCAGCTTTTGAAGAATATTATTCAGTGCATTAAAGTCTGTCACTTTGAACACGTGATCATTATCTGGATCAGTAGCAATTGTATTCAACTCCTCTCTTGCATAGTAATCATTAAAAGCATCGCCAACCTAGGGAACAAAAATAATGTTTCCTTAAAAAGAAAAGATGCTACAAATTATAGAGTAATATGGATATATAAACCCATACATGCACACACACACAGACACACGTTTGTTTTTGTGAAATGTGGGGACGTAGGCGTAATGGATTTTATACTGTGCAAACTTTATATTCCATCCCCCTACACTGCCCCTACCCATAAACCTACCCATCACAGGAGACATTCAGCATTTTTACTTTCTCAAAAAAACTCATCCTGATTTATAGGCCTTTTGAAAAGTGGGGACATGGGGACATATCCTCATAAGTCACCATCTTATAATACCCATGTCATAATACACATTTGTGTCCTGATATGTTACAAAAACAAGCTCACACACACACACACACACACACACACACACACACACACACACACACACACACACACACACACAAATTCTAATGCAATTTTTACTTCTAAGCTAGAAGTAGATTAGAAAGTTAGCAGCTCAGAAATGGTCACATAAAATAACAAAAAAAAATTGGGTTTCTTTTTGCAACATTTAAGAATTTGACTATAGACACAATTAAACATTTAATGATCTGATGTAAAAGATTTAAACAACGAAATGTGAAGAAAGAGCCTACCCCGATCGCGAATCGTGTTATGCTCTTTGCCTCCGCCTTTGATGCTACGTCTTTCAATAACCCCCTGTCATGTGACACTCCATCAGTAATAACAAGCAAGATTTTTTTTGCCGATGGCCTTGACCCTCCAGATGGTGTAAAAAGCTCATCCCTATTATTTGAAAAGAAATTTAGAAGAGATCATGTAACCTACATAAAACCTGCATAGCAAAATTAACTCCTCAGAAAACCTTAACAACTTCAAAGCAATACAGCATCCTAGTATTGTTGTTCACTTTTTTTTCTCTTCATTTCATTCCCCCAGAAAATGTACAACATATTTTAAATAACATCTCCTGTGCTACTTTTTAACTAAACTGCACATGCATTATAATATATAAGAAATGAGCCACCCAAATACAATGATTCAGATTTATATAGTTATAAACAAGTCTTACACAAGTTTTTTGATGGCTGCTGCTGTGTAAGTGCCACCTTGCAAGTATTGTATATTTGTCACCTTAGATTCCCATGTGCTGTCTTTGAGCTCATTGAAATAGTGGTGAATAACACATCTATTGGAGTACTGTGCTATGGAAAACTGTAAACCATAGAACAACAGAAGTCTTGTGATGTACTCTATAATGGAAATCATTTATATATGTTTTTTTCTAAAATAATCACACATTTTATATTAATTTATATGCAGTCAGTATTGAAAATCATTTAATGATGGCTATTCCTACCTGTGCATCCCGGTCAGTAAAGCGCTTGATCACGTTTGTCACAAAATTCTTCATCGTTATAAAATTGTTAATCCCCACACTCCCAGATCCATCCAACAGAAAAGCTATGTCAATCTGATCAGGACAGTCTGTAAATGAAGAGAGCAGAAGCGTGTACATATGTGGTTTAAACTGCAGTCACATCAAAACAGAAGAAACTTTGGTGATCATCATCATATTGACCTCTCAGAGAGCTCGGTATTGGAGGTTGAAACACACTGTTTTCACTGATGAAGCACATGCCATTGTAGGTGGTAACTGATATGCACTTCTTCGGAATGGTTGGACCACAAATCTGAATGAGATGGAATTTAAACATGGATTTCATGTTATTTAAAAGGAACACTAAATCAAATGCTAATTATAGACCACAATAGCAACCACTTTCAATGCTATGGTCAAAATATGTTTAGTTGTAGAGACAGATAATAAAACAAACTAATTTTGACAAATAAATTAAATTAACTAGAATGCATTATTTTTAATGTTTTCCTTGTCTTCTCAAGCTCAAGCATTGCAATTTGTTAAATATTGAGCACAAAACATCATGTCTTCTCAAAGGCCCCTAAACGTCCAAAAGAAATGTACAAAAGCGGCCGTTCAAATTCAGTTGAATGAGCCACCAATTCACCACAACATAAAATAGATACATGTTTCCATGAGTGTGCTGAGCTTAAGTTCTTCAGTCATTTGCTTGTGGAATAGTTATAATATCCTTTATCTGTAACTGATCTCAAAGGTGTTCTGAACTACTCACCGCCAGCTTTGAAGACTGTTGATTTTGAACCATGGAAAGTCCAAGAGACATGTTGACAGCTTCCGAGGGCACTTCATTAACACTCAGACAGTTAGTTCATTTTCATAAATAATTAGTAATAATAATTTAAAAAAATGTTCACACAGCAGTACAATTGAACTGCTTTGAATTTGGAATGTTTATTTAATGTTTATCAGAAAATACAAATCAGAGTTTTAAATTGCAAATTTTAAGTTTTGGTAATACGGCAAAAGGGAACAGCTCATATAACCTTCTAATGTTGATCATTTTCTGAAAGTTAATGACCGTTCACTAAATAAAGATAAAGAAAAACTTGATAAAGAAAGCAACTCTCATATACAGTATTACCTTGACCATACAGTAGAATATTGGAAAGTGGAAAATAATATTTCAATGAGAAGTGTAGTACAAAACACCAAATACCATCAATCTTCAGTGATGAGCAGGTTCCTTGTGCGACAGAACAGTCATAAATCAATCCTCTTTGATCTTGGCTGATTTGAATTAAAGGATCACTCACGATCAGACTTTCAGAAAAAAACATACGAATATAAAGAGATCATTAATTGAATGGACAATTTTATAAAGGTTCCCATAAAGGGAATGTACATGTATAGCTACTACAGTATAATTTCTTTATGGGAGAGCATTCAATGGTGTTCTGGTTATGTTATGTTACACATAAAAAAGAGCAATCGCAAAAATTAATATACAAAAATAGATACAGCCATATACAGCTATTCAGAAAAATTTTTAAAAATTAAAATAAAAATGCCAGGAAAGACAAAAAACAATACAAGCTAATGTTTTTGTACACACCAGTGTTTTACTCATAATTTGAATGAATTATGCATGCGCTGCATTATGTTATGTTTTGGGCTTTTAGGAAATGTCCGTAAACTCACTGGTACTGGTCATTTTACTTTAGTAAATATAGTGAATATTCCATGCTTGCAGTAAATGTGAAAAAGATCTATTGCATTCTGTGGTTTTATGTATCAGAACATGATAACAATTATCTGGTCCTTGGAAGGTTTTAAAATTAGGTAAATACAACCACACATGACATATCACACTGTGTCATTATTTATTTAACAAAATCTAGGCCAAAACGGAAAAGCCATGGGTGACAAATGCTCAGGCAACGGCGGACTTTCCTACATGGGGTGGCTGGGTGGTGGCCAAGGCTAGCCTACTTTAGGGGGTCCATGGACCGTGAAAGAATATTATGTATTCTATTATGTAAAAGAATATAATTTTTTTTTATTGTTTTAAACGATGTAACATTGTATTATAATAAATAAGCTAAAATTGTAGATACCAGGGAACTTTAACAATTCTCGATTGACATTCCACAGCAAAAACTACTAATATAAGCCTAATAAAATAATACAAGTGAACAGTCAGCAATAAAGTAAGAACAGTGCTAAGAATTAAGTTTCAGGTCTAACAGTAATTCAACTGAATCAAACGTAAATAACATTGCATAATCTTAACTGTATAAATTAAATATAGATTAATGCATGTTAAAACTAGATACAAAAGTTATTTTGGGGGATTTTTGTTTTTTGATTAACTTTAATGACAGATGGCAGGATGCTATAGAGAAAATGCATTATATTGAATCCAATAGCCAATCCAATAGCCGACTGTGTTTACTATGATAGTTGCTATTTTTGGCTTATTGTGTTTGCCCATATGCGCACCAGATGCATCGCATTCTCATGTTCAAGGAGGCAATGCAAATAAACACAGAAAAAGACATGAAACATTTTTGAATATGAATATATAAAATTGAATAATATGCAACTAATTATATATATATATATATAGGCCTTTTTATGTAAAATTATTATAATTTTGTGGTTTCAATTTATTAATGATCCAGGTTAACCAATAGTAACAGATCTGCCAGATCAAAAGTGATTTTTCTTGTTTCAATGGAGTAGTTTCAACCAATACTGATTAAGGAAATTCAAGCCATTCTAGCAAGGCGCCCAGCGTTGCTTTTCATATGCTAATTAGCGCTAGCGCCAGTGCCTCCGCGAGCTCCACGTTGTTCACACGAACGCGATGTTCACAGGCTGTAAATTGTCGTTAACTATCGAAAATCAGGGAAAATTCCGGCCGTTTACGGGGACGAAAATCCCACTTTTCATGCAGTGAAATAAACTTAAGTAAGAAATGTATTTTTGCTATGGTTAAGTAAATGTTCAGTGATATCTTCCAAAGATTTTTTTAAGTTTGAAATGTTTTCTCTAAATAATGTTGATATGGCAACTAGTAAAAACATTAAGTTTTGTCATCCCGGCATGTGTGGAAAGTGTTAAACCATGCGTGTTACAATTAACCCCGCTTTAGGTTGTGCCCCGTGCTCCCCTACTCCAACCCCAAGGTTTTAACCATACTCCGAGTTGAATGGGCTCGGATCCTTAATGATGAAGGTTGACCGGCCAAATCATAAGCAACTGAAATAGCCTCAGCTATCCATTTGCTCAAAGTCTGCTTAGATGCAGGCTTCCTCTTACTAGGGGACCTAAACCATACAAACAACTAGTCGATTTTACACCACAGGGCAATACTGTGGCCGTAAGCATCTAATGCCCTTACTGAGCAAAGCAGATTTAATTTAGTAGTTTCTAAAACAGATGGAGCTCTGGAGTGAAGAATGGTCTCTACCACCTCAGTGGAAGGACCTGAATCTATGAGCTGGGCCCTCTCAGAAGCCAAGCCCACAGTTTCCATAACTCTAGGTGGGGGTGAAATATTGACCCCATCCCTTGGAAAAGAAGGTCTCTCCTGACAGGAATCTCCCCCGGAGAGCCGTCTAGGAGAGACACTATGTTCTGATAGCCACACTCGGCACCGACCAGAACGGGGCTATTAGTAACAGACAAACCCCGTCCCGGTGTCCCTCTCCAGAACTCCCGGGAGCAGCACCAGGGGAAACGCATACAGACGCAGCCTTGGCCACGTCTGGACCATGGCATCCAACCCCAGAGGAGCTGGATAAGCCAAAGGAGCTCCACCAACTGAGGGCGGAGTCTCCACTTTCCGGGTGTCAATCCCTGCCTCGACAGGAAATCTGCTCCGTGATTTACTCATGATTGCCCTACAGCCGATGAGGGATGCATCCGTTGTTAGCATCAAGCGACAACAATGAGCCCCCAACACCAGTCCCTGGGACAGAAACCCATTATTATTTCACATAACCAAGGCACGAAGGCAATGCCGCGTGACCTTGATCATGCAAAATGGATTTCCCCTTGGGGAGAACCCCTTGGTCTTGAGCCACCACTGCAAGGGTCTCATGTACAGCAGGCTAAATCATGTTGGAGGCTACTGCCATCAGACCTAACAGTCTCTGAAACTGTTTCACAGTAAGTGACTGGCCTAGCTTCACCGTATTTATGGCAATGAGAATCGCTTCTACCCGAGCGGGCGCTTCTACCCATTTCTACACCTAGAAATGTGGTACCCTGTATTGGAGATAAAACACTTTCTTGGCGTTTAGCCTCAACCCCGACACTTTCATGTGGCGAGAACAGTATCTCGATGCTGAACCGCTAGTTGTCTTGATTGTGCCAGAACGGGCCAATCGTCTCTATAGTTTAGAACGCAGATGCCCTGGAGTCTCAGAGGAGCCAGAGTTTCATCCACGCACTTCGTGAACGTGCGGGGAAATAAAGCTAGGTCGAATGGAAGAACCTGATACTGGTAAGCTTCGCCCCCGAAAGCAAACCCGAGGAACCTCCTGTGTTGAGGACGGTTGGAGATGTGCAAGTATGCATCCTTTAAGTCTATTGTGACAAACCAGTCCTCGGACCTGATTTGACATACAGTTTGTTTCAGCGTGAGCATTTCTTTTCTGCAATTTAACTGACGCAGATCTAGAATGGGACACAGCCTTCCATCCTTCTTGAACTATAAAGTACCGGCTGTAAAACCTTGATTCTCTTCTGTGGGGAGGGACCCTCTTTATAGCTTCTTTTCGCAGAAGAGTTTGTACTTCTTGTTCCATAACCAGAGCCTGCTCTGGGCTGACCACACTGTCAGAAAAAAAGGTACAGTGCAGGTACAATTTTGTTCCTAGAGGTAAAAAACTTTTAAAGGTTTTAAAATTTAAAGGTCCACAATTGGTCCTTGGGGTACAAATATGTACCCAAAATGGCTTATAAAGGTACAACATTTTAAGTTTAGATGTGAAAGGTACATTTTTGTACCTTTTGAAACGTTTTTTTTTTTTTTTTAGATAAGCTCCAACTAGAATACCTTATCTGTGTCTTCTTTATTAATTAAATGTATGTTAGGTCATAATAACAGCAAGACAACATATTAAATAGTTTTAAATGTTAAAACTAAAATGGTGAGATGCTTTGTAGGACTAGGCTATGTATAATATTATTAGCTATGTAAATTAATAGTCTATACTTCACACCATCACTTCATGTAGCCTATCTGTCTGTAAAATAAAATAAATGTTATTTCCAAACACATTAATGATTCTATTAAATTAAATATATTTATAATAAATGTTCATGTTTGTTGTAATGTAGTATACTTTTCTTTTTTTCTTTTTTTCAACGTTACGATTGTTGTTGCTTTAAGAATTTCCCGCTCTGCTCGAGTCTTTCTTCAGTCTGCGTGCGTGGTGGGTCCTGTCCTGACAGAACTTCAGAACACGATTTCGTCGAGCATTTTTTGGACACATTTT
Organism: Gobiocypris rarus; assembly: GCA_023029165.1. Taxonomy (NCBI): domain Eukaryota; kingdom Metazoa; phylum Chordata; class Actinopteri; order Cypriniformes; family Gobionidae; genus Gobiocypris; species Gobiocypris rarus. The sequence goes on along the minus strand of CM040920.1, from coordinate 4,283,110 downwards.
TTCAGGTAAGTCGAGATACTGTTATATTTTCATATTTCTTCACGTATTGCGGTATGTGGTGTCTAATTCGATGTTCCCCTGCTTAAAGCACGCGAAAAGTAAGCTAATGAGTCAGGCTGTTGTAAGACGGATTTGGGAATCGCCTTCAGAAGTTCAGAATGGAGTTGGGAAAAATGAATACCACACAATTGATAAAGGAGCTTATGCAGTTTGGCATCGAAATCACTGATGAGGAGAGGAAAAAATTTGAGGGTGAGTATGATTATTATCACATGTTGAGATGTTTTAAGTAAATCTAACTTAGGCTTTTGTCGAGGATTCTTCTCGAGGATAACAGCCTTCACCAATATAGACTATAAACTTTCATACCTTTGCCTCGCATACCGTATCTATTTGATAAAAACTGTGGCCGACAGTTATATATTGGCAGGGCTAGCCATTGTAACGTTAATTAGTGGTTATTTCAGTTTTTTACATTTTGAGACTAAAAATATAATGCCTGTGATTGCGTCACTTTGTTAGGCCGCAGGAAACTTCCCGTCGCAACCCTCTTACACGGCCATCAAACTTAAAATCAAGTGTTTAAAAAGTAAGGTAAAAATTACACCACAGAGGCGGTACGAATATTTATTCATTGGTTAAGCACACTTGATAATATAAAAATAATATTTGATATTAAAGCAACAGTTTGTAGTTTTTCCTCTTTGTCGCCATCTCTGTTCGAAATCTCCCAATTGCAGTTATTCGCGGACATATCTACTTTACATGAATTGTGCCTCGGCTCGGCCAATTTTGACCAACTAAAAGGAAAAGGCATTGCAATAAATCGGCATTGCTTATCATATCACGTCAACCCGTGCAAATTAGGCAATACTTTGTTTTCAAATTGTTAATGATAACATCAGCATTGCGTGACTTCATTTAATGTGTATTAGGACTACCTGTTGTTCAGTTTACATTTCTGTGCAGTCTAAAGTCTAATAGTCATATACCAACAAATGAATCTGGAGTAGAGGTGTATTTATCCCTCTCACAGCTAGCACAAAAAAGTCTAGATGCAAAGCTATGCTCGAAATTCCCAGGAAAAAATCAACCAGGACCACTGGAATTAAAAACATTATTACAAGCTTACCGTTATGAATCGAGCGTGGGTAAGTACTAAGCAGATATTTTTGAACACTGGCTGGTATAAGTACTTGATCAAAAAAATTATTTTGGATAATTTTTAACCAAATAAAGTTATGGACTGCAGCTTTAAAAAGACTTGTTTTTCGATTGTAAAGGTCCAGATCATCCAAAATGAATGCAAATGTTTATTTTTAAGTATAGTTCGGTTTCTATTTATGGAGTAACAAACCTGCAGAAATTAAAAATAAATAAAATAATTAATGAATAAGTAAATAAATGAATAGATAAATAAATGTGATGATATGAAAATAAATAACAGAATAAAAAACTTGATAAATTAAATATTAAACTTTTTATAGTATTTGTAGCTTCAGTGTATCGTTGGTTGAGTGCACAGAATAGAGCGATAGAGGAAAGTTTCAATGTAAATGGCGGCCCGATAGTTTTTTCACACGCACAAACAACTTGGCAATGTTTCCAGCATTTTGACCCATTGAGAGATAAGTTTCAATGGTACTTATCGGAAGCAAGTACGATGGATGTGACCTCTCATCATAGTACCATCTGACTCGCACAGATTTTGAATTCGACAGGTTGTAGCTCTTGCATGTATACTATGGCGGACATTTCACAAATAACTAACATTAGATGCATCAAGGCAAGTTTATTTATATAGCACATTTCATACACAATGGCAATTCAAAGTGCTTTACATAAGAAATAAGAATACCATGTGTAAGAATTAAAAATAAAAACAAGGATAATTACAACATTTGTAATGAGAATTAAAATTTAAACATAAAATGCTGATAATTAGATCAAATGACTGTTGTTTAGATTAGATGTGCTTATCGATGTTTTATGAGCGCTATATTTCGACATGAATGTAGAAGTACAGACTGAATTGTGAGGCACTCTGGAAAATATCTCCCAGCACATTCAAAATCTGAGTCAGATGCCTCTTTGTTGGGACAACACATCCATCGTACTTGCTCCCGATAAGTACCATAGAACTGGTGTCACTGCTCTCAAATATTAGTCTGGAGCCCTGTGTCACTGCAATTGACACATTCAGATGTCTGTTAGGGTTCATGTAATTTCCATGTTTTATTATTTTAATCTTAATTTTATTTCAGAATTGATTTGTTAGTCCTGTAAAGCATTCCTCACTGCTTACCATTTTTGAGTGTTTATTTTACCTGACAGGCAATGGTGCTGTGTTCCTGTCTCAAAAATACTGGTTTAGTGCATGGTTCTAATGATGGGTAATTCAATTGTACTTTTCATGATCTCTTTTGTTATAGACAATGATGTAGATGGAGAGACTGTTGACATTGGGCTGACGGAGTCAATGGTTTCATTCCTCTTTGAGGGATAATTTAAGAAGCAGGCAAAATTCCACTGGTTTGTCAAACAGATGAAGGAAATGGTGACATTAACGCTTGAACCTGTGCCTGCAGAATGCCTTTTTCAGTCTTCAGCTGGAGCAAGGTTGTTGCCATTTTATATTGTTTCATTTGTTTCAGGAAACTATTCTGAAAGTTAGGGGTGTTAGAAAAGATCGATACACGTGAATATCACGATATTATGATTGGCGATACTGTATAGATTCTCAAAAACACTGTATCGATATTTATATATTTATTTATTTACATCCCAGATTCGTGGCTTTGTGTTCGGTTTAAACCACAGACTGTATAAAACCCAACTGTTAGATGGCACTGTGGATACCACCCCGTTATCTATCTGCAGGACCCAATCAGAGAAATTTGGCAGAAGTTTCCACACTGCCAGAAAATCTACTAAAGGAACCAGCCTCTCGAGGCCGGCCCCTGGTGTTTGTTGAGTGGTCAGCTTGGTGTCCTGAAACAGCGCACCGGCAGGGATCAACCGAACCGACCCTCTTTGAGCCCTCCTCTGAGGGCATGAGCTTCCCCATGCCGCTACGTTTCCGGGCGGACATGGAGACGTGTGCTCGCTGAGGACCGCTGCGCCCTGAAGCACCAGAGGTGGCAGCGTTGGCAGAACGCCCGTGCAGCATTCTCCACTCCAAACAAACAACACATTAATCACGTGTATCCCCACTCGTAATGAAGCGAGGGTAGGGAGGAACACACGATCAAAAATGAATCTCCTGTCTATATGTATTTCTTATGCTCGTTCTTTTTTCTTTTCTTTTTTTTTTGGACAAACAACAATAAATAGACAAAGAATGTTTCACACAGAGTGCCTTGCTGAAGACAACAGAAGCTGACATCGTTTGGTTCAGGGGTGCTTTATAGTTTCCTGGTCAATGACGTCACCCGCATATGACGTCCGGCACGCCATTGGACTGATTTCACGAGTGCTTCACGACACAAGGCTTGTTTGAGATTAGCAAGATCTGCGCAGAACCGATCACCAGTGATCAGCGCGAGATGCATGCCGGTTAGAAATGTGTCCGCGGGTGGTCCGCCTTGCTCTGATGTCATGCTGAAGTATGTCAAAGAATTCTCGCGGGCGAAAGGTGGGCCAAATACTGGCTGTCTATCTGACTTATCTGTAAGTGTAACTCATGAAACACATCTTATCAGTATAAACACTTCATGTCAACAGTCCATCATGCCGATGCAGGGGTGATCATTTTTTACTTGTTTTGCAGCCAGGACCTTGACCATGAACTCTGTATACCAAAGTATTCTCGAGTCCAATATGAGTGCATCTGTCCTACAGCTATTGGGTCATGCAACAGGACAATGAGCTCAAGAACACCAGCAACTCTATAACAGAACAGCTGAAAAAGAAAAGAATCGTCTCAGGTTACGTATGTAACCATGGTTCCCTGAGAGGGAACGAGACGCTGCGTCAAGCGCTGCGGGAACGCCTCTGCGTGATGCGTCATGAAGCACTCGTAAAATCAGTCCAATAGTGTGGCTGGACGTCGTAGGCGGGTGACGTCATAGACCAGGAAGCTATAAAGCACCCCTGAACCAGACACTGTCAGCTTCTGAAAAAGTCAAACAAGTCGGTCACAGGCGTGCCGGGAGTATGGCTAAGCGACGCAGCGTCTCGTTCCCTCTCAGGGAACCATGGTTATCACGTAACCTGAGACGTTCCCTTTCAAGGGAACTCGCGCTGCGTCAAGCGCTGCGGGAACACAATACCAACGCCGCCATAACTCTCAAATGCCTGTATATGTGAAATTCATAGCGCACATTAAGCTACAAGCACCCGAGAACCTGGAGTAGAGGCTACATCAAGGTTGTAAAACCTCACAAAGGTGTGCGGAGAGGACCACCCTGCCGCATCACATACCTCCTGCAGGGAGACTCCTGACAGAAGAGCCAAAGAGGCTGCCATACTCCTAGTAGAATGGGCTCGGACCTTTAGTGGTGAAGGTTGGCGGCCGACTCATATGCAAGTGAGATAGCCTCGACTATCCACTTACTTAAGGTCTGCTTAGATGCAGGTTTCCCTTTGTTTGGGGACCCGAAACAGATGAACAATTGCTCAGATTTTCTCCACAGGGCAGCTCTGTGGACATAAGCATCTAGTGCCCTCACTGGGCAGAGCAGATTTAACTTCTCCTGGTCTGGATTCTCAAAGGGAGGCGGAGAGAAGGCCTGCAGCATTATAGGACCTGCCACGTTCGTAGGAACTTTGGGACATATCCTTCTTTTGGAAATAAGAAAGCTTTCACCATTCCTGGCGCAAACTCAAGACAGGAGGGGGCAACAGATAGTGCTTGCAAATCCCCCACTCTCTTTAGAGAAGAAATAGCCAAGAGAAACACAGTTTTTAACGTGAGGAACTTCTCTGGCACCTCCTCAATAGGCTCAAATGGGGCCAAAGCTAGACCTTGCAGCACCACGGCCAGATCCCAGGTCGGCACCCTTGAGCGTGCCGCAGGCCAGCCTCAGAGTACCACGAAGGGCGAGTAACCCATGGGTGTTTCCCCACCGATGCAACATCCAGATGGGCGTGATAGGCCGATATTGCCGTCACGTATACCTTTAAGGTGGAAGGGGATAACCCTGAAGCAAACTTTTCTTGTAGAAAATCCAGTACTGAGTTGACTTGGCAGTTGACTGGGTTTAGAGAATGGTTAGAACACCATGCTACAAAGACTCTCCATTTAAGGGCATACAGCCTCCTCGTGGAAGGGCTCTGGAGTGCAACATGGTCTGAACTACCTCAGCAGAAAGACCTGAGTCTGAGCTGGGCCCCCTCAGGCCAAGCCCACAGTTTCCACAGCTCGGCCTCGGGTGCAGGATTGCCCCGGCGCCTGGGAGAGAAGGTCCCTCCTGATCGGAACCTCCCACGGGGGACCTTCGAGGAGAGATATAATGTCTGACAGCCAAACTTGTGTCGGCCAATACGGGCTATTAGCAACAGGCGAGCCCGTTCGGCGTACTCTCTCCAGCACTCCTGGTATCAATGCCAGAGGGAAAGGCGTGAGACGCAGCCTCGGCCACGTCTGCACCATGGCATCCAACGGGGCTGGATGTGTGAGGGAGTAAAATAGGGGACAGTGCGTTGTCTCTTGAGACGCAAACAGATCCACCTGAGCCTGACCAAACTGGCTCCATATGAGCTTCACCACCTCGGGGTGGAGTCTCCAACTCCCCGGCACCACTCCCTGCCTCGACAGGGAGTCTGCCGTCGTGTTCAGGTACCCGGGATGTACACTGCTCGGATCGATAGCATTTTGCCCTGGGCCCAAACTAGGACTCGATGTGCCAGCTTCCATAGCCGGCGCGGCGTAACCCCCTGGCGATTTATGTATGAGACCACCGATGTGTTGTCCGTGCGAACCAACACATGATAGCCTCTCAGGTCCGGGAGAAAGTGCCTGAGTGCCAGGAACACTGCCATCAGCTCTAGCTGGTTTATGTGCCAGGAGAGCTGCTGATCTCTCCACAGACCCTGAGCTGGCGACCACTCATGGTCGCCCCAGCCGGTGAGGATGCATCCGTCGTTAGCGTTACGTGGCGACAAGGGCTCCCAGCACCGGACCCTGGGAAAGGAACCAAGGATCCTTCCATGACTAAGGCACGTGAGGCATCGCCGCGTGACTTTGATCATCGCGAAAGATTTCCCCTCGGGAGAATCCCTTGGTCTTGAGCCACCACTGTAAGGGCCTCATGTACAGCAGGCCAAAGGTATCACATTGGGCGCTGCTGCCATCAGATCCAGAAGTCTTTGAAAATGCTTCACAGTGAGTGACTGGCCTAGCTTTATCTTGGATACGGTTTGTAGAATCTAATTCACCCGAGCTGGCGTCAGCCGAGCCCTCATGGTTTCGTATCCCATAGCACACCCAGAAAAGTGACGTTCTGCTGTGGAGATAACATGCTTTTCTTTGTGTTTAGCCTTAACCCCAGCCTCTTCATATGAGCGATCACAGCATCTCGATGCTGAGCGCTCGATGTTCCGACTCTGCTAAGATCAGCCAGTCGTCTATGTAATTCAGTGCGCGGATGCCCTGGAGTCAGCGGAGCCAAAGCAGCATCCACGCATTTTGTGAAGGTGTGGGGTGATAATGCTAGGCCGAATGGAAGTACCCGATACTGGAATGCTTTGAAAGCAAACCTGAGGAACTTCCTGTGTTGAGGAAGGATGGAGGCGTGAAAGTATGCGTCTTTCAGGTCTATTGTGACACACCAGTCCTCGGACCTGATGTGACACATGATCTGTTTTAAGCGTGAGCATTTTGAACTTTAGTTTCTTTACTGCCCGATTTAGCTGCCGCAGATCTAGAATAGGACGCAGTCTTCCATCCTTCTTCGGAACTATGAAGTACCGGCTGTAAAATCACGACTCTCTGCAGTGGGGAGGACCCGCTCTATAGCCTCTTTTTGCAGAAGAGTCTGTACCTCTTGCTCCATTACCAGAGCCTGCTCGGGGTTTACCACTGTGGATAATACCATGTTGAACATGGGCGGGTGTGACCCGAATTGTATTCTGTACCCATTTTCTATTGTGCGCAGGACCCAATCTGAGATATTTGGCAGAAGTTTCCACGCTGCCAGAAAATCTACTAAGGAACCAGCCCCTTGGGCTGGCCTCTGGATTTTGAAGTGTGAGCAGCCCGGTGTCCTGAAGCGGTGTGCCGGCAGGAAGCAACCGCACTGACCCACTTTTGACCCTCCTTGGAGGGGCGAGCATCCCAGCGCGCTACGTTTCCGAGGCGGACATGGAGATTTGCGTCGCTGAGGACCGCTGCGCCCTGAAGCACCCGAGGTGGCAGGGTTGGCAGAACGGCCCCTGATGGCACCGAGAGGAGGCGGTGCCTCGACACACCGCTTCCTCTCGGAGGACTGCCATCAGAAGCCTGGCGCCTCTGGTGTCAGGACTTCTTCGCCGAGGCCTTCCTAGAGATGATAACATTCCTCAGATCTGCTCTACCTCGGGAAGACCTCGGCTGAGAGTGCTGACCCGCCCCAGTCTCTCTGTGGGGAGGCGCGGGTCGCAACACTCTCTCGCTGTTGCGCTCTGTGAGAGGAGGGCGTGCTCGGTTGGGGCTGCTCCGCCCAGCAGCCCCAAAGACATGAGATTTGCGGGGAGAAATTTTTGAAACGCAGCCGCCTGCTTTTTAGACTCTTGAAACCTCTCGGCGACTGTGTTGACTGAATCGCTGAAGAGGCCAGCAGGGAGATAGGAGAGTCGAGAAGGAACTTCTTATCTCTATCTTTTATCTCTGAAAGATTTAGCCAGAGATGTCTCTCCGTGGCCACCAGGGCTGCCATAGAACGGCCGATGGATCTAGCCATCTCCTTGGTGGCCCGAAGAGACAAATCAGCAGCTCTCCTAATCTCTGCTATCGTTTCCCTCCCCACTTCTTCACATTCATCATCAATATCTTTCAGCAGGTCGGCTTGATAAACACCGCCATCGTGTGGAGACATGCGGCTGCCTGACCTGCTGCCGAGTAAGCCCTACCCACCAAAGCTGATGTTGTTCTAACGGGCTTAGTGGGCAGCTGCGGGGCTTTTAACGACGATGATGACTCGGGAGAGAGATGGCTCGCGATCGTCTCTTCTACCAGCGGCATCACCGGCGTAACCATGCTGTTTCAACCCCACTATGTTTGAATAAGCAGCTGTATTGGGGTTGAATGGTCTAAATGATGCTGGTTTTTCCATGATTTACGACACCTCGGTGTGGAGATCAGGAAAAAGGCAAGCCCGCTTTGGAGGTTGTGATCTAGATGGAAGGAAGCGTTCATCTAATTTACTAGGCTGATGCGCTTCTTGCGTCTCGGCTGGCCAGTCTATTTGCAACCTGGCAACAGCGCGAGTCACAACCTCCAATAGCTCCTCTTGAGCGTGTGAATGAGGCGGCGAAACCTCATCTAAATAATCCAGGCTTACAACATCCACTTCCTCAGAACTGGAGTGTTGCTGCACCTGCGCTTCAGCGCGAGCAGAAAAACCGCAGAGCGTGCTTCTAACTCGACAACTGAAGCGTCGTGTCTGGACGGGTAAAGGCAGAGAAAGGGGATCACCCGTCTCTAACCCGCCGTCAGATCCATTTCGAACCCCAAGATGAAAGCCTTCGCTGTGCCTCAGCAGCAGCGGGACCTGCACCCTGGGGAACGCGAGCCTAAGCGCCCTCCTCAAGAAGCGACCGGCGGGACCGGAGAGTTCTCATAGATAACTTTTCGCAATGCTCGCAGCCAGCCCCCTCGAGAGCTGACTGTGCATGCTCCGGTCCCAAACACATTACACAGAGCATGTGTGTATCCCCACCCGTGATGAAACGAGGGCAGGGAGTAACACACTGTCTGAACTGTTGATTCGCCATTTTTTTTTTTTTTCTTTTAGAGACACACACACTTTCTTTCATACAAAGACAAACTATTTCACATAGAGCGCTTGTGAAGACACAGAAGCTGACAGTGTCTGGTTCAGGGGTGCTTTATAGCTTCCTGGTCTATGACGTCACCCGCCTACGACGTCCAGCCACACTATTGGACTGATTTTACGAGTGCTTCATCACGCATCACGCAGAGGCGTTCCCGCAGCGCTTGACGCAGCGCGAGTTCCCTTGAAAGGGAACAAGGTGTTGCAATAGCCAAGTCAAAGTCCAGACCTCAACCCGACTGAAATGTTGCGACAGGACATTAAGAGAGCTGTGCATAAACAAATGCCCAAAAACATCAATGAACTGAAGCAACACTGTAAAGAAGAGCGGGCCAAAATTCCTCCAGAATGATGCAAGAGACTGATAGAGTCATACAGAAAAGTTATTGCTGCTAAAAGTGGCTCTACAAGAAAATGAATCATAGGGTGTAATTATTTTTTCACCCATGACCTTTCCATTTTGGCTTTATTTTTTATCATAATGACACCGTGCAATGTAATATGGTGTTGTTTATTTTAAGACCTGCTACTGACTAGATGATTTTTATTATGTTCTGATACATAAAACCATAAAATCTAAAGGGTGTCCTTTCTTATTTACATGACTGTACTTCACAAATAATCCTGCAGAAACACAGTCCATGTCTATGACTGTGCATGCAGGAAGTTTTATTTGTATATTTACAGTTCTGTTTGCTTCTTGGTGCTTTTTCTGTTTACAGCCCATAAAGCATGGCACATCTCGATCTATAATGCTGTAAATTCAGTGATTGCCAACAGGGGGTGCTGCATTCAAAGAGACACCATATGGGACTTTTGGACTGGCCCATTGTTTAGGAGTCACACAAATTTTAAATAAACATTTCAATAACCAGTAAAATTCTTCACTACGTGCAATGAAGCACAAAAGCTGTAATCTGAGTTTTTTCCTCCTCCGTCTAGTAGCATCTATTTCAGATTTACCTCTAAAGTCCAAGTAAAAAAAAACAACTGTGGTTGTGAACTGATGTTGTTAAGCCAGTCTCTTCCTGTCCCAGTGTTCAGCGTGAATGAATCTTAAAAACTTAAAAACTGCTCTCAAGTACAGGTTTTTATTTTTCATTATCAGTTGTTGTGTTGCTCTCACCTCTTATCTTTCTGTATGATCTTATAGCCAAAGGCAACATTTTGGCTCTGTGAAGGTGAAGGCGCAGTGAAAGTTTTCCAGGTAACAGGATCAATGTTAAAAGCCATCACCGACTGAGATACTAAAGTGTTCAGAAGTGATGTAAAAAATACTCAATTAGTAACTAGAAACTGTAATTTGACATAATTATTGCATTGCAGCCATGCTAATATATACACAATTTTAACAATATAAGCAGCTGAGGTGATTTCATTGTGATGCACCATTAAAAGCAATTATGTAACAAGAAAATATGTATCAAATGTTTTGTAACCATTATTTTTTTAAATAACCCAATGCTACACTGTGAATATAGACATTGTAGGCTACCTGACAAAATCTTTAGCTTGTTCGGTTTCCTCTTAAGAGTTATTGTTTTTCAAACAAATACATGCATATGTGAAAAGATGTCATGTGCATTTATGAGTGATATTCTCACAGATGGCTTTTTAAACCATTTATTCATCTATTAGTGCACAGGATGATTATTAATGCATTTCACACAGCTTTATATTTTAACAAAATTGATTATAAAGAGAATGTAAAGCCAATTTTACCTAGTGAGATCATATAAATAGTTAAAATCGTATTGCCACTTAAATCATACAAAAGGGAACAAAAAGGCTTGCCACACAAGAAGGCTTACAGAAAGTGGATATAGCTGTTATATACAGCTATTGAAGTATTGATGGTCTGTACAAAATGTCATATAAGTAAGAAAATATATTATATATAAAAATATATTACCGCAAAAGATGCATAATCTGATACAGAAGTTCTGGTCCATTATAACCTGTAAAATGTAGATGGTGGATGCATGAGGCGGGACAGTCAAGGCAATAAATGAAAGTGAAGATGTGTGGTCTTATATGTGGTTCATAGATGTGAAAGGGGGTGGAAGCATCTAACTAAAGGGGAACAGCAATTTGACAAAGAGGAAATTAGCACATATTCAAGAAAGATGAAGCTTAAGAGAAAACATGCTCACAATAAAACTATTAAGAAGTTATTTAATACACAGAATGAGTATTAATGCATGCATTGAGTTGAGCGGTTCTGTAGAAATGTTTTCCCACTAAAGAACTATTTTGTGCCTCATTGGATTCGGTGGACCAGCCATCAACCTGAGTGAGCCTGTGACACCCTGGCAGTTACCTCGACACTACAGCTTCTGTCGCTTCTCCTTTTAGATCTCACCCAGGTGAAAAATGAATATAGTTAAATGCATTAAAAAATTACTTGAAGATGTTTTTAGTACAATACAAATATACTATAATGTAACGAGGAAGTTCTAGGACATGGAACCTCAGAGACGGCCCTGTGAGCATGGAGCATCGGCGGACATGGGCCGTGGAGCAATGGAGGATCAGGCAGTTCTGGAAGCCATGGCTGCTTCAGGTGGCGTCACCTATACCCCTTTCTTGCTCCTTTCTTGCTACATCTTCTTTCCTTTATTTCCTCTTCTCTGCACCAGACTGATTGCGATTTTTTCATTTTTGGGTGAACTAACCCAAATTAGTTAAATAAAGTCTTGAATGACCGCAAAGAGTTGTGATAAAATGTTATATGTGTCAGATCTGCGTCATGTGCTTTACATCTTAAAGTGACAGCAGCCTAATAAACCTGCCATGATGTCTGTCATTAATGTAAACACAAGAACAAAAGACTGACTGCTTTTGATGAAATAACTTTTGTAGCTTTAATAAGGAGGATTAATGTATGAAGTGAAGACTGTGAAGTGTTTGATAACTTTATTCAATTTTGGAATATTTCCTATACACTGTAAAAAATTGCTGCAAAAAAAAAAACGGTTAAATTCTGTGTGTGTGTGTTATATTAGCTATGTTAGCAACCAAAAAAAATCATGAAATTAATCATATTTGAATAATTTGACTATTCATTTTTGTGCATCTGTTCATATTGATGGAAGCACTAAAGGTAAAAAAATAAATAAAATAAAAAATAAATAAAAGCAATTTATCGATTCTGCATTAATTTTTTTCTAGATTTTCCAGTTCATCATCTTGTGTTAATCCTTCATCTGCTGCTTGGCCTTTCTTTTGAAAAACCCAGACTATAAGAGAAAAATAAAAAACAAAACACCACGTTATATTGTTATGTTAAAGTTTTCTACATATTATATTATATTATATTATAAACAGGCTGGTATTTTGCACCTTATAGAGGGCGGCTGTGATGAGTGAGAAGATCAACAGTCCTCCAATAACTCCTCCAGTGACCTCCTTTAGGATGCTGAGTTCCTCATAGATCTCCACTTGAGTATTCACCTTCACATGCACACACAAAGATTTCATCCAGAACTTTTTGATGCATAGATGCAATGTTAAAGTCTGCTATAAATGTTGTCACTAACAGCTGGAGAATTATAACACACATTAGTAAAGTATCCATTACCTCGCAAACTGGTGCAGAGCTGAGAGAATCAGAGAAGTAAGTATATTTGTCCTTATCATAATCCAGAGATGCTTTACTGACCAACTCGAAAGAAGCAGACCATGTCCCAATCTATAAAGATATAATGTGAATTAAATTGGCAGATGTCTCTCTTCTAATAAAGATTTCAAGCCCTGTAGCTTCAGATACCTGCTCAGTCCATCCAGAGCTCACATTGCTAGAGATATTATAGAACTTGCTTTCATTTCTCATCAGATTCACATCACACCTGAACACTGCACACACCGCCACAGAGCAGTTCTGACAGAAAACATATTACAACGTGGTGAGTTCAAATCAAACAAGTTTAATTTGACAAATGGTTTACGTTTTAAAGTAAATCATTTATTCAAAATGTACAATTATAACTCACTAATACATTGTTCATTTCGAGCACTTTCAGAAAATCACTGGTGGTGGGCTGTTCATCTTCTTCCCTAAAGCAATCAGGAATCTTTTATAAAGAAAAACATATTTGTAACACTTAAAGTGATAGTTTACCCCTAAAAATGATTGTCTTCATGCCATTCCAAACTCACTAGTCTTTCTTTTTTCCCATGGAACAAAAGTGATTTTTTACTGTGTCTTCGGACATAAAAGTAAGTTGTCCAGGTTTGACCTATTTAAGCATATAAATATGTACATTTGGACCACAAAAATATGGACTAGAATAATGACACAGTATTTGATGCTAAAGGCTTTTGGTTCTTGTTTATTCCTCCTTGATTCATACTTTGCACATGCTTTTACCTTCAACTTTTTGTCAGTCCAGATGTTTTCAGCTCCCAGTTTTACAGGTACTCTTATGAAAACTGTTAAATTTAGCTCACTAAACTCATTCTTCACCTTCGGGACATAAACAGAAAGAGATTTATTGATTCAGACAACTGGTTTATTTCAATGCTGATGTGAGGTAAAAAAGGAAGAAGCACCTTCACCTCCAATATCTGTTTCACTGGTTTTTCCAGATTGTTTTTCCCTCTTGTGAAATTTATGTAAATGCTGGAATCTGTATGCCTTTAGGAGAAATGCAGAAGATGAGGTTATGAGTAGAGATGAGAGAAAAGCAAATCATCAAATATTAAATGCATAACTCTAATCATATTACAACAAATAGAAGCACTGACCTCAACAAGGCAACATAGATTCCATGTTTTACACTGATGTTTCTCACTTTTAATAGCTCACTGTTTTCCGAGTGATTCGTGTTGCCACTGGAAACGACAGAACATTTTGGTTTATGCTATTCTACCAATATGGCAATATAATTCATATACATATAACATATACTATATTGCCAACATTTTTAGGACGCCTGCATTTACATGCATTAACTTTAATGACTTCTAATTTCTAATATGTAGGGTTTAATATGCAATTGTCACACCCTTTGCTGCTATAACAGCTTCAACTCTTCTGGGAAGGCTTTCCACAAGGTTTAGGAGTATGTTCATGGTAATTTTTGACAAGTTCCCTTGACTGAATTGATTGAAGTTGGCGACTTCTACGCTTTGTGCACCTCAGCATGTGCTGACCCCGCTCTAAGTGGCCTACCACTTTGAGACTGAGTTGCTGTTGTTCCCAATCACTTCTGCTTTGTTATAATACCACAAACAGTTGACAGTGGAATATTTAGTAGGAAATTTCTCAAATGGACATATTGCACAGATGGAAACCTATCAACACGCTTGATTTCACTGAGCTTCTGAGAAAGACCCATTCTTTCACAAATGTTTGTAGAAGCGTTTGCATGCGTAGTGTTTGATTTTATACACCTGTGGCCATGAAGTGATGGAACACCTGCATTAAGTGATTTTGAGGGGTGTCCCAATACTTTTGACAATAAAGTGTATAATAATATTAGCACTGGATATACTACAGACTAGTTGACTATAAAAAGTAAAATAAATAACACCATACCTGGTAACTGATGCACTGAATGTCACCTTTGGGTCCAAATTACTTTCTTTATTAATACTGTAAATAATGTCAAACATGGCCTAGAAGAATGAGGTAAGAAATTATTATAAAACATTTTAAAAACTAAGAGGATGCTTAAACGTGTGTCTATACATTAGTGGTGAACCGATGGTGCACTCTCTACCATAGGTCACAAACTAATGTTGATACGAAACCACTAGCAGTGAAAGGTTTATCTAATCAAAATGTATTGACATTTACAAGGTCAGTGGGAGTCTAAACTCTACCCCTTAGGCTTTCACATCACTAGTGTGGAGATCTAAAGAACCTTTTTCAAATCAAATCATACTTTCAAATCTAAAGTATGGACAAAGAGTCTCAATTCAGATTGACTGATGCATCAACCAATCAAAAATTGTTCTATAACTGGTGGGTGCGGTCTTTCTGATATCTTCTAGGTCAGGGGTTCTCAACCCTGGTCCTCGAGGCCCACTTGATCAAACTCACCTGCCTATAACTTTCTAGTAATCCTGAAGAGCTTGATTCAGGTGTGCTTGATTAGGGTTGGAGCTAAACTCTGCATGACAATGGGCCTCGAGGACCAGGGTCTAAAATGCCTGTTCTAGGTCTCCTAGCAACCCTTGAGTTTCTCAATCACGCATTAAGCCACGTTCACACCGCAACAGAATAAGGTTTTCAGTTCTGTATTAGAGTTCTTAATACGGTTCATTTCACACACTTCAGTTATTTACAGAAGTGACAACCACATTCTATAACAGAACTCATAACTGCATTCTCGGAAAACCTGTGCTATGTGAACGGAACGGAACGGAATGGAACCGGACAGGACAAACTAATTGTCTGTCATGTCATAGAGAGCCTTTTTTCCACCGGACCTGCTCCCGTCAGTTTTTTTTATTTATTCATTTTTTATGTGCAACTCAAATGTTCCACTCTCCACCCAGATATAAAAGTTACTGTTGGTTAATGAAGATTTGATGGATGAACTTGCAGCTTGATTGGACTCTTGTTGATAACTTTTCAGTTTTATGGAGTTGCCATAATATTACTTTACAGAATCACTACAGAATCTTTCTTTCATTTTATGTCAAAACATTTGTTTACCATTTTTCCTTGTTTAAAGCTGATTTTAAATCCTGTATTTGGTCTAAGATTTTTGAACTTCTCTGCATCTGTTTGTGTGTCTGTTCGCATAGATTTCAACTCACAGAAGCGTTTCCTGCAAAAAGAGGGTTAATGACCCGACAGAAGGTCTCCCCTGCTGAAAGTCCTTGCATGCCATCTAAAGAACTGCAATCCACTCTACCCTGCTCAAACAGAAAAACATGGGTTTCTTGATCATATACTGTAGCAACCTGCTGTATAAATACTTAATCTAGGCTCCAGCATCCCTGCAACACTAAACTGGACAAGTAGTTTGAAAAACGGATGGATATTCCTTAAAAAAATCATGCACTTTAACTACTAAATTTGCTCTTTATCCTGTAAAACAATGAACTTCACTTGCTGTTTTTAACCCCACAATCCATGAACATCATCCTGCCTTACCACTCGAGGAATAATTCTCCTGTAGGAAAGTCCCAAGGGGTATTTGAGGGTGAAGTCAGTGTTGTATGAGTTTTCTCCTCTGTTCTCTACAAACACTGCTACATTGAGCTCCTGCATTATCCCAACTTCTATGTTTGTAGATCTAGATCACAGAAACAAAGGAGACACAGAGTTAAACTAGACCAATTTTAAGGTGAGACTACACTCTAAAAATGTTGGGTCAAATATTGACTAACCCAGCAATTGGGTTGTTTTAACCCTGCAGTTGGGTTAAATATTTGCCTAAGACAACCCAATCGCTGGGTTAAAACAACCCAGGGTTAGTCCATATTTGACCCAACATTGGGTTGTTTTTTACCTATAATTTTTTTAATGTGTATGACCAATCTGACCAATGGCTGGTGGGTGGAGCATTATTGTCACATGCCTGTCCTGTCTCGTGTTGCACATGTGGTGTTTTGTTATTTTGGCCCATGTGCTCCTGTCTTTGTCTAGATCCCACCCCCTTGTTTGCTCCTCATTGGTTTCATTTGCCCCACCTGTGTTCCTTCATTACCTCCCTGATTTGTCCACTTTATAAGCTCCTTGTGTTTGTTAGTCTTTGTTGGATCTTGTCTACGTCTCCTGGTTTACCTGTGATTCCAATGTTATGTTTTGAGTTTGTTTTTGTATGTTGGATTATGTGGGGGTTTTTCCCCCTCGTGGGCTTTTGTTTTGTGTTTATGTTTCTTTTTGTAAATAAATTCACTTCTCCTGCTAATGAGTCCTAACCTCAGTTTTTATTTATTGTACGTGATAACGATACAATAATAACGATCCGAACACTATGAGGACTCATCGGCGAAAGAGGTCACCGCAATCACCTCCCTCTAATGTCTCCTGTCCCCTCTGCGACCATATGGTCCAGTTTAGCTCCCTGAGCACTATGCGGCAAGAGGGGACTGATATGAGGGAATTTGTGCTGGAGTTTAAAAGGGCCGCAAAGGGAATTGGATACAGAGATGGGACTCTTAAGGAGCTCTTCAATTATGCCCTAGACGAACCATTCGATTGGGCCGTAATGAGAGCGTTGGAGGGGACAACATTCGAGGCAGCAGTGGATTATTTCACTGGCCAGAGGAAGAGGGCCCTTCCCCTGAGTCCGGTGGCTCCACTTCAGGTGGTCCCGAGTCCGGTGGACCCAGTTCCGGTGGTCTCGAACGGAGAAGGAAGTATCCCTCTGTGACTGTTCCGGTGGACCCAGTTCCGGTGGTCTCGAAACGGAGAAGGAATGATCCCTCTGTGACTGTTCCGGTGGTCTCTAAGAGGAGGAGAGGAAGGAAGGCCCCATCCGTGACTGCTCCAGTGGTCCCGAGTCCGGAGGTCCCAACCGTTCCAGACGCGCCGCCCAGGCGCCCTGCTCTGACCTCGCCGCCCAGGCATCCTGCTCTGACTGCGCCTGTCCCCTTTATAAGCTCCTTGTGTTTGTTAGTCTTCATCGGATTGTTGTCGTGTCTATGTTTCCTGTGATTCCATTGGTATGTTTTGAGTTTGTTTTTGTATGTTGGATTATGTGGGGTTTGTGTTTGTACATTTCTCACTTCTCCTGCTAATGATTCCTCACCTCAGTTTTCATTTATTGTACGTGACAATTATGTTTGATGGCAGTTGTGCAGAACCTAACTTCACCATTAACTTACCCATCAAAGTTGAAGTCCACTTTGAGGTTGTCAACACAAAGGTTGTCTGATCCACAGTTTATCTCATAATCTAACTGTAATATAAGGTTAGAATAAAAAATAAGATTTTTTTAAAGAATATATTCCCATTTACACTCACCGACCACTTTATTAGGTACACCTATTAACTATTCGTTAACGCAAATATCTAGTCAGCCAATCTAGTGGTAGCAGTCATGTAGTCACGGTCAAGGCAGTCTTCTGATGTTCAAACTGATCATCAGAATGGGGAAGTAAGTGATTCAATTGATTTTGAATTTGGGATGGTTGTTGATGCCAGATGGTGTGGTTTGAGTATTTTAGAAACTGCTTATCTACAGGGATTTATAGGCACAACCATCTCTAGGGTTTTCAAAGAATGGTCAGAAAAAGAGAAAATATCCAGCGAGTGGCAGTTCTGTCCGTGAAAATGCCTTGATGCCAGAGTAGAGTGTCCAGACTGGTTCGGCTGATAGAAAGGAAACCATAACTCAAATAAGCACTTGTTACAACCGAGGTCTGCAGAAGAGCATCTCTGAATACACCACACATTGAACCTTGAAACAGATGTGCTACAGCAGCAAAAACACACAGGTGCCACTCCTGTTAGCCAAGAACAGGAATGGACTGGTCTGATGAGTCTCGATTTCTGCTGCGACAGTCACTTGGTAGGATCAGAATTTAGCATAAACATAATGAAAGCATGGATCCATCCTGCCTTGTATCAGCGGTTCAGGCTGCTTCTGGTGGTGTAATGGCGTGAGGATATTTTATTGGCACACTTTAGGCCCCTCAATACCAGTTGAGCATTGTTTTAACGCCACAGCCTGAGTATTGTATTGTTGCTGACCATGTCTATCCCTTTATGACAACAGTGTACCCATCTTCTGATGGCTACTTCCAGCAGGATAATAAGTCATGGCAGCTCAAATAATCAAAACAGTTTTGTTGAACATGACAAAGGGGTTCACTGTGCTCAAACGGTCTCCACAGTCACCAGATCTCAATCCAATAGAGACCCTTTGGGATGTGCTGGAATGGGAGATTCGGATTATGAATGTGCAGCCAGCAAATCTGTAGCAACTGTGTGATGCTATCATGACAATATGGACCAAAATCTCTGATTCCAGCACCAGGTTTAATCTGTGCCATGAAGAATTAGCAGACCTGAAAGCAAAAAGGGGTGGAAGGTGCAAGTTGTCCCTAATAAAGTGGTCAGTAATTTCTCTACTAATAATGACACTAATACTGACAAAAAAAATGTAATTTTTGTGACATTATGTGTCCCTTACCATCCACAATGTAGGGTTCTTCATCCATGGTAAGAGAACAGGCTTTAAGTTCTCTAGACTTTGGGAGGGCAGACCCTCAAATGTGAACATTAATTCATTAAGTAGTGGGTTGAGAGAATCCTCTGTACAAGACTGGAAAAGGTGAACCATTTATAATTTAAAAAAATTCCATTCTACTCTGGCATTGTTTCTAATAAAAAACACAATTATATATGTATATATATATATATACACGCATCTATATATATATATATATATATATATATATATATATATATATATATATATACACATACACAAAACACTTTAGATAGCACAGGCCTCTGCTTATTCTGCAGCCAATGAGCTTGTTCAACATTTTGTTAGTTTGGTTCACTGTTCGCTGTAAGTTGGTCCTTCAGTTCCTCTAAAACCCTCCACCTCCTTCTGCACCACTTAACTCAATCTACTATGAGATTTGTGTATGCCTATTTATGCAGCAGCAGCAAATTTCACAGCAGTGTGTCTGTGTATCTATTACCAGCAACAATTCCATAGTTGCTGCAACAGCAGCAGTGTAGCAATTTTAGGCCACCAAGACCAAATACATTAACGTTGTCATATCCATCAATCCATTAACCTACTAAACTATTCAGAGTTGCATGTATTTTATAGAATTAGAAATGGCTTGTTTGCTGCCACAAAAGGACTTATACATGACTTACCTCTATGAGGAAAGGATGGTCTTTGCACACCTCCTTTAGTGTAACATTTACAACATTACTGAGGACATGGTTTTTGGATAAGAAGTATGCTCGGTGGTTATATCGCTTGGCATCCAGCTTTATTGTATAGCTAATATTTGCAGCCAAATCTGAAAATGTCATTAAATAACATTTTATGATATCTGTATTTTAAAATAATTTGAAAATAAAAAAGTCTGGCATAAAAATAAAACCTGTTATAGCATGTTTGTATCCACTCATGATGAAGCACACTGTCAAGGTGTTTTCCAGTGGCCTGGTGCAGTTTGTTTCACTGGTTGAAATTTTGGATGGGTTGTAGGTTACTTTCACATCCACAGACACTATTGGGCTGGACCTGGATGTTGTAGGAAAATACATATTTCCGAAACATAACAAATGAATAGATTAGAGTGGACTATGAGCTCTGTATGTTATGGTCTGTGAATTTAGTGTATGTTTACTATTATCAATCAGTCCATTCTGTTAGATTAGAATGAGTGTGTAAATACACTCTTGAAAATAAAGGTTCTTTATTAGCAGTTATGGTTCCATGTAGAAACTTTAACATCCATGGAACCCAATGCACAAAAGATTCTTTATAGAAGAAAAAGGCTCTTTATATATAAGTACTTATACATATTTAAGTACATATTTTGTACTTATACATTTTAATTGTTCTTAACTTGAATTTTTAAAGTACAATAATCCATACATTTAACTTAATATGTTCATGTAACCTCAATGTGAACATTTTTATTAGTATAAAGCTAGTGATAACAAGCTAATTCAGAAAATGCTAACTTGGTAATTGGCTAACATATCAACAATAGCATGGTATATCACTTTCTAAATGAGTGCAGCAATATAAAGCATTTAATGGTTTGTTCACTGGCTTTCATGGCTGCAATACGATGTGTTTTCTGCCAACTGGCAACCTGGGGTGTCGAAATACTATTGGGTAAACTGGCAGTGGCGGTATCGCACAGACCAAAACAAAAATAGACATTCCGACACGGAATGCACATTTCAAAGTAGAATAACTGGCTGTGGCATTGTTTTTCAGAGAAACAAGTATGTGAACTCAGCAAGTTTCCTATCTACAAGCATATTATGGTAGTTTTATGCTTTAGTAAAGTGAAAAACTTACATATATCAGTTCTGTGATCTTATAATATTCATAAAAGTTAATTTGACTTAAATTTGTTTAATTTAAGTTTGTCCTACTCTAAACGATTCATTATTTAAGTGTTAGGGTTTGCAGTGTAAGGAAAATTATGTTTTTTTATTAGCCTAACAGTTTACTTGAAGGGTAGGCATCACTGCCAAAAACCCCTTTAGGGACCTTTATTTTTAAGAGTGTATACTGAAGTTATAGAAAGTACTGTACCTAAGGATCAAAACGGCTCCTTTTGATCCAACAGCAATGTCTGGTAGACTGTCTCCACTGTGATCTAGGGAGGACTCACTCAGAGCTAGTCCAAAAAACTGTAAACCTGAGCGCACAGATGATCCAGCAATTCTCTAACACAACACAAAGAAAAGAGAACTGTTGGGGGAAAGCAAGCCAAGGGTCATAAAGAATTGTATATAAGTGGCAGTCAACAAAAGGTTACAGTCCTAGGTACTAAAATTGGCAGACCTGTGAATATGTGGGAGTTATTTGATCTATTCCACCACTGAAGATGTAGATGCTGCCCTGTCCATCCTCTTCTAAAGGAGCTCCAATCAGCACATCCATGAAACCATCACCATTCAGATCTGCTGGACAGGCCAGAGAAGAGCCAAACCGACCCCTCTGACCTGCCATGCCCTCCAGCACAACAGAAAAAGTGAAGTATGGCTGCAAAACCAGAAAAAGCACAAAAGGTTTAAAAGACAAAATAAAGTCTGAAGGAATCTGAATTTATAATCTGGAAATGGTATTTTAACCTATACCTGCTGAGAATAAAAGTACACAAAAACTCGGCCTTCAGAATGGGAGTCTATATACGTTGGTGCAGATATTAATAGAAGATCTGTTTTTGTGTCAGAGTTCAGATCAACCACACAGACCTCTGCACCAAAGTATGCACCAATCTGAGACTGTGAAAGAAGAAAAAAAAGTTAAGATTCAAGTACCTTATATTTTTTTTGTCAAACAACATAAATAAATATATATATATGACTTTGGTGAAATATTCACATGTACCTTGGGTGACTCCACCAACAGGTTAGTTGTGTTACCTCCAATTAATGAAATGCTCACTTGTCCTTTATGCATGTATCTTGGTGCTCCCAGAATCACAAACTTTTTTTTAGACCGTGTTGCTATTTTCATTGAATAACCTTTAACAAACATTGGATAATAAAAACTTTAATGAAATAGTGCACTCAAAAAAAAAAAAATAGCCATCATTTACTCACCATCAGACATGCTTTGATTATATAGAAAAAGCAACTCAGAAATTCCTTAGAATATTCTTGTTTGTATTTAAATGGGCTTAGGGGGTGAGAAAACTACAGTATCCTTTTATAATTAGATATGTAGATGACCTCAATAAATGTATGGCCAACTTGATGTATTTTTAGTCTGTGTTTGAGCAGGGTCTTACCCAAGTAACTATCTTGTTCACTTCCCACATGGAAGTCTGACGATTGGTCATTTTGATACTGCTCTTGATATCCGCCCTTCCCTTGGAAAGCTCCAACAGAACTCATGATCAAGCTTTCCTAAATAAAGAGGTAAGTATGTATATATTTGTTTGTTTGTTGTTGTCAAATAAATGCAGCCTTGGTTAGCAAAATAGACTTCTTTCAAAAATATTTTAAAAATCTCTATTATTCCAAACTTGTTGACCTTTTCAACAACATTTACCAATATTATGCAATGTATATGTAAAATAATCTTCATTCTTGAATCTCAGGTGGTTTTCAAAACAAAGCCTTGGTGTATTTAGTTACATTTGATGTAAACACTGCACTAAATCCATCTTGAGCAAACTCCATTGTAGCAGAATCACCAGTGGAGTGGACTCCTGAAAAAAAATACATTATTTCAGCTTGGCTGTGATTTGGCCATAGCAAATGCAAGCATAGCAAGTTTGTTTTGTTCAGCACTCTTAAAACACTTCTCAAATCAAATTCCCTTATTTCTCTCATGTACAATTTTCTCTAATGTTTTGCTCTTATCAGTGAACATACCTTCGATTGCAATGTTCTCTTCCAGTTTTTCACGGATACTGTCCAATGCGTCGAAGTCAGTCACGTTAAACACATGTTCAGCAACAGCAGCAGATGCAATCATTTCTAACTGCTGCTTTGCGCCGGGATCATCAAAAGCTTCACCGATCTTTGATAATTGAAAAGACATGACAGCCATGTTTGGGCCATTCAAACATTTCATCTTGTTATATCTTGTTTGGTGCAAAGATTCATCATTTACTCTAACATTTTGAAAGCTGTACTGGTCACTGTTTATGAATGGGGACTAGAGATTTAAGCGTCAAACAATATAATAAAATGAACCAAGTTTTGGTTACACTACAATAAAGTTACAGTAACGTGTAACGTGTATTCTCGCCCCCCTCGGCTCCACCTGGGACCATCGTCCCTACAACTCCGCTAGGGTTCCTTGTCCCTCTGACTCCACCTTGGTCAGTTGTTGCTCTACCATTTCCATGGACATCTAGGCCTTTGGATGCCCCTCATCCTTAGACCCCTACGGCTCTGGCGGGCTCCTTCTTCCCTCCAGCTTCGCCTTGGTCCTCGGTCACTCCACCTTTGCCTCGGTCCTCTGGCGCCCTGGCTCTGCCCTGGTTGCTCGTCGCTGCGTTTCCAACCTGACCTCCGGGACCTTTGATGTCACCCGGTGCTATCAACTCTTCAGCTTAGCCTGGGCCTCCACCACCATCGGCTCCATCTCAGTCACTTGTCACCCTGGTTACACCTGTCAAGCCTCCTACATGGCTCCTCCCTCAACTCCGTCATGGGCTTGCGTCCTGGCCCTTCTGGTGGGGATTGTGCCCTGGCTCCTCCAACCATCTTCCGTCCCATGTCCCTGCTCTGTGTCCCCAACTAAGCCCCCACCCTTCCTCCTCAGTTGGACTATTGTTCCACTGCAGGGACACGCCTTCCAGAAGGGGTAGTACTGTAACGTGAATATTCTGTTTTGGTTTGGTTCTGTTCTGTTTCCATCCCATGCTTGTGTATGTTGACCTACTTTCTTCATGTGTGACAGTTAGCCCAAGTTCACCTGATATTGATTATGTTGATTGGTTTGGTCTGTCTATTTAAGCTCTGCGTTTCCTGCAGTTCTTTATCAGTTCTCGTTGTGTTGGTTTATGTTTGGTTGTTCTGTTCATGTTTTCTAGTGTCCTAAGTTCTTGGTTTTAATAAAAGTTAAACTGCTGAATTTAGATCCTGTACTCCTTGTTTATTGCAACCCAACTGTGACTAAAGTTTCATTTGTTAACATTAGTTAACTATGGTGCATTAGTTAATATGGACTTTGTTAATAAAAACTTTTATTTATTGATCTTGATTGATGTTAATTTCAACATTTACTAATACATTATTATAATTAAAAGCTGTGTCTGTTAATATTATTAAATGAAACTAAGCTATAATGATCTAACATGAACAAAGATGAATAAATACTGTAACAAATGTATTGTATTGTTCATTGTTGATGGTGAACCGATAATGTTAAATTGGACCTTGTCTGTTACCCAAGTTGTTTGTACTGGATCAACAGATTCATTGAAAAGACCTGACTTAAAATTGATACTCTCTTCAGGGGACTACATTAATAATACTTTTTATGTGCTTTTGCATCCTTTTTTTATGTATGTACGTATGTATGTATGTATGTATGTATGTATCTTACCCCAACAGCAAATCGGATGACATTCTTCTTTTCTGCCTTATCAACAGCACCTCTGAGATGAGGTCCATCATTTGATCTACCATCAGTGATAACAATTAAGATTTTGATTGCTGATTGCCTCATCCCTCCTTCAGTTATGAAGAGCTCATCCCTGTACAGTGGAAACAAGAAAAGCATTTGAAGATGACAAATCAGGATTGCAACTATAAGTTACGTATGCATACACAAAGTTGTAAATAAAACAGATTGCTGCAGTACATTTTACAAGAAAATACTATTTCAGTCTTTCTACTTCAAAATTTCACATTTAATTCAATGTATTACTTGCTGTTTCTTTGTAATTAATTGTGAAATTTACTAGCAATTTCTCGACCAAAATGCTTTTCAGTGTACGGCAGTGATACAATTGTTCATGCACTCTATTTCTTACAGGTATTGCCATTTCGAAGCAATAGCGCTTTTCACTCCAAACCAACCAAACATACCCTTAATGTGCTTATATTTTAACACAGAAAATAACTAAATGTCAGATTTGGACATTAATTTTGCACTAATACATTTTGAAGAGGCACTTTGAGATACTAGAATATTGATAACATTAGAGGTGACATACATAAGCTTATTTATAGCCTTTGCAGTGTAGGTAAATCCTTTTAGATGTTTTATCTCTCCTATTCTTGTCCTCCATGAATTAATGTCTTTGACTGTTTCAAACTTGGAGTGAATTTCACAATCAGTGGAGAACTGTGCAACAGCAAACTATAAGACAAGAAAACATTCACACATGAAAATCCTGTTCCTGTCTAAATTAGTCGCGAGGTGCAATGTGAACCACACTTTAAGTGGTAGAATCTGTCTGGAATCATCAAAACATAGAATCATACCTGAGAATTACTCTTGGAAAAAGTCTGGATTATTGTTATAATAAAAGTTTTCATTTTAATAAAATCTGGGTCTTCTACACTCTCAGAGCCATCCATTAGAAAAGCGATATCCATTTCTCGAGGGCAGCCTGTGAATGAGGAGTTTAGGAAAACAAGCATATAAATATCAGAAAAGCAATAGAAAAGGACAAGATTATAGGGCATTCTTCATTTGACTTACTTCTCAAAGCACTTGGTATAGGTGCACTCACTACATTGTTTCCACTGATATTAAAGCACATACCATTGAGGGTAGTAATTATTTTGCAGTCCTTAGGAATGGTTGGACCACAAACCTGAGGGAGAGGGAGAGCTTTTCATTTTATCGTCAACTGTAGTATTTATGAAGTCAGTTTCCCTGTTCTGCAAGGAGCAATATATAAACTATCAGCATAATTTTTGTAAGAATTTGTATGTATTAACCACTTTTTATTGCCAATGTGTGAACAGCTAACAAAACTTTAAAAACCTCACCATCCCTGACTTTCTATTGTCCATGAAAGCATGTAGACTGACATTTATGTGAAGGACTAAAAAGCATGTGGCGTTTATGTGCTTCTGAGCCTCTCTTTTACTCTTTATATACAATGTTCAGGATAATGTCGAAAGAGACATTCTGTACGGTAATGCCAATGCTTCGTGCAAAAAAAAGGAATTAATTCAAAGTAGCTGTTTTTTTATTCAAACTACAGTCTCACATTGCCAGATCTGTATAGTATATAGTCTCAAATATACTTTATTATCAAACTATCATAAAAGTGTCATTTTAGTAACTCATCTGTGCTGGTGAATCGCAGAGCTTGTGCACACATTTCCATATCACTATGATCAGGTGCTTTCTTAACTGCCTATTTCACAGCTGTCATGTTGTGTGTTTATTTACATATTTATCTAAACGCCGCTCTCAGCAGTGTGGACAGTGTTGGGATTCGCCGTGTGTATATCGGGGCATCGAATCACTTTCAGTCTATTGTACGTTACATGTGCACAAGTGCGAGCACGAGCAGTAAGTTGCTGGCTGCCGTCAAAGTCCCTTTAAGGCAGGTCATTTTATGGTCTTTTTAAAATGCCTCTTGAGCAGCTATTTTAGTCCTGCAAGAACAGCTTTCTGAATGGGGAAATATCAAATTCTCCAAAGCTGTTCACCAAGCTTACGAAATAAATTTCATATTTGAAATCACAAATGAAATCTGACAACAACTCTCATAAAGGTTGTTTCTTATGCTCAAGTAGCATTAAAAATACTTATTTGTCAGACTAGACCAGCCAATGCGCATGTTCAGTAAGCACGGGAATCGTAACATTGACTGTTTCTATAGCAAACAGAGACAGCTCCAGTGACTTTATCAATTTGTGATTGGCCCTTTTATTTACATTGCACGTTGCACTTTCTACTAATCATAAGTAATATGAGTCTTTGTTTATCTAACGACTTTGCTGCAGTTCAGTTTATCTCTAATAACAAGGGTTTCTGAATTACTACACATAGCCCCAAAAGTATTTACATAAAATGTAAATAATTTAATGTTGTTCTTTTTATCATATTAATTATAATATTCAGCCTAACATTAGCATTAAGCATCTGTATAGTGTATATCTGTTGTTGTTTTTTCGTGTCAGGATGAACATAACTTACCACTGAATTAGAAGATTGTGTATCCTTAGTCATAGAAAGTCCAAGAGACATGTTAACAGCTTCAGGCACTTACATTGCATAAATAAAAACAGTTAGATTTTACATGTCAAAACAGACTTATTATGTATAAAATATGAAACATGATAAGTTAAAATACCATTAATTTTCACCGGCAGGCAAGTTTCTTGTGAAATGGCACAGCTATAAACTTGTCCTCTTGCACTGCTGCTGTATTGTACTAAAGGATCGCTCACAAGCAAACTATGAAAAAGTAAAGAAAAACTTATATTCAAACATATTTAATGTTTAAATTGCATTGGGTTGATTTAAATCAATTTAATAATCAAACCTCCCAAATTATATAAATATATATGTTATAGTATATAGTAATAAAAATGGGATAATCTGTGTTTCTCTCACGTAGATGTATCTCTCTGTATGACTCTGTAGCCAAAGCCAGCATCATTATTTCTTGTGAAGTATTTCCAGGTCACAGGGTCGATGTTGAACAACAGCACTGACGGAAATACTGAATGATGCAAATTAAGACCAACACATACATACATATATCTGAATTTTTAGGGCCAGTCAGCTTAGACCGTCAACGTCTTGAAAAACAAAAACATAATTATTCACATGTAAAATAACATGTAAACATGTAAAAATAAAATATAATATCAATCTCACTATCTCATTTCATTTTGATTTGTTTAAAAAAATAGGCTATTCCAAGATTTCTTGTCATACATTATTTTGCATTTCCAATAAATGTTAATTAATTTAAAAAAAATTATATTACTGAAAAACAAGACAAGAAGAGCAAATAAGATTTTTTTGCAGTGTAAGTTTAGTTCTTTTATGACATGCTATTGCATTTGTGTTCGTACTGTATTACAGTAAATCTGAAAAGACGTATGCGACAGCTTGAGCGACTCCCAAAAAGACTCTACAACAACTCTTCCTCTTCTCAACATGGCCTTTGTTGCGTGTTCCTGGGGGCAGGTTTATATACATTTTAAGGTTAGTGAAGAAGTAAGTGAAGAAGCTTGTTGTAGTGCCTACCAGCCGTCTGTTGTAGTCCTTAAAAAGTGATTTCTGTAAAAAATATCTCCTTTTGCATTGAACTTTGAGCATCGTAACTTTGCAGATGTTGTTTATGCTCAAACAGCAACATTACACACTAACTAAAGTTAAACAGTGAAATTATAATCAACCACCCCTTTAAGACACTGAAATTATGACAACAAATATGTAATTATTCAGTCGACAAAATATGTTTTATATTTTCAACTCTTCATAGTAGCCCCCTTTTACTTTGATGACAGCTTTTCACACTTTTTCCATTCAGCCTCATCAGGTAGTCACTTGGAATGGTTTTGCAACAATCTTGAAGGAGTTCCCAGAGGTGTTAAGTACTTTTTGACTGCTTTTCCTTCACTCTCAGGTCCAAATCATCCCAACCCATCTCAATTAGATTTATATCAGATGATTGTGGATGCAAAGTCATCTGATGCAGCACTCATCACTCTTCTTCTTGGACAAATAGCTCCGTACATATCCATGAGGTGTGTTTGGGGTCATTGTCCTGTTGGAAAACTAATAATGGCCCAACTAAAGGCTGTTACAAACTCCGCAAGAACAGAGAAAAAAGTTTGCAGGGCTGCGAGAACTAAATGGCATCATTTCATTCTCGCAGCCCTGGTTTGGGAGTTCTCGCAGCCTTTCTTGACACATCATCTGAGCAGAACTTTTTTCTTGTAGGTGTCCGAAAACTATTGTGTGATTGGCTATAAATCTCCAACATCCTCACACGCAATATAGCCTACTAGCCGGGACACCTTATTAATGTGTACAGATGTGACATAATGGATCGTCTACAGTGGTTCAGGCTGTAGGGCTGCCAAACGACAAAAGAAACGTTATCAGCAAGATTGTAAAAAACTGTACATGTCTTGTCTATTACCACCCACTGCAAGCAATGACGGAAATAAGCGCAGTCACAAAAGCAAAATATGTGGGAGAGCATTGCAATAATGTGATTATATTGTATTGCAATAGGTTGCACTTCAAAGTCAATACCGAATCAAAAATAGTTAGCACATAATTTGTAATAGAAAGAATATAATGACAAAATCTGGTTATGGTTACACTTAAAATAGTTACAAAATAGATGTATGAGATGATAAAACTTATACCATTTAAGTCAAGTCAAGTCAAGTCAACTTTATTTAAATAGCGCTTTTAACAATGCAGATTGTTTCAAAGCAGCTTCACAGTGTTAAACAGAAAAAATAATGCAACAGAATATATTTCGATTATCATACAGTAACAATGTGGGCTTTAGATCAGTAATTAGATCAGTAATTTGGTCTATATGGTTAATTTAGTTTAATAATTAGATTTATTTTGAAATATATTAGAAAAATAGTTTTTCCCCAACCGAGCAAGCCAAGCCAGAGGCGACAGTGGCAAGGAAACCAAAACCCCATCAGGAGACCTAATGGAGAAAAATAAACCTTGGGAGAAACCAGGCTCAGTCGGGGTGCCAGTTCTCCTCTGGCCAATTAACAAACAGCGTATTATTATTATTCTGGCAATTTTAAAGGTCAGAGGTCATAATAGATCTGAATATTCAAAAGATCTGAGGCAACACGCCAGAGACGGGTTTATTGAGGATGATGTATCGATTAAATAATTATTAAAAATAAATAATTTGAAATATCGGAGTCATTACGCCGGAGACAGGTTTTTATTCAGGATGCCGTATTGATTAAACAATTACTAAAGTGTAATATTCGAAAGATCGGCGGGAACACGCTGGAGACGGGTTGTTTGAGGATGACATATCGATTTAAAGAATTATTAACTAGGACAATTCAAACAATCGGAGTCATCACGCCGGACACAGGTTTATTGAGAACGCCGTGTCAATGAGGCAGCTTAAGGGGGAGTCTAAATGACACGGTCTCTGCAGACACTTCAGGGTCATGTGTTGGTCACATCTGGGTGCAGGGCCACCGTCTGATCTAGATACAGCCTGGATCCGGCTGACTGCAGTAGACCTCGGGATAAAACAGAGACACTAACATTAGCGTAGATGCCATTCTTCTGATGATGTAACGAGTACATCAGGTGTTATGGGAAGTGTTCCCGGTTCCGGCTGACCTAGATAATGCAGCCTAATAATCATTTAATTGAAAAAGTGTTTTATGTGTATGCCATAGAAAAGAGATGTGTTTTTAGTCTAGATTTAAACTGACAGAGTGTGTCTGCTTCCCGAACAATGCTAGGAAGACTGTTCCACAGTTTAGGTGCTAAATAGGAAAAGGATCGACCATCTGCAGTTGATTTTGATATTCTAGGTATCAGAGGTGGAAAGTACGACTATATTGAATAGAGGGCGCGGGCGCGGAAGAGAACAAGCGCGCAAATATCAGATGGAGACGAACAAGACAGACGTCAGTGACGCAGACCCAGCTGAAAGCTAAACGCTGTCGTGAGCCCTGGCCAGTATGGAAATACTTTGGATGTTGAAAAAAATAACGTGGTGTTGTCTTGGAAGATATCAAATGTGCACAAAATGTGGATGCAAATGAAGAAACACATAGAACATGTTCGGGCACACATCCTCTGTGCAGATAAAAGTATGTTTATAACTTAAGGCCGAATGATTTCTGTGACGCAGAGGAATCCCGGGATCCAGTCATGAACATTACCTTTACATTATAACGTAGGATTCACGTCATATACACAAACTGATGGATGAACGAATAACTCGAAAGAATAAATCAAATCGCGACATGGTCTGTAAATATTAAAGCACAAAACATTGCTATATGAATATATGATCTGCTTGTTCTGTCTCTGTGAATGAGCTGCTCCGTCTACATACAGGACTCTATTATTCTTAAACATTTTAATGAATTAATGATAAAATTAAGTTGTTAATCTAATTCATAATAATTTATTGAATTTAGTTTATTAGACAAGTTTTATTGAATTTTTAATAAACAAAACAAACAAATGGTTTTAAGTTTATGATAAAGCATTTGTTCAACCAAAAAAAAAAAGACCAATCATCTTCATTCATTTAACATCATTTTAACTAACCATAATTTAATAATAGGTACAGTTTATTTATTAAATAATTGTTTAATACTGTGATGTTTTCTGAGAGTCATATCGTGAAAATCTCATTCTATCACAACCCTACAGGGGAGAGTAACTTTTACTCTGAGTACATTTTAAATGAGCTACTTTTTACTTTTACTTGAGTAAATTTTTAGACCATTAATTGTACTTGTACTTAAGTAAAATTCCATTGAAGTAACAGTACTTTTACTTGAGTAGAATATTTTGTTACTCTTTCCACCTCTGCTAGGTATTATCAGCAGGACAGAGTTTAGAGACCGCAATAGACGTGATGGAGTATAATGTGTTAAGAGCTCACTCAAGTTATGGGGAGCTAAACCATTTAGTGCTTTGTAAGTAATAAGCAAGATTTTAAAATGTATGCGATGTTTAATAGGGAGCCAGTGCAGTGTTGACAGAACCGGGCTAATGTGTTCATACTTCCTGGTTCTAGTAAGAACTCGAGCTGCTGTGTTTTGGACCAGCTGGAGTTTGTTTATTAAGCGTGCAGGGCAACCATCCAGTAGAGCATTACAATAATCTAGCCTTGAGCTCATGAACGCATGTATTAACTGTTCAGCATTTTGCATTGAGAGCATGTGCCGTAATTTAGATATATTTTTAAGATGGTAGAATGCAATTTAACTTTAACTGCACCAACAGCGTCACCAGAAAAGCACCCCCACACCATCACACCTCAAGCAATCGTTCACCCTCTCTACATCTAATAAAGACACTGCGGTTAGAAGGGCTAGAACCGAAAATCTCAAATTGACTCATCAGACCAACGGACATTTTTCCACTTATCTAATTGAGCCTTGTGTTTCTTGGCCCAAGCAAGTCTCTTCTGCTTTTTGTTCTTCTGAAGAAATGGTTTCTTTGCTGCAATTTGACAATGAAGGCATGACTTATACAGTCTCCTATGAACAGTGGATGCTGAAATATGTCAGTGAGATATAATATGAGGTTATGTAAATCCCATGAGTGTGCCAAGCTGTCATCAAAGTTAATGTAGCTACTTTGGATAAATATGATAATTTTTAATCATAATAAATAATTTTAGGTGCAATTGATTGTCCTGTCCTAGTGATTTTATAAAGACAACATGTTGTTTGATTAATTGATATTGTGGAAACAAACAAAAAAGAAGACAGAATGAAAGAGGCGAAGAGGAAGACTGCTAACTCAGATAAGGAAGTTGCCAAACCCATGCTGTGAAATAATAGTACACTCTAGTACACTCTAGTAACTGTAACTTAAGATATTAAGTTATATATAACTCAGGCAGAAATTGCTATTTTCAGATACTTAATCATTATTTTCCTGCCGTGAATACAACAAGTATGTATATTGATAAGGATTTGGCTTCTCCAAAAACACCATACAGTGCTGCCATCTTGGAATGATGAACAAAGGAGAGAGTCTGAATGAAAGTTAATAGAAATGCATCAGTGCATGGAATAAACTAATTTCCAGGGTGCATTTGTGGCAAGCAGGTGGCGCTATGACTGTAACTGAATGTTGGCATGTAGATATCTTCAGGCCAGGACTCTAATCAAACGTGAAGTTTGGGGCAGATCGGACATTGTATTCCTGAGTTACATCAACTTCCTGCTACAAAGATACACCCTTCAGCGAAGACTCAACATCTTTGCAATTTAACGTCACACAGGTAGTTATGATAAAATCTCTAGGAGGAGTCTGGAAATGCAATTTTTTTGCAGAGAAAATGTCAAGTTTTACACTGTAATTAATTTAACTTATATTTGGTCAGTTTAATCTTAAGGCCTTAGCGATGTTAAATTGCAAAGATCTTGAGTTTTCGTTGAAGGGCGTGTCCATGGCGACCTGACAAATTCTGATATTTCGCCAAGAAACAAGAAGCTGTTGTAAGTCAGATATTCAATGTCCTACCCTAAACACATCTACATGACAATATTTAGTTCCAGTCATAGCTCCACCCACTGGCAACAGGAAGTGACGTGTTTAACTCTGTGATGCACTACTAGCAACATACTAAAATATGCAGTTGAGATAAATGCATATTGCCCACCTTTCTCTTTTTTCCTAAAGCCACCGCATTGCAGCTTTAAAGGTCCTGTTCTTCCTGATCCCATTTTTCAAACTTTAGTTAGTGTGTAATGTTGCTGTTAGAGCATAAATAATACCTGTAAAATTATAAAGCTCAAAGTTCAATGCCAAGCGAGATATTTTATTTAACAGAAGTTCCCTTTCAAAGCCTACAGCGAATGGGCGGTTTGGACTACACCCCTGCACTTCCTGCTTTAATGACATCACTAGAACAAAAGTTTGTTGACTAAACTCCGCCCACAAGAATATGCAAAAAAGGGGGCATGGTCTTGTTGCTCTCCCACATGGAGAAGAGGAAGTGTAGAGTGTGTTTGTCGCCATGGCTACAATAACATTGAGCGTATGCATCGCCCCATTATGGTAAGAGGCGTGACCTTCCTGGGCAACGTGCGCTAAGCTGTTTTCCAATCACAACACGGGAACCGCTGGCACAATCAGAACTCGTTACGTATTTCTGAAGGAGGGACTTCATAGAACAAGGAACTCATCAGGCCGTTTTTTCATCAGTGAAAACAGCAGTATACAGATAAGTAAATTGTGTGAAAAATACTGTTTTTTTACACACGAAACATGAACACATGTTATATTGCACACTGTAAACACAATCAAAGCTTTAAAAACACATGAAGAACAGGACCTTTAAAGGGTTAGTTCACCCAAAAATGAAAATTAGCTCATGATTCACCCTCAAGTCATCCTAGGTGTAGGCCTATATGACATCGTTCGTTCAAACGGATACAATCGGAGTTATATTAAAAATGTTCCAAGCTTTATAATGGCAGTGAATTTTTTGTTCAGGGGAGTTTATAAAAACCTTCTGAAGAGAAGAGATGTGTTTGTGTAAATATAATGTTTGTCTTTATAAAATAAAATATCTAGCTTCAGCCAGATAAAAAAAAACACGTAACTGGTGTGCATGTCGCCTGACATAGCATAAGCATTTTAAACTGCGAGAGGCACTACACTTTTTCCGTAAGTTAAATACGGAAGGTGATCTGGTGGAAGCTAGATATTTTACTTTATAAAGACAAACATTATATTTACACAAACACATCTCTTCGCTTCAGAAGGCTTTTATTAGGATTCTGGTCATAGATTATTGTCAGAGTCCTAAAACAAGTACAGATGTGGTCAGCGCGTTTTGTCTCTGCTTATGAGTGCTTATCAGCAGTCTTTTACCTCATTTTTAACAAACAAATATTATCAAAACTACATTCAACCCTGATTTTTTTTCTGTTTGACAGAAACACAATAAAATAAATGAATAGGTGCCTAACATAAAACAAAACAATCAATATATAAACACAAAATCATTAGGATTCTACATTATACGTTTTGATTATAAACATTTCCAGCACTACTGTATATGTGCATTTTCTATGACAATTTGTAAAACTTTGATGAATATCAAAATTGCACTGTTTGATCTTACCACAAAACAAGTAGAAACAGATGCAGAAAACCCTGTCCATGGTCATATCAAGGTCACGAGACAGGGGTGGTATGCAAGGTGCCAACTGCCTGATATATAAAGCGCAAACATAGAACAAAAGTATTTATTGAGAAAGATGAAAAAGGCAGTGCATATGACTAAGCAAATGACTCTCAAATAATGCAGAGGATGTGGACATAACGTATCTGAACAACTAAGCAAGAACCACGTCCTGAAAGATCAAATCAAAGATTGCAATAAACCAGGAAATGACATTAAACATCATGAAATAGTATGTTAAAGAAATACCACATGAGCGTTTGCAACATTGTACAGGCCCCACCCACAACTGCTGACAGACTCCGCCCTATTAGCATAGACCCCACCCTGAGTGAGCTGAACACAGTCCGCCATTATTTTTGCCTCGTCAGAAAATTTAACGTCAGCCATCATACCAAGGCAATACACCAGGAAGACAACCTGGGGCACATGTTCCTAAAAGTGATATGGTGAAGAAGCTGCCTCAACCTAAAAGGCCTGGAGGAACCACATGGAGAGATCAACTCCTCATCTTTCCCTGTAACCTTCAGGGCTGAGTAGAGTAGGCCTAGTTGTAGAGTATGACAGTAGGCTGATGTTCTTATCCAGGTGGGTCTAGTCCTGTGTTCTGAGTCTCAGTCTGTTCTAGCTGGTTCTGATTGTCCTTTGCTCTGACCCCCAGACACTGGCTGGCTCTAAGGGTCCTGAGTTCTGAGTCCCAGACATTGAGTCTCAGGCTGTGTTCTAATCTAACTGGTTCTATCTGTCATTTGAATGTTAATTAAAAAAAATTGAATTATATTATGTTTTATTTGATTTTGTTCAGAGTTACTTTCAAGTGTTTAGAGAAAAGAAAAAAAATGTGCTTAATTGACCAATCCCCATGATTCTGTTAATAGTTAGGACATTAATTCTGGAATGTGTTGTCAAGCTAACTGTCAGAATTCTTACTGTTACAACATGTGTTGTTATGGTAATTTCAGAGTGGAAAAAGTACGTGGTTCACTTTACCCCATTGATTTCTAAGCTGGGGTAAAGTGAGACACAAGACGATATTTTCACTAACCTTCGTTCCTGAATACATTCTGATAATTCCCATTGCTAGGAAACATCCTGAATTAATGGGAAATGTGTCAATTTTACTGATATCTTTTTTTAGCTTGCTTAGAGGGGAGCAAATGTAAAAAATATCTCACTTTACCCCACTCTCCCCCTACACAGATCTTATATACACATACAATTTATTTACTTGCTGTTTACATTCACATACATAACTGACTTTGTTTATGTGAGCATTGTGTGTTTTTGACATAACCTTGTATGTATTTGAGAGTTTAAACGCAATAAGACATGAAAGAGAACTTAGATCAACACTCACAGGATGCGTCGTCTGACATCCAGCTTTCTGTGCGTGTGCTCAGAAAACCATATATATGAAGTTTAGACTAATATGGCTTAACCTGAGATTTATGGTACATCTTGTAAAAAGGGGCATAATAGGTCCCCTTTAAGGTCTTATCAGATTATATTCTTAAATTGGGTGTTGCCTAAAAACGTTTATCATACTCTGTAAATGTTTGAATGTGCATAAAATGAACATCAATGGCATGTAGTTTTCAAGAGTGCTACTACCAGAAAGTGCACAAAGATTTTGTAGTCTTTAATTGCTATAATATATCACAGGAGAAATGTGTTTAAAAAACAATCGTGTCCACACAAGTACGATTTAAAAAAAAATCTGTCCACATGAAAACGCAATAACACACTATGATTGGTTGCCTGATTTCAACATGGGTCCCATCCATGGCACTGATGCACTGAGGGATGCCATGGGCTTGGTGAAAACCTCAGGGAACTGTAAATACACAGGGCAGGGCCCCTAAAAATCTTTACCCTGCTTCACCCTGAGTTTAAAAAAAAGTTAGGTTTCAGTCACTGAAATACTGCGTTTGCGTGTGGACGGACGGCCAAACTGTGTAGAAAGATCTGTGTTTTTTAAATATCTGTGTTCGTGTGGACAGAGCCTGAATCATATCAAAACCCTGACAGTAGTTGAGTTTCTCTTTCATTATTAATAACAACTACAATGCCACTTCCTATTTCTATGTATTTTCATTTCTTGTTCCTTAAATATTATCCATCGTTTACACACATTTTTGGATTGCTTTGCAGATGTGTATACATATTTAAAAAATTACCTTTTGACACAGATATTTCTTTCCCATTACAATAGAATTAATTCATTTATTAATTATGATCTCAGCTCGTTATTTAACTTCCTGTGGGTTCATGAAGGCATGACACAGGTGAAAAACATGTATTATTAAATGTTTTCGTAATGAAGTTCTTTGTTACATTTACATTTAGGCATTTAGCAGACGCTTTTATCCAAAGCGACTTACAACATAGGAGTACAGGAAGCGATCGGTCATGAATAGGCGCAAAACGCAAAAAGTGCCTTAAATACCAAGTTTTGGATATTACATAGAATAAGCTTAAGCTAGAATAAGGAAGGAATAAAAGAGAAGAGTTTTTTTTTTTTTTTATGATAAGTGTTCATGGAAGAGATGAGTTTTTAGCTGTCTTTTGAATGATGACAGTGATTCTGCCATCCGGATGGAGGTAGGAAGATTGTTCCACCAGCCAGGAACGGTGAATGAAAAAGTTCTGGAGAGGGATTTCATGCCTCTCTGTGATGGTACCATAAGCCTACGCTCCTTACCTGAGCAAAGGCTTCTGGTAGGGTGTAGACTCGGAGCGAGTCGAAATATGCTGGTGCCGAGCCTGTGGTGGATCCATAAGCGAGTGTCAAGGCCTTGAACTTGATGCGGGCAACAAGTGGCAGCCAGTGCAGAGAGATGAAGAGAGGTGTGACATGGGCCCTTTTGGGCTCATTGAATACAAGACGTGCTGCAGCATTCTGAATCAATTGAAGAGTTTTGATTGCACACGATGGAAGACCAGCCAGAAGCGCATTGCAGTAGTCAAGCCTGATGATGACAAATGACAAGGGCCTGGACGAGAAGTTGTGTTGCATGCTCTGTAAGGAACGGTCTGATCTTCCTGATGTTGTGCAGAGCAAACCTGCATGATCGAGCTGTCTTTGAAATGTGGTCTTTGAAGGACAGCTGGTCGTCAAAGATTACTCCAAGATTTCTGACCGACCCTGAGGGGGTAATCAGAGATGAACCTTGCTGGATGGTGAAGTTGTGTTGTAGAGTCGGATTGGCAGGGAAGACGAAGCTCAGTCTTTGCCAGGTTGAGCTGAAGGTGGTGTTCTTTCATCCATGCCGAGATGTCTGCCAGACAGCTTGAGATGCGTCCATCTACTGTGGGGTCATCTTGTTTAAATGAAAGATAGAGTTGAGTGTCATCAGCATAGCAATGGTATGAGAAGCCATGTGCCTGTATGATGGGTCCCAGTGACGTAGTGTAAATGGAGAAGAGAAGAGGTCCCAGCACTGAGCCCTGAGGAACCCCCGTGGTCAGTTGATGTGCTTTGGATACCTCACCTCTCCAGGCAACCTTGAAAGACCTACCTGTGAGGTAAGACTCAAACCAGTGGAGTGGAGTCCCTGTGATGCCCAGTGATGAGAGGGTGGACAGAAGAATCTGGTGATTCACTGTGTCAAATGCAGCAGATAGATCGAGGAGGATTAGGACTGATGATCTGGAAGCAGCTTTTGCCATCCGCAGGGCTTCAGTGACTGACAGTAATGCTGTCTCTGTTGAGTGGGCCTTTTTGAAACCTGACTGGTTAACGTCCTGCTGATTTGACTGTGAGAGGAAAAATGAAACCTGGTTGAAAACAACCCGCTCAAGTGTTTTTGCTATGTAAGGCAGGAGAGAAATAGGTCTGTAGTTCTCTAGAAGTGATGTGTCTAGAGTGGGTTTCTTAAGCAGTGGGGTGACCGGGCCTGCTTGAATGTGGTAGGAAAAAGCCAGTGCTGAGAGATGTGTTGATGATGTGTGTGAGTGCTGGTAGAAGTGTGGGAGAGATGGCTTGTAGAAGGTGTGAGGATAGGATCTAGAGGGCAGGTGGTGGGATGGCTGGAGAGGAGAAGTTTAGATACTTCTGCCTCAGTGAGTGTAGAGAAGGAGGAGAGAAGATGTTTGGCTGTGGGTGTGGCTGATCTAAAATCCTGTGTGTGCGGGGTGGGAACTGACTGCTGATGGTTGTAGTTTTATTTGTGAAGAAGTGGGCAAAGTCGTCTGCAGATAAGGAGGTGGTGGGAGGTGGTGGAGGTGGACAGAGGAGAGAGTTGAATGTTCTGAAGAGTGTGCGTGTGTTAGAGGTGCTGTTGATTTTGTTGTGGAAATATGAGGATTTAGCCACATGGACATCATCTGAGAATGATGAGAGCAGAGATTGATATTTACCCAGGTCAGAGGGTCGTTTGATTTTCGCCATTTTCTCTCTGCTGCCCTTAGTTTTGTCCGGTGTTCACGAAGAACATCAGATAACCATGGGTTAGCAGGAGTGGGCGTGCTGGCCTAGAAGACAGAGGGCAGATACTATCTAGACAAGAAGTTAAAGTAGAGCATAGAGTGTCTGTTGCAGTGTTGAC
The DNA here is from genome assembly GCA_023029165.1 of Gobiocypris rarus. Lineage (NCBI taxonomy): Eukaryota > Metazoa > Chordata > Actinopteri > Cypriniformes > Gobionidae > Gobiocypris > Gobiocypris rarus. Next base: position 4,243,632 of record CM040920.1, on the reverse strand, counting down.
ATCCATGGATGAGAACTGTGTGGGTGAGGGAAGAGAGGATGACACAGCAGAGGAGAGATGAGAGGGAGAAAGAGAGCGTGAGGCTTCGTCTGAAAGTAACTGGTTGTGGGATTGGGAATGCGGGGCAGTAAGTTGTAGATTAAAAGAAATGAAGTAATGGTCTGAGGTGTGTAGGGGTTTGACCAGGATATTATCTGTAGTGCAGTTGCGTGTGTATATGAGGTCAAGTTGGTTACCAGATTTGTGGGTGTGTGAGGTGACATGTCGTTTGAGATCGAATGAGGCTAGGAGGAGTGGAAGTCTGTAGCATATGGTTTGTCCAGGTGAATATTGAAGTCGCCAAGAATTACAAGTGGGCTGCCATCCTCCGGAAATGAGGACAGCAGCACATCTAGTTCCTCAACAAAGGTGCCCAATTGACCTGGGGGACGGTAAATGACTACAAGATGGATTTTAACGGGAGTTGAGACTGTAATAGCATGGTATTCGAATGAGTTGTTGTTGCATAGAGAGGTGTGGGTTGAGTATTTCCAATTGTTAGTAATGAGAAGACCTGTTCCTCCGCCCCTCCCAGTGTGACGAGGGGTGTGTGAGAAAGAGAAATTGTTAGAGAGAGCAGCAGGGGTTGCTGAGTCATCTGGACGGATCCAGGTCTCAGTCAAAGCCAAGATATTGAGAGTGGAGTGAGAGGCAAAGGCCGGAATGAAATCAGCTTTGTTGACAGCTGACTGACAGTTCCATAGACCAACAGAAAGAGAGCGAGGGGCATTAGTGGAGGAGGGAATCAGACGCAGATTAGCAGTGTTGCGCGGCCTTCTGCGTGTGACAATGGATCGTGGTCGAGAGACAGTGGGAATGTATTGAAAGCACATTGTAAGAGAGAAAGGAAGGTGGAAAAAGGCCAGGAAAAAGAGATACTTAAGTGCTGTAACGGTGTTTGCTCTTCGGTGGAGTCGATCACTGGTAGAGTCGAAAGAAGATGTCTTTACCCGAGTCGGTCTTCACACGAGGAGGCTGAACACGAGGGCTGAACGCTTCCGCTGACGCTTCCGCGCCAGCGCTGACAAGCTTATTAAATACACACCTTTTACTATTTGAGCAACAACAGCTGTGGACGCTTTTGTAATTAGCCCAAAGGATCAAGTCAAAAGCCTGTCAATGGCTCGAATCGAAACGAAAAGTATGACTCACTACCTGTGCTAAAAGCCACCAATAACAATAACAATAACGTTTGACTGCGCAACGGCGCGGCCGAAAACAGCCCTGGTCAACACATTCGCACTCCCAACTCGTCACATATTGACGCTTGGTCAGTACCCCTCGGCGTCACTTTTTAACGCACAGGGTACCCCTTAAGCGTCATTTTTCGACGTTCAGGGGCACTCCACTGATTCCAAGGAGAAGCCTAGGGCGTCATATACAGATGTGTTGGACGTGTTTTTTTACCTGAAAAGACCAAAAGGGCCTTCCGGACTCAGTCAGCCCATTCTTGTTTGTGGAGAAGTAACGGAGAAGACCAAAAGCTGCAACAGCAAATATTTGCAAAGGTATGTATGTGCTGGTTAGATCCCTTTATCAAACATATTATTCAGCATTTGTTGTTACTTAAACTTATTCTTACAAATCCCATGGCTCAATCAGTAAGAACATATTCTCAAAGTCTCAATAATTCACAAGATTTAACAAGTAGTCAAATTCATATGATACTCGTACATATTCCTGCAGCTTTTACTATAACTCCTGCCATTGGCTACTGCCTCAATTCCTGTACATATTTATTGTTGTTCCCTTTCTTGGAAAGTAGTCAGATGTCCCACACTGTCAGAAAGTTTATATTAAGTCCATTGTATTCTTTAAAATTATTTCAAATTGGGCTCTGTCTGTTCATGTAATGTTACATGTCTCTTCACACCTCATAACCTACCGCTGTTTGCAAGAGTGAAAATTCTTGCAAACACATGACATCAGATTTTCGATTATTTTGTCATACTCAGATCAGTTGCACTGTTGATAACGTCAACAAAAATCAAGTGAATTATCAACATTTTTAAACACATTCATATGATATAGCTTGCTATTAAATATATACTTTTAATAATGGGCATGCACACATATCAGTGAACTTATTACATAAATGTATTTAACATTTAATTATGCAACGCTTTTTACAGAAAGAAATCCTGCAGTTATGTATAAACTGACAACATCATCATCATGTCCTGCCCTGGGCACATCAGGCAACATGGGTCCTCCAACATATTCGATCTGTGGCCACGTTCTTCACATCTTCTCATTGAACACCGGCATTCAGGTCTTCGTGAAACATCTGTATCATATCTTCCTTGGTCTTCCCTGTCTCCTGCGTCCTCCTGGTGGTGTCCACTTCACAAGTGTTTTTGGGTGTTGTTGTTCGGGTATGCATAGGATATGTCCAGTGAAGTGCCCTTTTTTCTGACACAGTTTCTCAAAGTCTTCACGTGGAGTCTGTGGAGTCTTATGATCTCTTCAATTTATGCAGAACCAATATTCATAAACTGTACTTGATGTCTCCTATGCCTTTATCAAAAAGCATTAGTTCTCATCAGGAGTTTTAGTGAAGGACATATCTATTGCCATCCACTAGTTCTATCCATGCAGCGACTTTATGATGCTATAGTCCAATGTATATTTCTGCATTTGTTGTTTGTTCAAACAAATGAAGATAGTGAGAGTGAATACCTTTTGAAATCAATATTTATTCATTAAACCTTTCATCTACCTCTATGGTATCATTAATAACTACATCTATGGTATCATTATCACTACCTTTTTAATGTAACTGTAACATGAATGTATTATATAGAAGCATTTTCTTCCTAAAAATGGTTGTCATTTATAATAATTTAATTAGACTTTCATTTAGTTGCAGTAAAAGTGAACAATAATCACAAATATATTGTATTAAAGTTGAGAATGTAAAATGTTCTTCAGTTTTTGCCTATTTATTTTTTAATGGGAAGAAATATATTTTCAGAAAACAGAATTGCAGCTCATCTCTTGGTTTGTACTTCATCATGGTAATATTTTTGAAAGTGTGTTACAAAATATGCAAAACTACCAGTGCTGTTGTAGCTTGTAGGCCATTGCATAGAAAAAGAGGTTTCTCTTTCAAATATATTTATGCATCAGTTTAACCACACACATGAGTCTTTCGTTTTAAAATGTTAGTTTTATTATTTAATTAGAATAAATAAATATTTAGCTGCCTAAATATTAAATATTTAAGGGATCCTTCAGTTGGAAAGAAATCCCCGGATGAGATCTGTCATCATTTACCATAAATGGACAGGTAAGTGTACGCCTCTGTTCAACTGGATTGTCATTGGCTGTGACTTTATCGTAGGACTCACTGTGATTGGACAATCTTTTAACCCATATAAAACGGCGTTTCATGTTATAAAGTATGTATTGGTGTTATTATTATGTTAGTTATACGTTAAGTAAGCTATAAAGTGTCGGTATGTTGTGAGAAATTACTCCTTTACCGAGAACCCAACCCTAACCCTAAGCATTGCTGCACACTTCAATGAACTACAGCGCCATATTTACCATTGCATTGATACAATGACAAAGATATATGGGTAATGTAGTTTAAAACGTTTAATAATGAAACAATAAATGTTAAGTAAATTACATCTTTAATGGACAACTGGATATCTACATATGTGCATTGTGCAAACCTTTATGACATTATGAGGGGCAGGCTAAAATTTTATATTTTACTGTGAGCATTTTGAGAAAAACCTTTATGCCAGCTTTCCATATATGTCTGAAAACTGTGCCCAACATTATTTAGTAAACATAGCATAAGCAGTTGTCCTGCCTATTTTCTCTGTGATACGCTAACCAGACTTTGAGTAACAGCCATTTGAAATATGTTTTGTTTTGCTCTTCCAGGGGCCACTACTGGGTCCCTGGAGAGGGAAGCAGAACAACTTACACAGATCTATTCTCCTCATCACGGACAACAAACTTTGAGTCAGATTTAAATATCTTTTAAATAAGTATTTTGTCTTTTCTATTCTAACATCATGCTTGCAGTATTTCTTGATGGGTATTGTGAGACCATCTGATGAAATACAGAAATATTTGAAAGAGATGTTGTAAAATAAAAAATATTAATATTTCGTTTTATGGATAGACACAAATAAATATAATGGATGAACCTGCAACAACTTGCCATTATCTAGTTTCCAGTGTAAACAAAAACTATTTATATATTTACACTTCACTATTACTATTAAACATAGGACAATGCACGTTAAGTAAAATAACAAGAGACATTGCCAGAATTTCATCTTCACCCTGTCTCCACGTTCCTGACATCGGTAATGTGCATGCTTTAATTTTTATTGCAGTAGTAGATGTACCAGAATTATCAATATGGATCATCTTCAGTTAATCTTGAAGTGTTTGTAATCCTTCCCTTTATTTCACTGAAAACTAAAAGTATACACAACTTTTGGTGCATTGTTGTACCAGATATAACCAGACAAAAATTTTTACGTCTCAAGTAAAATAATCTTGGTAATTAATTAGATCACCTAAATAAACTTGTAAAATGTGTATTTACTGTACCAAACACCATACACAATATTCACCATACTTTATCGCTCAACACTTTATTGGAGGATACAGCATACAGTTGATAAAGTAGCATAAAGTCAAATGAGGTTCAAGATAAATAAAAATGCGTCTTCAAAAATACATTAACATCATATTAATCCATTCACAGCTGCTGAAGCCACACAAATGAGTTCCATATAATCCCATCCAGTGATACAGAAAACAGATTTGATATTGTGTTGGAAAATAATGATTCATTATCACAGCTAGACTGGTTTCTGGCTCTTTCCTGTTCATGGTCCATCATTTTCTTCTTCTTCTAAACACTTTGCCCATTTATACCCTACAGTATAACTGATGAACAGAGGATGTGGTCACTGATGTTGTGTAGCTTTTTCTCAACCAGAGGAAGAAGAACATTCCAGTGTCAGGAGTTCTCCAGTCCTGGTCTAAAAGTAAAACAAAAACACAATTAAAATGAAGTTTAATGTAAAGTCAGGTTAGCCTATGTTCTGCATGATTTAAGCAGTGGTGGGTGACTCTGGCCCTAAGCATCCACTGTCCTGCATATTTAGCTCCAACCTCAAACCCACCTGTCTATAACTGTCTATAAGTAAACCTGAAGACTTTGGTTAAAAATTTCAGGTGTTCTCGATTAGGCTTGAGGTAAACTCTTCACCTCCCCATTCTCATTTAAATTTACAAAGCCGCAGTCAGTACATTATATAATATACACATTGAAGCATTATGTATATAATATTGCAGCACATAATATTAGCCAAGTACTGGACAAAAACTATTTTACCCATATCAACAGAAACATTTTAAACAGCATATCTTCTAGAAAGGCATGGTCTCTTCGGAGCTTTTATAATTGATGCTAGATTTCTTTAGTCACTTTCAAGTGCATCACTTGTGATAGCCTTAACAATGTACAAGTATTAAATACTGCAATACAAATTTCATGGTAAGGATTAAGAAATAGGTACCGAGGCACCAGACTTACCATGCTTATGAAGCACCCATGGCCATGCAGAGTTCTCAGAGAGTTTTTGCCTCTTGTGTTCCTCCTTGGCAGCACATTTGTCTTTTTCCTGTAGAATCTTCTGAAGTTTGTGCCTTCTCTTGCTATCCATCTTAAAACACAAATAAAATGTGTTTTATTCAGTGGAGTATAAAGCCTTGTTTCAAGCCAAAGAACTAACCAGATATTTCACATAATTTAAAGAACATTTACTATTTGATTCCTAATATATATCACAACTCATTATCTTCCAAAGCTACCCAGAACCATCCATGGTCTACAAAACAATAGAGAAATAGCTGGAGTTTATAACAACTACATGTCTGCTTTTATCTAAGACAAACAAATAGTGATAAGAACTGAAGGCCAAAAGTGTTTCAGCCTTTATGCTAAAAGGCAATAATTGTAATAATAATTGTATCAAAAGGGAAGAAAATATATATATATATATTTTCTCATGTTAGATAAATCCAAGAAACAGAACCTCATTTGCTCATTTTAGGAGTTATAAAAGATTTAGACATGAATATTGGTGTGTATTTTATCAGAATAGAAAGAATGATCGCTGCTGAAATGAATAGTTATTTTTAGAGATCAACATCAAATTCTTAACTACATATTACAGCATTGCTTCAATACAAGACATACCAGTGGACTTGCAAACTTTTCTGTCTTCTTCGGGCACAAGATTGCCATGTTCCTTCCTCACCCAAAACAAAGGACTTATTCGATTAGCTTGCTTCGATATACGGTCTGGTCTTTCTTCTCTGCTGTAAAACAAGAAAGTCTCACTTACTCTTTGTGCAAATACTATTGTTTTTAAAACATCTAAAAAAAAGACAGTTACAATAAAGTGAATTTATCATATGATTCAGGAAGGCATTTGATGAGTAAATACTGATATACTAAAAATATTCTAGAAACTTTACCTGTGAAGGACTGATTACGGCAAGATCGCTGCAAATCACTACTAGCTCATGTGAGAGTTGACTCTTAAAAGTGCTGATGAGTTTGATATTGTAGAGATCTTAAAAATACCAAAAAAGTAAAAGTAATCTGCAAGTATTCCTGCAAGACAGAAAGAAAGGGTATTTTATTACATTGCATGCAAGTTGTAAGTTTATACATAACTGCAGGATTTCTTTCTGTAAAAGCGTTGCATAATTAAATGTTAAATACATTTATGTAATAAGTTCACTGATATGTGTGCATGCCCATTATTAAAAGTATATATTTAATAGCAAGCTATATCATATGAATGTTTTTAAAAATGTTGATAATTCACTTGATTTTTTGTTGACGTTATCAACAGTGCAACTGATCTGAGTATGACAAAATAATCGAAAATCTGATGTCATGTGTTTGCAAGAATTTTCACTCTTGCAAACAGCGGTAGGTTATGAGGTGTGAAGAGACATGTAACATTACATGAACAGACAGAGCCCAATTTGAAATAATTTTAAAGAATACAATGGACTTAATATAAACTTTCTGACAGTGTGTGGGACATCTGACTACTTTCTAAGAAAGGGAACAACAATAAATATGTACAGGAATTGAGGCAGTAGCCAATGGCAGGAGTTATAGTAAAAGCTGCAGGATTATGTACGAGTATCATATGAATTTGACTACTTGTTAAATCTTGTGAATTATTGAGACTTTGAGAATATGTTCTTACTGATTGAGCCATGGGATTTGTAAGAATAAGTTTAAGTAACAACAAATGCTGAATAATATGTTTGATAAAGGGCTCTAACCAGCACATACATACCTTTGCAAATATTTGCTGTTGCAGCTTTTGGTCTTCTCCGTTACTTCTCCACAAACAAGAATGGGCTGACTGAGTCCGGAAGGCCCTTTTGGTCTTTTCAGGTAAAAAAAGAAAGAGAGAACAAAAGTCATAATATATAATATATTGCATTATATACAGGAAAAGTACTATTTACATTAAAATATTTGGATTTACATAAAATGCATTTAAAGCATGGTAATTGTTGTGGTTACTGTCTATTTACAACAAACATCACATTAAAACTAAGGTTACTGTGGTAAAAGCATGGTAATATTTGAGGTTACTGTCCTTTTACTGCACCTATCACATTAAAACTAAGGTTACTGTGGTAAAAGCGTGGCAAGTGTTGTTTTTATTGTGCTTCTACTACAAATTCCACGTTGAAACTACACTGGTAGTTATTATTAAATATGAACAACTGTTTAAAGGTCTATAGCATGTCACGTGACAGTGTGCAATCACCCTATTAGCAAGATGTGTTGATTTAGAAAGCAAAGAAATGCAAATCCTCAGTGGAGATGACAGATATAATGCAGTGACTGAACATAATCTGATAGATAGCGACAAGCAGAACATACTTTATATCAAACATCAGGACATAATATTTGACTACTCACCCACATGTGGCACACGTGAACTGGCGCCAAACATCGCGATGTGTTCTGAATGAGACTTCACTTCTTCAGCGCGATTTCAAACGCGTCTTCTGTTGACGCCAAGGGTTTCCCATTGAAAGCAATGGAGTTCCCATTTCGTCCATATCGTGGCGCCGAGGAGTACCGTGGAGGCGGTGATTGCTTTTGGTCTTTTCTTCCACAGAAATCAATCGTTTGGCCTCGGAACAGTTGCAATAGCCGGACTTTTTCAATAAAGTGTGTCTGCTGTCTGTTATATTCTGTGTTTTATATCATATAATACGCAAATGGGCAGGTTTAGTGCTGGGTGGGGTTGGGCTGTTTCAAACGTGTCTGAATAGCGTAAATAAAATTAAATAAATTTAAATAAAAGTGTGCTGGCTTATTACATTGAGAATCGCACTCCAACATGTCATAATGGAAAAATTATAACCCAATAAATAATTTCATCACGATGATAACATTCACGTGCCCAACACGTCTGTATATGACGCCTAGGCTTCTCCTTGGAATCAGTGGAGTGCCCCTGAACGTCGAAAAATGACGCTTAAGGGGTACCCTGTGCGTTAAAAAGTGACGCCGAGGGGTACTGACCAAGCGTCAATATGTGACGAGTTGGGAGTGAGAATGTGTTGCCCTGGTTATAATTCAAATGCAATATGCTAACACAGTACAATTATGACAAGATAGATAAGTGCAAAATCGAAAATTGTTCAGGGAAGGAAGATAAACCATTAAATAAACAAACTGAAATTAAAACCGCGGCAAGCCCCTCACGCATGGCTGCCGCGCAAACACATAAGAAAAGGTAAACAAAGTTCAACGTAAAGTCCATTCCTGGTCCTCTCTAGTCCTTCACTTGTGTCACTCGTTCTTATACACTCACCTAAAGGATTATTAGGAACACCATACTAAAACTGTGTTTGACCCCCTTTCGCCTTCAGAACTGCCTTAATTCTACGTGGCATTGATTCAAAAAGGTGCTGAAAGCATTCTTTAGAAATGTTGGCCCATATCGATAGGATAGCATCTTGCAGTTGATGGAGATTTGTAGGATGCAGATCCAGGGCACGAAGTTCCCATTCCACCACATCCCAAAGATGCTCTATTGGGTTGAGATCTGGTGACTGTGGGGGCCATTTTAGTACAGTGAACTCATTGTCATGTTCAAGAAACCTATTTGAAATGATTTGAGCATTGTGACATGGTGCATTATCCTGCTGGAAGTAGCGATCAGAGGATGGGTACATGGTGGTCATAAAGGGATGGACATGGTCAGAAACAATGCTCAATTTAATGCAAAATTGCTTAAATCACCTTTCTTTCCCATTCTGACATTCAGTTTGGAGTTCAGGAGATTGTCTTGACCAGGACCACACCCCTAAATGCATTGAAGCAACTGCCATGTGATTGGTTGATTAGATAATTGCATTAATGAGAAATTGAACAGGTGTTCCTAATAATCCTTTAGTTGAGTGTATGCCTCCGAGCTCCCTCACGAGAGGACTCGAGACCCACCGGTCTCGCTCGCTCCTCCCACGTCTCTCATTTGTCCACCTCGCCACAGTTTCAAAAATGCTTTATAGAATATTTGTATTGTACTAAAAACATACTCAATTACATTTTTAATGCATGTAATAGTACTGTGCTGGGTGTGGTTTAGTGAGGCCTGTGACAGGAGAGAGAGTCCACCAGGAGAAGGACGTGCAGGGGAGACGTGCTCTAGACTCGGTCAGCACGGGAGACTTTGATTGAGAGCGCTGAATACTGTTGTGTGAGAAGTTTAAGGTATTGTGAGCGCCAGTGGTGTATTTATTTGTTGTTGGAACAACTACGTAAGAGAATAAAATTTTCCAGAGTATCCATAGCTGACCTTGTCTTCTTCCTTCCTTCACTATACCTACTGAAACTCATTACAAGTACATAATTTTCACCTGAGGAGTTATGCTTTCATTCACGAAGCCAGAGCTTTCCCAATCCAATCTTTTTTTTTGAGAACACAAGAGCACTGAAACCGAATCAAAATGATGAAGTATACATGCCAGACCAGTGTGTGGCGCTGTAATTCTACAGAAATACACTAAAAACAGTGAAGAAGAGTTGTGGCTAGAAGGGGTACAGCAATGATAGGAGGTGAGGCAAAATCGTACAATAAAATAACAACACATTTATTTGCTACTTACCAGATGTGTTTTATTAACGCCTACCCCAACCCTAAACCTACCCTTACAATAATGCAAATACAGTAATTAAATTATGCCATATTGATGTGTGCATGCCCAGTGCCCGTAGCTGTATCCCTTCTAGTTTTTCCATGAGTTTTTCGCATGCGGGATGTGGTGTGATGAAATCACAGTTTCTTAAAATATACGGATTGGCTGTACACAAAAAAACGCAAGGGTGTCGTTTTCAGATTTATCCACTCTGGGACCCGGTTTCAAAAAATATTGTTTTCATGCTCCCAAAATGCCGGATCCGTGTGGATGAAGCGCAGATTTGGTACAAAATGTATAAGTATACAGCTAAACGCATCTCCATGTGGACGGGGACTTAACCTCAACACAATCAAACAATCTCAAACAGCCCACGTCACTCCTTAATATTTATCAGTAAAGCCTTTTGTCCTAACTCATTAGTCATAGCTATTAATAATAAATGTGTTCCTAAGGCATACAAATTGTAAATGTTGTAAGACATAAAAATGAATGTATTGTCTTTGGGTATGAGATACAGGACCACAGCAGAGCGGAAACTCTTTGGTGGTTAACAAAAAATGCCCTATGTGCTTAGTCAGACCATCTGCAAAGATGAGAAAAAAAGCCAATACATCTCTTTGATCAGTGGAAAGTTTGTTGATGAAAATATAAATGTCACTTTGATATTTATAAGAGTTCATTGATCTTTAAAAGATATTACTATATAGGAGGTGCACTAGTTTGTGTGTTGTACCATGAATGTGTAAATACATCAGATGAGGTGTTGCAATTTTTAATCTTGCAAAACAAAGACAGCAGTGAATTTCTCTTCACACTTTCTGTCTTGCATTTCTTAAGTATGTCTTCCTGTCTATTGCACAATTCCTGTCTTTTGTTCTTTCTTTCTTTTTCTGCCCGCTGCATCAAACATTGAACCGTTGGCATTTTTATCTCACACACACACATACACTCACAGCTTGGAAATGGCCCTGGATTCATCTTAAACATATATGAAGTCTGAATCAAATACATGCAACTCACATACATGCCTGTATAGGCTTACGGAAAATCCAGAAACCGTATAATGGTAATCACTTTATACAATTTTGAACAAAAGTGTATCCAGTTAGTTGAAAATACAGCTAAAACCTAAAATCTAATCATCATATATAGATGAATAAGGCTCAGCATAGAGAGGTTACCCTAAACAACTCTTTCTCAGTACTGTCTATTACAAATACTTACTGTACCAACTGGGCTTTTTTGTTGTTAAGTAAAACTGCATGTTGTAAGTAGTGATGGGAAGTTCGGTTCTTTTCCACGAACTAGTTCTTTCGGACAGTTCGTTTCAAAGAACCGGATCAAAAAAACGGTTCACTGGTTCTTTTACGCTCAAACGAAATGACGTAATTTCGCTATGACGTAATGACGTCAAGTCTATCGCGGGTTGGATAAACAAACACTTTACACATTAAAATATATAAAGTCAGTAATCATAATATCAATCAAATAAAATATCATCATAATCTGTTAAGTTTATTTTTACAATCAAGTTTTACATCTAAAGCATCCAAACACTTACAGGCAGTGATGTGCAAACGAGGATGTTTTACAGTTATAAAATCAATAAATTTGTCTTCATCAGTGCAGAAACCATGATCCACTTACTATGTTTTGTAATTAAATAAATACGGTTTGCCAAATTTTCCCCACATTCATGTCCTCAGAGTCGTTTCACAGACGCGCGCTCATATTAGTTGAGGTTCGTTCGGTTCAGAGAGACGCGTGCAGTCAGTCGTTTGACGCATACTCAGTCAGTATCAGCTCATCGGTTCTCCAATCGGACATGTCCGAAATAAACAGGGTTCAGTGTTCTGATTCTGATGATCCGTAAACCGCTGCAACCGGTTGCAACCGATTCTTGACTCGAGAACGAGAAGGAAATTGAGATTCGAGAACCGCGAGAGCGATTCAAAAGGAGTCACAATTGCTTCGCCTTAGCTGTAGTTTGAGGCTACATCATTTTTATATTTATATCACCTTGTTTAGAAATTAAATACACTGATCCTGAAAATAACATGGCTTTATGAAACAAATGTTTAGTTTGGTAGTTGTACAAACTTGTTTCCAATGTTTAAAAATAATTAAGTAACAAGCACAACTGCACATTTTTACTGTAATGCTTTTTAGACAACATTCATATAGAAAAATATATTTGTACAACAATTTCTGAACAGAGTGTGATCTATGTACACATACAGTGTGTGTAAGTGCACTTTTTATGTGTAGGCTATTGTGAACACTTTAATATATTTTTATCAAAACATGATTTATTTAATACAAACCCAATTTGTGAATGTGTCATCATTAACTGTAATTACTGTAGGCCTACAGGTAGCCTATTTCATAAATTATTATGATCCCTAACACATCCCGATGCGCAACAAAACTTAACATGCTTTTCTCTCTTGAAAAATTACACGCATGCTCAGTCAGTATCAGCTCATCGGTTCTCCAGTCGGACATGTCCGAAATAAACAGTTCTCGGTTCAGTGTACTGATACACTGATACACGGTTGAAACCGATTCTTGACTCGAGAACGAGAACTGTGACAGGCCGTGTGCGTTCGCTCGCAGCGCTACACGCATGCTCAGTATCATCAGCTTCTGCTCGCTGACGTGCTCAATCTGCTCATCATCAGTTCTCTCTCTTACAGTAGTGTCAGTTAAGTCAGTGTATTGTTGGAGTAACTGAATAACTCTGGCATGCTGGTTTATTTCAAGTCAGATGGACAGTCAGACAGGTCAAAAAGTGAGTGACTTTATAAATTTGTGGATTAGTGCTGCGAACTGTTTCGAACGATTCGGTCCGATTTGGTGAACTGGTTCGACCGGTTCACTAAAAAGAACCGGTTCAAAAGAACGATTTGTTCGCGAACCGGACATCACTAGTTGTAAGGCATGTTTCTTCATGCTGCCCTTCTGTAAGCAACACCTTTTCCTATATATAAAATAGAGTTTTAATAAGTGAGCAAGACAAAAGGCCACTGTGGATCAGTTTCCTAATGTTTAGCTTTGTGAAATATTGTTATTAAAATTACTTAATCAATAACACTTTACAGTTAAAATGACCCTTAAAATTTTACATTTATGACACAATATGCTTCCCTGCCATTGACGAAAATTTCTAGCAATCCATGTTTTCACTGTTATATGGTAAAGGGCGCTATCATGCATCTTCTGAAAGAGTACAGAATCTCCAGATCAACACAGGTGAAAAAGAAGCAGAAACAAGCAATGGGTGAATACGCTATTTTTGCACCCTTGAAGGGCACTTCGGGAAGGCCATTTGAAGGGCTTTTCCAAACAAAAGTGAACAACTGAATACCTTTGAAGGGCCCTTTTCACAAGACAGTTAGCGAAGGGAACATGCAATGGTCACTTCAAGAAAGTGGGGTGAAGTAACATGTAAAGTCAGATTTGGTTTTGTGTTTAGTTCCTGTTTGTCTGTGTTTCCTGTGCTGGTTTGTTTCCATGGCCACGCCACAGACCTGCAGGCCTGTCAGCTGTACTCTGTCTCTCCATATCTACAGTTCCTCCTAGGGTTGCCACCCGTCCCTTAAAATACGGAATCGTCCCATATTTACAAGCAAAATAACGCGTCCCGTATTGCTTCGATACGGACGTGATTTGTCCCGTATTTTACATAGGCCCACACGTAGTTCAATAAACAAATACGGATTTTGCAGTGTGTAGAATACTGATAGCAAATATAAAGATATCCATTTGATGATAAGTAGTACAGGAACTCATTTGTGTGTGATTGCTTTAGCGGCTTTGTTGCCATAGCGGCGGAGTCTAGAGAAGATGCGCTGTGCCTGTAAACTTGCGTGGTTTTTAAAAACATGTCAAGCTTGCGTCGCGTCCACCGTTTGAACACAAGAGAATCTCCAGATATAGAACTAAATATCAAAATGTATCAATGGGTTTGTCCGGTCACTCATGATGAACCTCAGGCCAACTGCACACTTTATGAGAAGCATTTCTGTTGCTCAGACTGTCTCTTAAAGCGACAGCGCTGACAGACCGGTCTATGTGACACACGCATCCCTGCTTCTAAAGGTAGGCCTATTGTTTTTTTTATGGATAATGTATTTAATATAATATTCCATACATTTTTTAGACAGGTTAATTAATAAATTATATAGCCTAATAAATGTTATTATTAATATAATTTATAATCTAACTAGGCTATAATTATCATAATAAATAGTCCTGTCATATAAAGTTTGACATTTAAAAAAATATTTAGATAAAAACGGGACAAATAATTACATGATAATATAGTCATAATTTAAGTAAATTAATACAAAAAATAAAAAAATTTGAAATTCAAAAAAGTGATTACTGGTTCAGAATGACTGCTTAAAGGCACAGTTCAGCCAAAAATTAAAATTCTGTCATAATTTACTCGCCCTCAAGTTGTTCCAAACATGTATACATTTCTTTGTTATGTTGAACACATAGGAAGACTCCTACTATGGAAGTCAATGGTGCCCCTAAAGCAGCCTGGGTACAAACTTTCTTCAAAATATCTTCACTTGTGTTCAGTAGAACAAAGAAACTCATACAGGTTTGAAACATCATGAGGGCGAGTAAATGATGACAGAATTTTAATTTGTGGGTGAACTTTCCATTTAAAGTGGACCAAATAGGCTACTAAAGAGTTCTTTAGAAATAAATAAAAATCAAATGTAAAATAATATAAAACCTGCTCTGTTGCAAGTCTCATGATCTCATGTTTTCTTATGTTTTATTATTGTGAGCGGGGTGGCAGGGGTGTCCCTTATTTTGGCACACTGAAGGTGGCAACACTAGTTCCTCCCTCCCTCCCTCGACCCCACCATGAACATCCTTCCTGTTACATTTTAACAACTTCTTTGTCGACGCTTCCTTGATATAGCCACACGCATAACTAGTCACAAGTCCTCGCGATTAATTTTACATTTTAGATATGGCAGGAGAGTTGGAGTTAATGTATAAACAGAATAACTGTTTAGGACAAGGATACTCACTTCCGAATGGAATCTGCTCCAAATAAACATTGCTTATGTACATGTAAAATAATGCGATCATCAAACATTAAACAGCATATAAATCAAAACTGCTTAACGTCACAGATTTAAATGTCGACCCAGGATGACTGTGCAAACTTTGTTAATAGACACAATCTACTCCAACTATGTTCTGATCATCATTCTAAATCCGATCTGGATGTAGTCTTTGACAAAAACACAATTTTTCTCAGCTTTTTTGGGGGAAGTGGCGCATTGAAAGCTGCTCTATCGCATTTGAAAATAACGTAGCACCTACTCTAAACCTAGCTGATAGTGTAAACAAAAGCTAAAATCAGATAATAATAAAAAACACATTCTGAAGCAACCTGCCATTTTTTCTTGCTTCCTTGCTGAAAAAAAAATCCAGCATAAACCAGCATGGATTCCATGCTGGTCCAGGCTGGTGTATGCTGGTCAGTGCTGGTATAGTGCTGGTCCAGGCTGGTTTATGCTGGTTAGTACTGGTATAGTGCTGGTCCAGGCTGGTGTATGCTGGTCAGTGCTGGTCCAGGCTGGTTTTTGCTGGTTAGTACTGCTATAGTGCTGGTCCAGGCTGGTTTATGCTGGTTAGTACAGGTAAAGTGCTGGTCCAGGCTGGTGTATGCTGGTCAGTGTTGGTCCAGACTGTTTTTTTCTGGTTAGTACTGGCATAGTACTGGTCCAGGCTGGTTAATGCTGGTTAGTACTGGTATAGTGCTGGTCCAGGCTGGTGTATGCTGGTCAGTGTTGGTCCAGACTTTTTTTCTGGTTAGTACTGGCATAGTACTGGTCCAGGCTGGTTTATGCTGGTTAGTACAGGTAAAGTGCTGGTCCAGGCTGGTGTATGCTGGTCAGTGTTGGTCCAGACTGTTTTTTTCTGGTTAGTACTGGCATAGTACTGGTCCAGGCTGGTTAATGCTGGTTAGTACTGGTATAGTGCTGGTATAGTTCTGGTCCAGGCTGGTGTATGCTGGTCAGTGCTGGTCCAGGCTGGTTTGTACTGGTATAGTGCTGGTCCAGGCTGGTGTATGCTTTTTAGTGCTGGTTCTGGCTGGTTTTTGCTGGTTAGTACTGGTATAGTGCTGGTCCTGTCTGGTTTATGCTGGTTAGTACTGGTATAGTGCTGGTCCAGGCTGGTTTATGCTGGTCAGTACTGGTAAAGTGCTGGTCCAGGCTGGTTTATGCTGGTTAGTACTGGTATAGTGCTTGTCCAGGCTGGTGTATGCTTGTTTGTGCTGGTTTATGCTGAAAACCAACAAAAATGCCTAATAAAAGTATAATGATAAGCATTTTGATAAATAACAGTCTGGCAGGAGGGGCGTGGTTTAGCAAGGTCTGCAGCAGGAGAGAGAGCAGGGAGAAGAATGGGGAGAAACTGGATCAAGTAAAAATGACCAACACCTGTGTCTTGTTTCAGTAATTGGCGTGGAGAGACAGAGACAGAGACAGACACAGAGACGAAAAACGAGCAGAGGGAGAGAGAGACCAGTTGAGGACTCGTGGCTGAGGAAGATATGCTCTGGAGAGCTGACTGCTAATATTTGTGTTGTTGATTATGAGTTCTAAGAGAAGTGTGCTGTGCACCCATCTTTGTATTGTGTGAAAGTGATTAAAATACCACGAGCCTCAGTGTCACATGTCTGTCCTGTCTTGTGTGCACAGTTACACACCAACATAACCCACCAATGCACACTCAAACACCTCAGTAACACGTCAGTGTACATAGATCTGTGTGTGGTTTGGGTTCCAGAGATATTAAGATAACTATAAATGAGTTCACATGTTCCCTTGAACATACTTAGATATTAGATCTATTTAATTACTGTTGTTTAACAAATTGAAGCATTTAAACTGATATAATATCAGTAAATACTTCAATTAGTTTTTATATTATATTATAGTCTGTTATAATTATAGTATAGTGTAAGCCTAATAAAGAATGGATGTCACAAGGGGATTGTTTAGGCATCCTTGCCATTAAAAAGTTAAAATAATAATAATAATAGTATAGAAAATTTCATAAATTCATAAGCAATAAACAAACATTTGTTTGATGGTTTAATGCTGCCTGTCGCCAATAAAAAAATCTCAGTATAACTGCTTGTTTTTCATATTATGTTGTATTATATTATATGTATTATTATTATATTATTATTATTATTATTATTATAAAGAATGAATTTAACTGATTTAGGAGAGATTTTTAATAGATTTTCGTGGTAAAGAAGTTTTTCGTGGTTTTTGTAAAAAAAAAAAAAAAAAATCAGTCAAATTAAAATGTGCTTCTGAATTAACCTTTTTTATTTTTAAATGATTTAATATATCAATAAGTTACATCAAGGACATTAAAGTTAAAAGTTAAAGTTATAACTGCATGTTGAAACCAGTTTTGTGTGCGTGTTTACGTATGCTGTACAAGTCTGGTATAAAGAATGTTTTTGCTCAGGTGACCAAAATGTCCGCCCGATAGAGAAAAATTTTGCTCAGCAAGAAAAAAAATTAGAGGGAACATTGCCTCTGACAGGACCTTTATTACACTCACTATAACATTTCAATACAAAAAAAATGCAGGGCCTCAGCCAGGATCAACCTACTCCACTGCTCTGACCCGCAGCTGTTCAAAAGCCTCTGAAAGGTCAAGGGTCAGCGTGCTGCCATTGTCAGATTAAGTTTCTAACAACAGTGCATGCTGTAGATTCTGACACTTGTTTGTATTACCAATCTTCTTCAAATCTCTCCCTCTTTTGATGTCTCCCTGCAGCCTTTAACTTTTTTCCACAAGAACACACTCAACTGTAAGTCTTTTGACCCCACACACACTCTATTCCACTCTCTTCTATCTGCCTCCCTCGCTTTCTTTCATGCTTGGGAATGTTGCCACCCTTCTCCAGTGTCAGGATGGAGCTATTTTTAGCAGGACAGCTGAATGTGAGGGGTCATAATGCTGGATAAATACAGTGCCAGTTGGCTGGTCTTGGTCTGAGCCAGGTCTTTTTTCTTCACCTCTCTCTTTCTCTCTCCCTCGCTTCAAGGGTCACTCCTTTTTGTCTGTTCTCCTTTCAGCAAGAGAGGTAAGAAAATTATTTTAAAACACAAATTTCTAATAAATTCTGTCTTGACAAGACATTGAGGCTTTTACCATTTTAATTAGCATAATTAGGATAACAATAGCAATAGGACATGGTGGCAGTGTGGTGGCTTTATCAGTGCAAAACACTTGCAAGAGGAGGATGAAGCAAGACTTATATGTATTTCCTTTCTGATTAAAAAACAGACAGAACCTTTTGGTAATACTGTATTTCGATGGTCTACATTCAACTATAATTAACTCTGCAACTACATGTCAACTAGCATCATTAGATTATTAGTAGACTGCCTGTGTAATATCTGCTAACACTTTATTGTGATGCTCCCCAACAGACTTTCTACTGACTATAAGTAACTTTGCAAAGACGTCAACTTATTCCACTAACTATTCACTAACAGTCTACTAGTTAGTTGACATGCATTTGCAAAGTAGAATATCTAAAGTGTCATCAAAACTGCAACAAAGCATCTTACCAGATCAAGTTAAATGTTATCATGCACTGATATTAAGTGCTAAATACTGCAAAAAACTGACTTTATATCTAAAGGCTTCTTATGTGTGACTTTTGGTGCAAGATCTGATTGTTTATATAATTTTAGGAATAAATAATTTTTAATTGGTAAATATGTACAATTTGATTCTCCCAGCAATATGGTCACTACCTCAATAGACACTATTACTGACTGTTTGATATCAAATATAATCCACGTAGTAATATTATATTTTATATATGTGTGTCACGGTGTGTAGCACAGTAACAAACTGAAGAATCAGATCTGAATTGAAAATAAACTTTAATCCTAACTTCACAGGAACAGGCAACAGAAACACAACCTTACATAACAGTTACCGGACAAAGAATAACAGGGAAGAACTTAAATAGTGAACAGGAATTAGATAATTAACTGGACACAGCTGGACTAAACTAACTACCAAAGGTAACCAAGGAATCTGTAACAAAGGAACATGTGACAAATCAAAACAGAAAGACCAAAAAAACAGACAGACATGTGACTGTGTGTGTGTGTGCGCGTGTGTGTGTGTGTGTGTGTGTGTGTGTGTGTGTGTGTGTGTGTGTGTGTGTGTGTGTGTGTGTGTGTGTGTGTGTGTGTGTGTGTGTGTGTGTGTGTAAAGTGTGCGCGTTTGCGTGCGTGCGTGTGTGTGTGTGTGAGAGAAAGAAAGATTTTATTATTTTATATTAGATTTAATGCACAACACTGCTCCAAATTATGAACACATCCTTTAGCCTGCTGTTATAAAAGTCAATGCAACTGTAGAGTAGGCCTTTAAATATGATATTTAAAGTAGTTAACAGGAGACCACTGAAGTATAGGAATATGGTACTGGTAATCCCTACGGTATGGGACAAAATGTCCCCACAAAGATGGCAATATACAAAATCCTTGTCCTTGTGGGGACATTTTTTGGTCTCCATGAGGAAAACATCTTATAAATCACACTAATTGATGTTTTTTGAAAATGTAAAAATGCAGCATGTCTCCTGTGATGGGTAGGTTTAGGGGCAGGGGCAGTGTAGGAGGATAGAAAATGCGGTTTGTACAGTATAAAATGCATTACGCCTATGGAATGTCCCCATAAAACATGGAAATACAACATGTGTGTGTGTGTGTGTGTGTGTGTGTGTGTGTGTGTGTGCGTGTGCGTGCGTGTGCGGCGTGTGCGTGCGTGCGTGTGTGTGTGTGTGTGTGTGTGTGTGTGTGTGTGTGTGTGTGTGTGTGTGTGTGTGTGTGTGTGGACTGGTAATCCCTACGGTATGGGGACAAAATGTCCCCACAAAGATGGCAATATCCAAAATCCTTGTCCTTGTGGGGACATTTTTTGGTCCCCATGAGGAAAACATCTTATAAATCACACTAAGTTATGTTTTTTGATAATGTAAAACTTCAGCATGTCTCCTGTGATGGGTAGGTTTAGGGGCAGGGGCAGTGTAGGGGGATCGAAAATACGGTTTGTACAGTATAAAATGCATTACGCCTATGGAATGTCCCCATAAAACATGAAAACACAACATGTGTGTGTGTGTGTGTGTGTGTGTGTGTGTGTGTGTGTGTGTGCGTGTGCGTGTGCGTGTGCGCGTTTGCGTGCGTGCGTGTGTGTGTGTGTGAGAGAAAGAAAGATTTTATTATTTTATATTAGATTTAATGCACAACACTGCTCCAAATTATGAACACATCCTTTAGCCTGCTGTTATAAAAGTCAATGCAACTGTAGAGTAGGCCTTTAAATATGATATTTAAAGTAGTTAACAGGAGACCACTGAAGTATAGGAATATATTTATTTAAAAATGCATATTATTTTACATGATTTTATTTAAACCATTTAAATATAAAAATAAATAATGCATCATCGATATCAATGCTTGGGTCTCTGATGGTTAGAAATAATCAATTACTCAATGGGTTGCAGGCATGCAGGTTGTTTGTTTGGGTAATCTGTTTTTAATGAAATTCAGTTTCAAATAAAACTAAAGACAACAAATTGCATAATATATACTTTTTGGGATCTTATTTTATGCAATCACCCAGCTTGCAAGGGCAGCACGTCAACACCAGTGCAGCTGGTATTTACTAGTTTATATATAGTCTGAACTGTTAGGCAGTAGTGTCAGAAAGGGCAGAGGTAGGATGGAGGGGGGTGACAGGAAAAGAGCTTGTGCTACATACTTCACATAAAGGTCAACAATGAGAGTAGGCCTCCTCAAGCAGGGCTTTACACTCATATAACTATTGGGAGATAGAAAGAGAGAGAGCAAGTGACAGCCATTATGAGGAAATGAAAGATAGAAAGATGAAGGAGAAGGGTGAGTTAAGCATGTTGTCGCAGTATACTTCCTTAAATTTTCATACAAAAATAAATGCAACTCTAACGATAGCACACAACTGTATGTAGTTTGAAATAAAGTTAAACTTCCTCATTACTCCTCATGAGTCACCAGATATTAAGATATTTACCAAATATAAAGTATGGTATTTCCTGTAACAACCAAGAGCACAATGGTAAAAAGTGTAGGTTATAATTTTTTCTCTCCGAGTTCATTCATAATGCAAAAAGCATGTTTGTTTGGACAAACAAAAGTAAATACCAAGGTATTTTCTAAAGGATCATGCAAATACAATGTTATGCTAATCATTAAAGGTCATGTGTGTTTCAGCATTAAAATACATTCTCCTGTCCCAGCTTAAACGGAGTCAACTAAAAGTAAGCCATATAGGGCTTAAGTTTAAATCTGCACTGAAATAAAGTCTGCACTCTCAAAACAAAACAAATAAAAAGAGTACAAAATTGGTGGGACCCTTAAGGGTACATTTTTTGTACCTAGAGGAAAACAACGGTGTAATTGTACCCTAAGGACCAATTGTGTACCTTTAAAGGTACAGTTATATGTTTTGTTACCCAAGGAACAAAATTGTACCTCCACAGTACCTTTTTTCTGAGAGTGTGTGGTAAACACAAGCTAAATGTATTTTCACCTTTTATTCTACGTCATACATTCGCAATATCCCAGATTGTTTGTTGACAAATGGGGCTTACAACTGGCTAAATGGACTAAACTCATCTACACTAGTCCGCTTTTACAGCCTTGTTGTGTTCATGCTTGTGCTTATGCAAACTATTCTAACTCAAACTGTCCAATAAAAACTGTAACCTTTCAGTTTCAGAACCTTAGTGGTGCTGACATTGATGTCATGAAACTGTTGTGTAGTTTGTTTAACTTTAGCTTTTTACTTCTGTATTTTAAGCTCCAAATGTGTGTGTGTGTGTGCATTTGTGACAATTATCTTGATGAACCACATATCTAACTTTTGTTGGTCATAGAGCTTATTTCCTGTAGTAACCAAAAAGCCAATGTAAAAATATATTCATTTTTTGTCGCTAACTTCCGGGTTGGCCTACAAAAATACATCATGACTGCAGTTAGCGAAGATCTTGAGGTTTTGTTGAAGGGCGTGTCCGTGGTGGCTTGTTTCACCGATCTGCCCCAAACTTCACATGTTTAATTAAGCATTTTATTAAACATCAAGCCTTTGACCTTAATGTTTCAGAGTCCTGGCCTGAAGACATCTACATGCCAATATTCAGTTACAGTCATAGCGCCACCTGCGGGTAACATTAAATAGCATGTTTTACTCTGTAATTAACTCCTCATTGAGATTTAACCTGAGCAACATCATATTTGGTCAGTCTAATCTTAAGGCCATAGCGATGTTAAATTGTGAAGATCTTGAGTTTTCACTGAAGGGCGTTTCCGTGGCCGCCTGACAAAGTCTGATGTTTCGCCATGACACAGGAAGCTGTTGTAAGTCAGGCATACAATGTCCGATCTGCCCCAAACTTTACATGTTTTATTAAAGTCCTGGCCTGAAGACATCTACATGCCAATATTCAGTTACAGTCATAGCGCCATCTGCAGGTAACAGGAAACAGCATGCTTTACACTGTAATTCACTCCCCGAAACACATATGAATATGCCAGGAAATACTAAACATTCTAGAAACACGTTAAATCATGCAACAATTAGCTGAGCGCTAAAGCATGCTATTATCGTCAAGTCAAGTCAACTTTATTTATATAGCGCTTTTAACAATGCAGATTGTTTCAAAGCAGCTTCACAGTGTTAAACAGAAAAATAATGCAACAGAATATTTTTTGATTATCATACAGTAACAATGTGGGCTTTAGATCAGTAATTAGATCAGTAGTTTAGTCTATATGGTTAATTTAGTTTAATAATTAGATTTATTTTGAAATATATTTGAAAAATAGTTTTTTCCCCAACTGAGCAAGCCAAGCCAGAGGCGACAGTGGCAAGGAAACCAAAACCCCATCAGGAGACCTAATGGAGAAAAATAAACCTTGGGAGAAACCAGGCTCAGTCGGGGTGAAGAAACAGGAGTTTGTTATAACTCAAGCATGCAATGCCCAATCTGCCTCAAACTTGAAGACATCTACATGCCCAAATGTTGTTATAGTCATAGCGCCACCAGCTGGTAGCAGGAAGTGTGGCAAATGACTGACGTAGTCCTCCTATTTTTATATACTTAAATGCATTTTGCCGGGTGAGAGGGCGCTTTCATCACTGCTTGCAGCTTTAATGATTAAATTGATTATTCTAGCCCAACATTGACTCAATCAATGAAGTGAATCTGGGGCGAAATTATTTCTTCGACCAACCATTGGCAGATGCTCATGAAACCTGTTTGAAAACAACCATCATTGTACCACACTCCTAACAGCATGCACTTTGTACCTATATTTCACCTTTCACTTTCAGTAAAGATGCCTCACGCATATCCATTCCTGAGCCCTGATCAGAAGAAAGAGCTGAACGATATTGCTCAGAGGATCGTTGCTCCCGGCAAGGGAATTCTTGCAGCTGATGAGTCCACAGGTACACTTAAGACTCAATATACTTCCAAAATGACAGTTCACCCAAATAGAGAATTCTGACTTTATTTCATAGCTTTCTTTTTTACCCTGTGGTCGTAATAGGCAGCGTTGCAAAGCGCTTCCAGAGCATCAACGCTGAGAACACAGAGGAGAACAGAAGGTTGTATCGTCAATTGCTTTTCACTGCTGATGACTGCATCAAGCCCTGCATCGGTGGAGTCATTCTTTTCCATGAGACTCTCTATCAGAAGACTGATGATGGCAAGCTTTTCTCTCAGTTGATTAAAGAGAGAGGAATGGTGGTAGGAATCAAGGTGGACAAGGGTGTTGTACCTCTGGCGGGCACTAACGGAGAGACAACCACACAAGGTAATGACCTCTCTTCACAGCCTTTTAACCTTAATTTATGAATTGTATTCTCTCTCCTCACTAATGTTTCACTTTAATATTAATGTCCGTCTCAGGTCTGGATGGGCTGTACGAGCGCTGCGCTCAGTATAAAAAAGATGGTGCTGACTTTGCTAAATGGCGCTGTGTGTTGAAGATCACTCCCACTACTCCCTCCCGTCTTGCCATTATTGAGAATGCCAATGTGCTCGCCCGCTACGCCAGCATCTGCCAGATGGTAAGACACTTTACAACCTGTTTTGCTTTGAACATCAAGTACCGACATAACACAAATCATAGTTTTCAGTCCTGTAATTGGTGCAAAAACATCCGATATACTGATTCATGAGCTCAGGAGCTAGGGAACTGATTGTGACATACACGGATGGTCTACTTTTTCCGGTTGGAATCCAAAGTGCAGATCCATGCACACTCTAGTCTAACAGCTAATATGAACACAACCCATTGTGCATTGGACAAGGATTGATGAGTAAAATGTGTTAAAAAATACTAACATGGCAACAAAACCATGTTAGATGTGTGAGTCCGACTAAGTATGGAAATGTATATAAAGGGTCATTAATAGAGTGATTAATAATCAGTATCTAACCTGACGAAAGATATTTATTTAATGTTATCCACATTATATTTAATCTGCAACAGCATTGTGAACTTGTACGTTTGGCATTAACTTTTAAATGCGTAATTTTGCAAATTGCAAACACATAAGGAGAGTTTTCAGCATGAAAGACCCACGACTGGCAGATCAACGTGCTACTTCATTTCACTCTAAAACAGTAGGAAATTAAATAAAATTGAATGTGGAGAATTTTAACTGTGAAGATGATGACAGGGCAGTTTAAATAGGGGACAGGATGCACATCATGTCCGTATTATGTCCTGAAACTTGCCCACTCTTACACATTCAAAGGTATGTACTTTTTCTTAACAAAAAGGTTATGTACTTATAGGGCATAGTATAAGTAGGCGAATTGGAATGCAGCATTTGTTTATAGCACTCATTGTTCCTTTGTCTAGTTTTGTTCCCTGTAAATGCTGTTGGTGAGTTTGTTTAGTTCATGTTTCAAGTCAAGTTGACCCACTTTAAATACAATTAAAACACTTTTTATAGAAAACTATTATGAGAAGTAATCTTTATCTTGTGTAAGTAATACACTATTGAGATGACAAAAACACAGTTTGTAAAACTTTTTAAATGATCACCAAACTACTGAATGCATCTTTTGTTGATGTAAACAATCAATATGGTACTATACGTTTTTTTGAATTTCTTTTGCACTAATATTTATTTCATTGTATTTCATTGCGATTAGAATTCAAATTTTTCCCTTCTGTCTGTGACCCTTTCAGAAAACAGACTGACTTATAGTATTCACATGCACAAAGTGTCTGATGCTTTATTTATATTCATTGCTGTTGTCTCTGCCAGCATGGTATCGTGCCCATTGTGGAGCCTGAGATCCTGCCTGATGGTGACCACGACTTGAAGAGATGCCAGTATGTGACAGAGAAGGTCCTGGCGGCTGTGTACAAGGCTCTGTCCGACCACCACGTGTACCTGGAGGGAACCCTGCTAAAACCCAACATGGTGACCGCCGGTCACTCTTGCTCCCACAAGTATGCCCCTCAGGAAATTGCCATGGCAACTGTCACCGCCCTGCGTCGCACTGTTCCCCCTGCAGTTCCTGGTGAGTCACACGCTGACACAGTCATTGTCTTATTAAAACATTTACAGTTTACACTATAGCTTAATTTCTGTGTTACTCCCACAATGCAGATATTCAGCCTCATGTACTATAAACTGAATGTAAATTGAATTAAATGTGACTATATTAGGTGTGTAAATTGGATATGTTCTGACACTGATTCTCTTAGCCAGCAATATGATATTTGCAGATACCTTAAAACATGCCACTGGCCTGTGATCCATATATCAATATTATGATATTATGTGCCCATTATCATAACAAGTTACATTTTTATTAACTCACAAATACAACCAAAATATAAAGTGAACATTTAATTTAAAATGGCAAATCCTTATAGCCACAACATAAAATGAAAGGAAATAAAAGAAATATACATAAAACATAAAAAGGAAATAAAAGAAATATTAAAAAATTAAGTTGTTAAAACTTAAAAATCTAATATTTGATGACAGCTCTTTTTATTGCAGTCAAACAAGTCTTCAAGTATATCTTCTAGATATATAACAATACAGATTTTTTTACGCATTGCATTGATACATCATATCATTATACCGTTATATATATAAGAATAAGTTTATGTATAATTAACACAAATTCATTGCTATCTGAAGTATCCATTTATAATCTACTTTTAGAATACTTCTAATTAGCACATTTTAAGTTGCAAAACAAAGAGACACAAAATAAACCTTTATCATCTTCTTCCCCAAAAGGCATCACCTTCCTGTCCGGAGGCCAGAGTGAGGAGGAGGCCTCGATCAACCTGAGCGCCATTAACCAGTGTCCCCTGAACAAACCCTGGGCCCTCACCTTCTCTTACGGCCGTGCCCTGCAAGCCTCCGCACTGAAAGCCTGGGGGGGCAAGAAGGAGAATGGCAAGGCCTGCCAGGAGGAATTTGTCAAGAGAGCCTTAGTACGTAAACAACCTTACAAAGCCAATTAACAGCGATGATCAGTGTTGCCAGTTCCACTGATGAGTATGTTTAGACCCCATAGCATAATAAAGTGTATCAGACCACTAGCAGCTGTCAAACATCCCCACCTACAGTTTGAACAACACTCTACATGATGTCATTATTAATTGCTGTACACTCTAAAATTTTAAACCAGGGTGTCCAATCCTGATCCTTGAGGGCCACTGTCCTGCAAAGTTTAGCTCCAACCCCAATGAAACACACCTGAAGCAGCTAATCTTATTAGGGATACTAGTCTTATTAGGGATACTAGAAACTCCTCTGCAGGTGTGTTGAGGCAAGCTGGAGCTAAACTCTGCAGGACAGTGGCCCTTCAGGACCGAGTTTGGACACCCCTGTTTTAAACCAAACGGTTGGGTTTGTCCATATTTGACACAAACATGAGTTGAAACAATCCATCATCTTTTAATTTAAAAATCCCACTGCACATAGCTGTATAGAGAGTCAAATAGGTCCTGTCCACTTTTTCAGCAACCTTGGATATGGAAGTGTTTTCCCCATTTAAATTTCCCATAGGCATTTTAAGCCTTCTTGAAAGAGTGAATAAAAACATGAACAAAACCAACCAGTTACAAGGTGAATAACAACATTACAAACTGTGATTTGAAGCAAAAAATGATGAAGTATGAACAATAATAAAGAAAGAGCATGATGAATGCAAAGCATGATGAAAGCAAATTCACTTCTAAAGATTGAGGACTCACAATTGATACAAAGTGCTGAAGAAGCATCTGGAGCTGAAATTCAGATATGGAAATGGGCATTTTTCCCCCAACCCACGCTGTAAGTGTTAGAATATAGCTTAATAGGGGCTACTTAAAAGGTTTATAAGTTATTGTTAAATATTAAATCCCCTATAGAAAAAAATGAATGGGATTTTTAAAATGAATGGAATTTTTGCTTTCAGAAATGAACACAGTGGCATTCTTTGCAAACATATTTGACATCCAGCTCTGACACTGTTCCTGTATTTTACTTAACTCATGTGTTGATTTCCTCTACAGAACAACAGCGCAGCAGCCGTCGGTAAATATGTCTCCAAAGGAGACACCGGAGCTGCAGCGGGAGAGTCTCTGTTTGTGGCCAACCACGCTTATTAAAGAAACAAAACTGACCACACTGGATCATCTGTCTATTCTGTCACGTACACAGTGTGATGAATAATTTATATGACCCATACTCACTGTTATTCCTGAAGTAATTTTTCCACTGTCTTTTGACAATGATGCTGAAGAAAATAAGTATCATGTAACTGACCAAACAGATAAAATCCTCCAGGCCGCTCCTCGTTTCATATTCACAACCCGTACAGTTTTGCATCTGTTGTTTTCTTTTTCACTATATAATTTCATTATTTGGCAAAAGAATAAAGAACCAACCTACCAACACAGTTTTTGATTGCTTTCACAAGTTTTTGCTCTCTGTATCATCAATTTTAGCAACTTTGAATTTTGCCAATTGTAATAATTTATATACAGTATTAAATGTATTTTATTAACTATTTAATTAAGTTCTGTATCTGAGCTGTTTCAGATCACATACTGACTTGACTGACATAGAATTTAATGATTTTAAACCCGCACAGATTTTTTTATTTTTACCAAACCTGATTTGTCTACACAATTAAAAGAGAGGCCTTTTAAAGACCCACTGAAGTGCCTTGAAACATGCATTTAGCATGCTCGAAAGTCATTACATCAGAAGTGGTGAAAATGTACATCTAATATAGGAAGACAGGGTATGACATATCATATCATATCAGATTCTAGAGAGCATTTGATTGGACAAAAAATCTGATGAGAAGCTGAAGTGCAGAGTGATGTCATCAAAATCATTGATCATATTGGCAGACGTGAGAGACTGTAAGTTTTGAACGCTTATATCTTCTAAATGTGAATTCTGTCATTGTTTTGTAGCATACTAGCTTATAGATAACCTTAAGACTAACATATTCATACTAAAAGCCAAAAGCGTTTTAGTCAAAATTTTCTGCACAGACTCAATAACTTTAATATGTGTCACCATTATGTTAAGTTATACCACAGTCACCCTTTGTCCGGTCATGGTTAATATCTAAATGTGTGCATTTCTGTTATACCTATTTGGATTATAAGTAAACTTCGTGTTGGAACCAGGGGCGTCACACCCACTTTTCCCGGTGAGAGGGTTCAATGCCCACACTTTTTCTGCAGTTCCCTTTCAAGGGAACTCGTGCTGCGTCACCGCTTTGGGAACGCCTCTGCGTGATTGCGTCGGGAAGCACATGTGTAATCAGTCCAATAGAGAGACAGAACGTATAGGCGGGTGACGTCATAGACCCGGAAGGTATAAAGCATACCGGCAAACACACGCCCCTAGCTTCTGTTGCCTTCAGCAAGCGCTCTGTGTAACATTGTCATTGTCAGCTCTGTGTTTGTGTCTGAGTTCAGACTTTTCTTGTTTGTTTTCTTATAACAAGTTTGCAACACTTACTGACACACTAAAAGAGAGACACTGTGGCAGAAACAGCGTTACTGAAAGTGTGTTTTCCCTGCTCTCGTTTGCTTCTCGAGTCGGGATACACATTTGATGTGCGGTGTTTGATAGGAGAACAGCACGCGCAGTCAGCTCTCGAGGGGGTCGGCTGCGAGCATTGTGAGGTTTTGCCTCTGAGAGTGCTGCGATCCCGCGAACGCTCTTCGAGGAGGGCGGCGCGGCTCGCGTTCTCTGTGGCGCGTTCTTCGCGGCTTAGACTCTGCTGTTGCTGAGGCGCGGCGGTAGTTTTTGTCGCGGGGTTCGCAAACGGACTTGTCAGAGGGGTTAGAGACGGGCCAGCCCTTTCTCTGCCTTCACCTGGCAAGTCCAGTGCTGCTTCTCTGGGTTTGGGAGCCCGCGCTGCGGTTTCTCCCGTCCGGGGGGCCCGGCCTCGGTGTTGCAGCTGTTCAGCTCTGAGGAGGTGAATGTCTGTAGCATTGTTGCAGGGGTTGAAGACTCGCCACTTCTAACACCTGCTAGTGAGGAGCTCATGGAGGTCTGTGCAGAGATGTGGCCAAAAAAAAAAAAATCTATATATATATATATATATATATATATATATATATA
This sequence comes from Gobiocypris rarus, assembly GCA_023029165.1. Taxonomy (NCBI): domain Eukaryota; kingdom Metazoa; phylum Chordata; class Actinopteri; order Cypriniformes; family Gobionidae; genus Gobiocypris; species Gobiocypris rarus. The sequence goes on along the minus strand of CM040920.1, from coordinate 4,213,614 downwards.
TATATATATATATATATATATATATATATATATATATATATATATATATGTATATATTTATATACCTTAAAGAAGAATATTTAAGGCCAGATCAGAAGCGCGCCTCAGTTAAAAGCAGGCTTATGAGTGCTTTCTGTCAGTGCCCTGATCAGCCTCCACGGGCTTGTTGTTTCACAGATCCCCACACTGAGGTGTTGAGATCGTGGAAACAGCCATATTTTCACTGTGTTTAATTCCAAAAGCACACTTCGAGATGTAAAGCCCCACCTTTGCTCTTAGTCATTTAGAGCTGCATTAATATTGTATATATATTATATAAGGATATACATACTATATAAATAATGCTACAAAGTGTACTCAGTGGCTCAGTGTACACTATGGCTTTCGTGCGGCATTTTAAGCTGCCCGATGTAAGCTCTGGAACAGTAAAAGCACACCGAGTACGAGCTCCTCACACCGGGCGCAGCGAATCAGAGCGCCGCCACTCGCACTCCTCCTCAGTAAGAGTGGGGTGGTGGGCGGCGCCCTCTAGCGTTGAGGAGGGCTGCGTAAGAGCCCTGACGCCTTAGTGCCCAGGGCTGTGAGGGTTTCCCCCCCCGGGGTCAGGTGGTGTTCACCTCTTCATAAGGTGCCCGTCTGTCCTCGGCACCCTCACAGAGTCAATCCACCAACCCCTGCCCGAGGGCCGGGGTGTGGAGGGCCTCGCCCCTTGAGGGAAACCGCGCTGCTGAGTCAGTTGTTCCCTGCCGGTTCGCCGCTACAGGGTGCTGCACTCGCAGTGCAGAGCATGTCAGGGGCCAGTCCTGAGGGGCTGGTACCCTTAGAGGGGCAATCCACCAACCCCGCCCAAGTGCCGGGGCGTGGAGGGCCCTCGCGGGTCATCCTAGGATGGCTTGCTCCCTCCTCGGAGGGAAACCACGCTGTTGAGTCAGTTGTTCCCTGCCGGTTCGCCGCTTCAGGGCACTGCACTCGCAGTACAGAGCATATCGGGGGCCAGTCCTGAGGGGCTGGTACCCTTAGAGGGTCAATCCACCAACCCCGCTCGAGTGCCGGGGCGTGGAGGGCCCTCGCGGGTCATCCTAGGATGGCTTGCGCCCTCCTCGGAGGTAAATCGCGCTGTTGAGTCAGTTGTTCCCTGCCGGTTTGCCGCTTCAGGGCGCTGCATTCGCAGTGCAGAGCACATCAGAGGCCAGCCCTGAGGGGCTGGTACCCTTAGAGGGTCAATCCACCAACCCCGCCTGAGTGCCGGGGCGCGGAGGGCCTTCGCGGGTCATCCATAGGATGGCTTGCGCCCTCCTCAGAGGGAAACCGCGCTGTTGAGTCAGTTGTTCCCTGCCGGTTCGCCGCTTCAGGGCGCTGCACTCGCAGTGCAGAGCACATCAGAGGCCAGTCCTGAGGGGCTGGTACCCTTAGAGGGTCGATCCACCAACCCCGTCCGAGTGCCGGGGCGTGGAGGGCCCTCTCGGGTCATCCATAGGATGGCTTGCGCCCTACTCGGAGGGAAACCGCGCTGTTGAGTCAGTTGTTCCCTGCCGGTTCGCCGCTTCAGGGCGCTGCACTCGCAGTGCAGAGTACATCAGAGGCCAGTCCTGAGGGGCTGGTACCCTTAGCAGATTTTGTGTCGGAGTGAGAATCTGCCGCATTATCTCCTGCAATGTATTGGTGGGTCCTGCAATGTATTAAATTTGGGTACGTCATCCAGTTCGAATGTGGTCCTCTCGGTTGTACGGGGTCTTCTCCACTGTGGGGGACCCCGAGCAGGCTCTGGTGTTGACTCAGGAAGTGCAGACTCTGCTGCGAAAGAGGCTTTGAGTGGGTCCCTCTACCAGACAGGGAGTCAGGCTTTCATAGCCAGTACTTCAGTATGCCGAAGAAGGATGGGGAGCTGCGCTCTATTTTTAGATCTGCACATCCTCAGGATGCTTACGCTCAAACACATCTTGTCTCAGATCAGGTCCGAGGACTGGTTTGTCTCAATAGATCTAAAGATGCATAGTTTCATGTCTCCATCCTTCCTCAGCACAGGAAGTACCTGAGGTTCGCTTTCGGGGGAGAAGCGTACCAATATCGTGTGCTTCCCTTTGGTCTAGCCCAAGGCCTGTCCTGGGGCACCGTGTCAGCGTCGTCTCTGATCACGGATGCCTCCCTGACAGGCTGAGGGGGGGGCGACCATGAGTGGTCGCTCAACCTAGGGCTTATGGCAGGGCTGTCGGCATTTGTGGCACATAATCGCCTGGGAATGTTGCCGGTGCTTCAGGTTGAAGCACTTCCTGCCAGACTGGTCACTCCGTCTTTTATAATGGAGACAGTGGTGGCCTAAGACCAAGGGATTTCCCCGAGGGGAACCCTTTCTCACATAGTCAGGGCAATGCGGCCGTGATCCCGCACCTTGGTAATGTGGAAAGGTCCTTGGTTTCAGCCAAGGCTCGTCCCTGGGGCACCATGTCAGCGGCGTCTCTGATCATGGATGTCTCCTGACGGTTGGGGGCGACCATGAGTGGTCGCTCGACCCAGGGCCCTTTGTGGAAGCAGACGTTTGGGAGTGGAGACTCCACACCGAGGTGTGGAGCTCCTTTGGGAGAACTTGGCAGGGCCCAAGTGGACCCGTTTGCCACACGAGAACACTTATTGTCAGCTGTGGTCCTCCCTAGCGCCTCCAGCTCCTCCTGGACTGGACATTACGGGTACAGGAGTGGCCAAGGCTGTACACATTTCCCCGATTGCTCTGCTTTCGGGAGTTCTAGAGAGAGTGCGCCGGACGGGCCCTCCTTCTGTTAGTAGCTCCGTTCTGGCCAGCCCGAGTCTGGTTCTCAGACATTGTGTCGCTCCTGACGGCTCTCCCTGGAGATTCCGTTTGGGAGGGACTTTCTCTCAGGTGGGCGGTGCCATCCTGCACCCTCACCCAGAGCTGTGGAAACTGTGGGCTTGGCCTCTGAGGGGGCCCAGCTCATAAGTTATGGTCTCTCAACCGAGGTTGTGAGGCCACCCTACACTCTAGAGCTCCCTCCACGAGGAAACGGTACGTTGAAGTGGAGACTCTTCACCTGAGGGTGTAGAGATCTCCTGTGGGATCCAGTTAACTGCCCTGCGAGCGCGGTGCTGGAATTCCTGCAGGAGAGATTCTCCGCTGGGTTAGCTCCCTTGACACTAAAGGTGTATGTGGCGGCCTTAGTAGCGTACCACAATCCTTTGAGTGGGGTGTCTCTGGGGTGACACCCTCAAGTTACTGGTTTCCTCCGTGGCGCAGGAGGTTAAGACCTGCTGTACGCACCAGGGTGCAGGCCTTTGCCTTCTGAGGCTCCTTTGAGCCGTTTGAAGGAGTTCTGAGAAGTTTCTCGTTCTTTTTACAATCATTTGGCAATCCCCCCGAAGAGAATGGGGAAGTTACAAGCTCTCTCTGGGGCACCCTCGTGCTTGGAATTGTGCCCGGTGTGGCTAAGGCCTTCCTACATCCTAGGCCGGGCCACATTCCTAGGTTCTCACTAATCCTGTGAGACCTGTAGTACTTCAGGCCTTCTATCCTCCTCCGCTCCAAACGTCAGACCAGAAAGAACTTATCTGCTTTGCCTGTTCAAGCGACTAGACGCGTATGTCCACAGCTGAAGCCCTGTGGAGAAAATCAGAACTACTGTTCGTCTTTTTGGACCACCCTTGAGAGGGCGTCCGGCTTCAAAGCAGAGGAGAAGCAAGTGGGTAGTCGAGGCTATTCACTTGCTTAGGTGGCGGCTGGGCAGCCTTCCCCTTTGGCTGTCCGGGCCCACTCTCCAGGAGTATGGCTGCCTCTCAGGCAATTTTGGCAGGAGCCTCCCTGCAAGATATTTGTGATGCGGCAGGATGATCTTCACATCATACCTTTGTCACTTTTTACGAGCTTGACATCAACTCTACTCCCGGGGCTCGGGTGCTCGCCCACTAGACAATGTCACAGGCGAGCATTCGGCTCATATGGGGACGTGGGTATTCTCGTTCCCAAAGCGGTGACGCAGCGCGAGTTCCCTTGAAAGGGAATGTCTCGGTTACGACTGTAACCTTAGTTCCCTGAATAGGGAACGAGACACTGCGTCACCCTGCCATACTCACCGCATGCCCGCAAGCGTCTTGCTTCAGTCTTTCTCAGAAGCTAGGGGCATGTGTTTGCTGGTATGCTTTATACCTTCCGGGTCTATGACGTCACCCGCCTATACGTTCCGTCTCTCTGTTGGACTGATTACACATGTGCTTCACGACGCAATCACGCAGAGGCGTTCCCAAAGCGGTGATGCAGCGTCTCGTTCCCTATTCAGGGAACTAAGGTTACAGTCGTAACCGAGACGTTTTTCTCCAGTTTTTCCTGCGCGGCTGCCTTTTCTCCCCTCCCTCTCAAACATGACACCGGCTTTGAGTGTGACGGCTGATGATTGGCTGTTCTGCCTTAAGTCCCGCCTCTTTTGGTGTTGTTAGATTTATCGGTCAGCTCGTTCTTATACTTCCTCATGTGCAATCGGAATAATCGTAAATACTACTTTCATATTTTAAAAAATTGGACATGAACTCCCTCTCAAGTCAAAATTTTAATGGATGAGCTCATAATCACTACTTCAGAAGTGGGAAGTACAACATTTTCGATAGCACGTGAAGGCAGCATTAAAGTTGTTTGCACGTCAAAAACACAGGTGTGTGCGTTCAACTATAAGTCGCATGGGTGTGTCACTGTTTGAAAAAAAAACCAAAAAACAATCAAATCCGAGTAGGCAGGCTTTATGTTCACACAGAAGCCGCTGAGGCTGAGCATGAATTTTAGCAGTGTACTCGATGTCCAGTGCGAGATATGCAAGTAACTAAACTAAACATTTCATATTTGACAGCTGCCTTTTTAACTCAGAAATGTTAAACAAATGACAAAAAAAAAATATTCAGGCAAATTAATAAACTTTTGCCTAATTTCAACATTTTTAATTGAAAATAGGCCTAAGTAATGTAATGTGATTTTTAAAAGATGAGAAATATTATTAACAAAGCCATTTTCTTCCGATTACCATAAGTTTAAATGTGTGCACACTGTAAATTAAAATAATTCTATTTTTAGCCTTCAGTAAATTAAAAAACTCAGCTTATTCAGCCTGTATTGTGTATAAGATTAGTAATGAATGTGTGCATATTGTGAATATAATAAACTGACCTAAGCTTAAGTAAATTAACATGTCTACGAAAATGATTCATAAAACATATATATCAGTTAAACATATGTTTAATTCAACGACAAAAATGAAAAAAACTTTATCCGTCATGTCTGCTCACTGACATGGTTTTCAAGCTATTGTTATCTAATTTGTTGGCCTTCAGAACTTCTTAAAATGCACATATGTAGATCATAGAAATCAAAATTTTCTTAGTGATTACAAATCTGTCTATATTGTATGATTAACAGATGTACAATATGGTCATGCAGAATACGGCATTAATATTTGCTACATAAGTATAAGTAATAATAAATATCCTATATGCATGCTAAAGCTACTAGTAACTATTGAGAATTGGACCCTAACAACAAACCATCCATTCCCGCACTTTTAAAAAGCTTGCTACGCCCCTGGTTGGAGCCTTATTCTTCTTTGTCTTCATCTGCCTGCTTGAACACACACCAAATAATATTATGATCAGATTTAATTTAGGCTTTTAGTCACATATAAACGTTGATCAGTGAACACTAACAGAAGCTCAACCAAACCTGCTTGACGCACGAGAACAAACCTCATGCAGAAGCTGAAATGTGCTGCGTAACACTGTTAACGGAGGGACAGAAAGCTTTCAGATTTCATCAAAAAGATCTTCATTTGTGTTCTGAAGATGAATGAAAGTCATAGGAACGACATGAGGGTGAGTAATTAATGACAGAACTATCCCTTTAAGGGCCCTCTGTATAGCCTCTACTATAATACAATGAAATATTTGCAATGATTGTTGCTTGCAAAAAAAATTTAATCACAATACACAGATACATTTAAACAGCTTTCGGAGGAGAAATTTGTTTTTTCGCATTACAGCATTTAGCAAGGCTAACAACTGAAAATTAGCATTTATGTATATTTATCAATTCATTTGGAATTTCACTGTGTATTCTCTGTCACACATTCGTTTTCACCTTAACCTGTTAGCTAAGAGGTGCATGTGTGTGAGAGTCAGTTTTAAGTGACAGTGAGTGTGAGGAAATTTGAGATGAGTGCGGTGAAGAGAATGATAAAACTAGAGTAGAGGGAGAAGTGAAGTGTGGCTGAGCATGTAAAGCTGCCATCCGTGCCGTTGGATTTGAATGTCACAAAGCCAATGGTGGCTCCCTCCACATTGTCTGTGACCCAAGTGTTGAACTCAGAGACACGTGAAAACACCTCTGGGAAGCCTTCTATGGCACAGCCAAGGTCTGTCCCAAAGCTCGTGATCCCAGCCTGGACCCACACAGAACCCTGTTTGCACTGTAATGGACCTCCAGAATCTCCCTGCAGAGAGCAGCAGAGAGCAAAATGCAGCAGCAGGGTTGTTTAAAATCGCCATGAAATCAATCTTTTTTATTAAATATTGCAGTGTTTATTACAAATGATTTATCCGCTTGCATCCTTAGTTTTCATAATGCATGTGCCTCATAATATTTAGGGGAGACCGGGTATGGTTGTAACATTTTTTTCTACAGCACCTAAAACTACCTTATAGCTACATGTCTGGCAAAATTACACGTCTTAGGCAAAGTACCCACATTTGTCTACTACAAATGGCAACAATTTTAAAAAAATGTAACTATATCAGACTTTGTGAGATGATGACAAATACAAGGTGGTCCTTTGTTACAACCTAGGTTGTAACGCATACTGGGCTAAGTTGTGACAGGTAGACAAAATGCACAAAAACTAAGGGTACTCCAACTAATATGCCACAACAACAGTTTTATTTTAAATGATTTGCTGGAACAATAAAATGTGTATGTGCATATTGTGTGTGTTTGTGCATGCATGTCTATATGGGCACATTCGTGTGTGTGTGTGTGTGTGTGTGTGTGTGTGTGTGTGTGTGTGTGTGTGTGTGTGTGTGTGTGTGTGTGTGTGTGTGTGTGTGTGTGTGTGTGTGTGTGTGTGTGTGTGTGGGCATGTTTTTGTGAAATATCAGGACACAAATGTGTATAATGACATGGGTATGACATAGGTATTACAAAAAGAGGGTGAAATATGAGGACGTTCCCCATGTCCTCACTTTTCAAAATGCTTATAAATCACACAGGATGAGGGTTTTTCACAGAAAGTAAACTGCGCAGTCTCCTGTGATGGGTAGGTTTAGGGGCAGGGGCAGTGTAGGGGGATAAAAAATACGGTTTGTACGGTATAAAAACCATTACGCCTATGGAATGTCCCCACATTTAACAAAAACAAACATGTGTGTGTGTGTGCGTGCGTGTGTGACCAAATTAACATAGCCATGCATTCTGTAAAATTATTAAAATCACAAAAATGTTCTTAGCTGTATGTAAGGGGATGGTTGTAACACTTTCAAAACACGTGTTACAACCTACCTGCCACTGTCACCCATTGTTTAGCTAGCTGTATTAGCATGGTGCTTTGAAATTAGCAGGAGGTTGATACACTATTCTTTACTAGAGAAGCTACAGTTTGACCTGATATAACTCCTATAACATTATCTACAATGGTAGAAGTACTAAACAAAATATTATCTTGTTTTTTTACCTTCTTACGTCAGAATTAGATTTTCTACTGTAGCTTCAGGAGAGACTGGAAAACCTCCATGTGGGATCATAAAGGAAGCCTGAGAAAACTGAAACTGTCACATGACTCCTATCTTATCACTGATTTGTGGAATTGGTAGTGTTACAACTCTCCCCATGTTGCAACTATACCCGGTCTCCCCTAATCAAAATAATTTCCATCTCTGATGTTGTGTTTAATTGCATAAAGGTGGAACAACACACATGTGATCGGCCAATAGACATCCAAACATCCAATCAAATTCCACATGGACAAAATCAAGTCAAGAGGGAAGAAAAGACTATCGCAACTTCAGTTGTATGCCCACTTTAAAATAAGATAGAGAGGAATAGTTTACACGTTTGGTCTGTTCCTAATGCAATTGCTATTGAATGGCTTCAGAAGACTTGCAATTTACTACACAACTTTATAACTTGTAATTATTATCATATGGGCTACTTTCAAGATATGTATGATGCTTTTTCTTATTTTGGATCTTGACAGGCCCAGTCCTTGTTTATTATATAAAAAAATATGAATACATATTAAAAAGAGTGCCCAGAATATCCCTTAAAAAATGTATGACAGAAATATCTCATAAACAAAAATTTTTTGTTGGACTCACCTGACAGATTCCTTTTCTCGCTCTCCCTGCACAAATCATCTGTGGTGTGATTGTAACATCACGTACTGTCGTATACTGGCAGCTACATTCTGAACTTCCCACGACTGGGATTTCCACCTCCTGCAGAGTCTGAGGATATGGCAAAGCCTCTGTCATACACAGAGACAGTGTTTGTGTGTTAATGACATGTTTACCCTTCTTTAAAAAAAATAAAAATAAAAACAGCATATCCATCCTTAACTGGTTGACAGGTCCAGCTTGGTAATAGCTTACTAACTTTTTTTTAACCTTGTTCATGTGAAATGGGAACACAATATATGAAAATAAAATAAAAAGAGATAAAAAGAAGATAATAAATTAGTATCAATTACTTATATAGAAAGCCATAGACAAAAAGTCAATGTCTCATTTCACCACAGATCCCCAAACACATACTGTAAATCTCACTGTAATTACTTCAATTAGAATATTTTATAAAGCTTTCACACAGACTTCCTGGAAAATTTTTCCATTGTTCAACCGTCCATGTTTACGTCACTTTTGTCAATGAAAACAAGAAAGTCTAGATACTTTATTGCATGTATGGTGTATTTGAAAGTGTGTTAATTTCAAAGTATATCTTTAAGATTTTTGCAGATTACCATCTTTTTCCCTTCTTTTGTAATTTATTTATGTGGGAGAGTTTTGATGTTGTTACATTTGCTCTGATAAGAGGATTACCTCCGTCACCATGGTATGCTTTAAAACATCTCGGTTACGTACGTATGTAACCCTCATTCCCTGTAGGAGGAACCTACCGGAGACATCACGCTGGAACATACCGATGAATTGGGATCTTGCCAATCACCTCTGAGTGAAAACTAAACGAGCCAATACAGATTTGTATCTCATTTTACGCCCCGCAGTTCAGGTATAAATATGGATGTGGATGCAAGGTACATTCAGGTTTTTGCTGAGGAGCCAGGCCGGTGACCTGGCCGCTAGGAGGGTGATGGCACAGCAAGTGAGCAGTGCTGTTCATACAGACCAGTATGTGTTTGCATCGTAGCAGCAAATTGAGGCAGCCTAGCACAATCAGCAACTCATGGCCATTGATGTGCCAATGAAGTTGGGGACCCGTCCAAATACCCAAAGCTGCATGCCCGTTGTATGAAAAGTTCTGCATAATTAAGGGCGTGGTCACTTTGAGTGGCAGGTGGGTAGCCATTTATCTGCTGTCTTTTAGTCATTGCGTCACCTCAGCTCCGCCCACATCCCGCCTTTTTGCCCATTTTCTGTTATCCGGAGTGACGCGTTGCTAAGATGTCAAAGGCCAGCTCGACTCTACTTTACGCTTCAAAACTGCTCTGCAGAATCCGCCAATTTGCAATGTCTCATTTAGTTTACACTCTAAGGCTCTCAGACGGGATCCCAATTTGTCGGTACGTTCTGACCTAACGTCGAACATGACAGACTGAAAGGGAACATCAGATTCATCAGTGCAAAGGAGCAGAGCTGAAGCCCATCTCACATAATTACCTAAACAATTTGCTTCCTATATTTCTGATCTATATGATTTTCAAAGATCAATGATTCTTCGGCAAATAACTTGCAATGTTATGCTTTTAGTCTCTGCTATTAGTTCGTTTTCAATCAGCATTAAATTGGGTAAAATAAATCCTGATTTACATGATTTATAAATACTTTGCATTTTTACTATAGTAATGAAAATGGTTCTGAATAAAAGGTTTTCTATTCATTTTCAAAATTCGAATTTTGTTTTCATTTGGGGTGAAATGTGCCTGGTCGTCATGCTCTGATAGGCACTCAATTCGTTTTCCTATCCTGGGTAGCCCGGATGTTACCATGTGAATATTTGACTTTTTAATTTTATAATTTTTTTATCTAAATTTGAGCAGTCGAATTAGACTGATGTTTTATTTGAAAAATATTAACTTGAAATTTGAGATCTGAATTTGAGCAATCAAATTTGATCAACCTGAATCTATTTTATCAGAAATTCTGTAAGTTGATTTTTTTTTTTCTTGTATCTGAATTTTTGAGCATTGAAAAATATTAATCAAAATTCAGGTTTTGAGAGTTAAATTCGAATGGTTTCCAAAGTAAAATCATTTCAAAGGGGTGAATTCAGAGCAAATAAATTCAGATAAATGTTTTTCAAAATAAAAATATTCTAAACTAAGTATTTAGTGGCTGTTAAATTTCTAAGAATTGTATCTCTTATTATTTGCTTCCATACCTGGATAATAATAACTAATATAACTATAATAAAACTAAACAAATTAAATACATGTCTTTAAGTAGTGAATTACTAGTTTTAGGACACTCACGGTTTTTGCCAATGTTTCCCCAACCCGTAGCCCAGCAGGTTGTGGCATCATGAAAGACACTTCCTTTAGATGCCAGGCAGACCGGACGAATGTACTGAGTGAAGCTCACAGGTTGACTCAGCTTCATCAGGGAGATGTCATTATTGAAAAGGAAGTCGTTGTACTTTGGATGGACGATGATGGACTGAATACTGGCTCTCACTTCATTTGAGTTGGTAGGCCACGTGCTCTGTGTTTCTCTTCCCAAGTACAATGTCCAACGGTTGATGTTAGTACTGTTGCAATGGAGAGTTGGAAACAAACATTTGCTTTAAGCTACAGAAAAGTACATTTGCAAGCAGGTGCATGAAATAGGGATGCATGATACCATTTTTTAAGGACCGAGTACAAGTACCAATATTTTTTTTTTCTGGTACTCGCCATCTATTTTTTGGTCATGAGGCAGTTTCCCAAGCTCAACACAGTGAGACTAATGGATGTAGGTCAGCTTCTTTATTACTATTTGAACAAAAAAGTACTATTTGTATGTGCTTATCACAAAGTATAATGAATTGGGTAAGCTCTATTATTTGTGTAGCTCTTGCGTTATCTCTTAACATTTTCTCTCGTCATGCAAGGGTTTCCTGCAGCGTTTGTAAGAGTGTTACTGCTAGCAGCAAATTCTCTGTGCTCATTTTTGTCTTTTAATTTCAGATGTTTTATCAGGTTACTTGATTTTATATGTACTGGGTTTTGTACCTCCTCTTGATTTTAATGCAGAACAAAGCATGCAGTTCGCAATGTGTGGGTTGTTGTCATTCATTTTGAAGTATTTCCACACCCCTGAGTCTGACATTGTGTCTGCTGCTGCTCCTCAGTTACATCACGTGAGGTATTGGTCTTTGCTATCGGGGGGATTTTTATGAGTACATGAGCTTGGTATCAGGCCCAATACCAACAATACTGGTGCATCCGCATGGAAATATATCAAATTTATGTTACTAAAGATTCAAAAATCATAAAGTGGCCCTTCTTACGAAAGGATGCAGTGAGCAGCCGTCATCACCCACTGGTTGTTGATCAGGGTTCCTCCACAGATGTGACTGCCATCGTAATGAATACTGACCTGCCAGGGCCAGTTACCTGCAGGAGCATTTGTGCCGCCCACAATACGTGTATTTAGGGGAGCTACACCACAATCTGCAGACAATAAATTATATGTCACAAATTAGAGCTGTGCGATTGATCGAAATAAATGTGATTGAAATATATGTATGGACTGCATGTTTCACAGTGTTCTTACATGTGCCGTGAACAGCTCATTGTCATCTTCCCAGCCTTGTAATTAAAAGCACTTATCAACAAAAAAGAAAGACTCCCTGTGGTTTTGCGTCAAAATAAAAGTTTGACATTTGACAATTAAGAATTAAGCAATAAATATTAGTATTGTAATTTTAAAGGTGCAATGTAAATTAAAATTTAAAAAATAATTATATTGTTTTTCTTAAATACCATTTTTATACAGTAATACAATAAAAATACTTCTTATTTTGTTTTTATTTAGTAATATTTAATACTTAAAATTGTATTAAAATAAAATGTACAATATTACTAGTTTCATGTGTTAGTTCATGTTTCTTTTGTCCTTGTTCATTAGTTGCCAAGGTTTTTGATTTGCCCTGCTATGTTTGATTTTCCCTGCTATGTGTATTGTGACAGAACAGCTGCTTCTCCTTTATTATCACCCCATCCCTGAAATTGTTGCCCTTCGCCAGTTTCCCGACTGCGTGAGAGAGAGGTGCTAAAATGACGTGAAATGGCAGCAAGTGATGAGGCACACCTGAATATCATGAAGCGTCATCACCACCCCTGCTAACTGGCACCTCTCCTCAGGAGACTAGTCTCTCTCCCCGTGCATGCACACTGGTGTCCTCGTGGGTCCAGGAAGGGGGCACAGAGGGACTTCCACGCTGCCGTGGATGTGAGTCGTTGGACGTAAAATCTGGAATGGAGATGCACGTGTAACGCCACTGACGGGCTAGGATGCCGGGCCGCTATTCCCCCTCAGTTACCGGGGCCTAAGGAGGATGAGCTGTTGTATCGAAGCCGCCGCCCCTCGCGCCTCGGACCGGAGAGAGAAGCACGTGTGGCCGTCAGACCCCGCCCCTTACCTGGACCAATCCTATCCATGCACTACCCTTCCTTCACGTTTCCCAGGCACGGCGTGGACACCAGATCCCCTGTTTTGTTTGACATTTTATTCCCCTTTTTGAACATTTCTGTTTATTTGTTTTAATAAAATGACGCCTGACGCCACACCCAACGGGTCTATCGTTCGCTCCTCCCACCACAGTATATATACAAGTGCTGGTCATATAAATAGAATATCATCAAAAAGTTTATTAATTTCACTAATTCCATTCAAAAAGTGAAACTTGTATATTATAATGTTTATTTCAAATGTTTATTTATTTTTATTTTGATGATTATAACTGACAACTAAGGAAAATCCCAAATTCAGTATCTCAGAAAATTAGAATATTGTGAAAAGGTTCAATATTGAAGACACTGGTGCCACACTCTAATCAGCTAATTAACACAACACACCTGCAAAGGCCTTTAAATGGTCTCTCAGTCTAGTTCTGTAGGCTACACAATCATGGGGAAGACTGCTGACTTGACAGTTGTCCAAAAGACGACCATTGACACCTTGCACAAGGAGGGCAAGACACAAAAGGTCATTGCAAAAGAGGCTGGCTGTTCACAGAGCTCTGTGTCCAAGGACATTAATAGAGAGGCGAGGGGAAGGAAAATATGTGGTAGAAAAAACTGTACAAGCAATAGGGATAACCGCACCCTGGAGAGGATTGTGAAACAAAACCTATTAAAAAATGTGGGGGAGATTCACAAAGAGTGGACTGCAGCTGGAGTCAGTGCTTCAAAAACCACTATGCACAGACGTATGCAAGACATGGGTTTCAGCTGCCACATTCCTTGTGTCAAGCCACTCTTGAACAACAGACAGCGTCAGAAGCGTCTCGTCTCGTCTGGGTCAGAGTACCAGAGTCTGGAGGAAGAGAAGAGAAGCACACAATCTACATTGCTTGAGTCCAGTGTAAAGTTTCCACAGTCAGTGATGGTTTGGGGTGCCATGTCATCTGCTGGTGTTGGTCCTCTGTGTTTTTTGAGGTCCAAGGTCAACACAGCCATATGCCAGAAAGTTTTAGAGCACTTCAATGCTTCTTGCTGCTGATCAACTTTATGGAGATGTAGATTTCATTTTCCAACAGGACTTGGCACCTGCACACATTGCCAAAGCAACCAGTACCTGGTTTAAGGACAATGGTATCCCTGTTCTTAATTGGCCAGCAAACTCGCCTTACCTCTTATTGTGAAGAGGAAGATGGGTTATGCCAGACCCAACAATGCAGAAGAGCTGAAGGCCACTATCAGAGCAACCTGGGCTCTCATAACACCTGAGCAGTGCCACAGACTGACCGACTCCATGCCACGCCGCATTGCTGCAGTAATTCAGGCAAAAGGAGCCCCAACTAAGTATTGAGTGCTGTACATGCTCATACTTTTCATATTCATACTTTTCAGTTGGCCAAGATTTCTAAAAATCCTTTCTTTGTATTGGTTTTAAGTAATATTCAAATTTTCTGAGATACTGAATTTGGGATTTTCCTTAGTTGTCAGTTATAATCATCAAAATTAAAATAAATAAATATTTGAAATATATCAGTCTGTTTGTAATGAATGAATACACTGCAAAAAAAGTGCTCTTCTTACTTAGTATTTTTTTCTTGATTCCAGTCCAAATATCTAAACATTCTTAAATCAAGATTCATTTAAGTAAAATGACAATATATTTTTTCTTGTTTTCTTGAAAATTAAGTGAGTTTTTGCTTAAAACAAGCAAAATTATCTGTCAATGGGGTGAGAAAAAATTATCTTGTTTCTGATTGAAATTCAGATTGAAAGAGCATTTTTGCAGTGTATAATATACAAGTTTCACTCTTTGAATGGAATTAGTGAAATCTCTCTCTCTCTCTCTCTCTCTCTCTCTCTCTCTCTCTCTATATATATATATATATATATATATATATATATATATATATATATATATATACAAAATTGAAACAACTGCTTTTAATAATAACAAACTAAAATGACTAGTAGTGATAATAATGATTTTTTTCCAAAATTTGTGCAACCCTACCACAATATCATTTGCCTATGATATATTTTTCGTATGATATATTTTTTGCTACTCTTACCATATGTCTGTGCATTTGAGCCTGCAGAGAAAAAGCAAACAAATTAAACATGGAAGTTCAACAGAATGGAAGGAAGACATAAGATGCTAATATTAACTTTTCAAGGAAATGCATTTTCCTCTATAAGTTTTGATATTCATACTGGGGATTTTAGGGAGAAAATCGAAAAAATGACAAAACATCACTGTAACAGCATTCTTAAAGTTTTTTGTTTTTTTTTGAAAACTTTTTATTAAATATCATTAACATTCACATTAATATTTGACTAGGTAAACACACATACTGTATATACTCATGATCAAACTTACCCTCAATACTCATCATGGCGATAAAGCTGAGCAAGATCACTGACAACTCCATGGCTGTGAAGAGTGAAGAGGTTTCTTTCTTTCACTCTCTTTAAATCCCCTGTGTCTTTCTGGTCAAAATAACACAAGCTGTTCATAATAAAACAGGTTCGACTTGTTCTTTCTTAGAGATGAAAGTTATTTTCATTAGAACATGCTCTTTACTGACATTGTTGCCACCTTGTTGACCAGGTGCATCAACTTTATCATTAACAAAATAAAAAAAATGCTTGTGTCTCGTTTGGAAATTTTTCAAAAGATTTCCTTTGGAAAAATATTTTGTGAAAAATTTCGAAACCACAAGCATTGTGATGTGGCATCAAATTGCATTGGCATTGTTTGACATAAAACCAGATCAAATATTCTTAACAAAAGAGCAAATGCATGCCATGACTCAAAACAGAACTTGTAACTCAACTTAGTGTGTTTACTGGTTGCCATATCAATACTATACATAGAAAAAAATGGCACCAAAAGTTTAAAAATATATCACTGAACATTTATTGAAACATAGCAAAAGTACATTTTCTACTTAAGTTAATTTACATCTGTTTTTTGTGTTTAATTAAAATTAGACATATCTGATATTATTTGATGTTATTATTGCATCCTGTTAAAGGGTTACTTCAGCGATTAGCATTAAGCTCTGTATCAGTAGAAACCCGGGAGTATATTCAAATTATCGTACTTTCCCCCCTCATATGACCCTGAGACGAGAGAATTATGTATTTTATTTCTGGTTTTTGTCCAGAGGCTAAAGACTACAGCCAGCAGTGGGCACTATTTCTACATTTTTCAACATCGCACTCACAGCACTCGGCTCGGGACCTGCGGGGATTCATGTAAACGGAGCGGTGGAGACCAAAGTGAGTGTTTCAACTTTTCAAATGAACTTCCTATGAAAGTTAAGCTTCCAAAGACATGAACTGAAAATGCCCCAGACTGAACACATGATGTAAATGCAGCCGCGAATCCCAGGATTACCGCAGCTCATGTGATGAATGTAATCCGACTCCTGCTGCGTTTGTGCCGTGACTCTCAATCGGCTCACTCGCATTAAATCGAACAGACACGTTCAGTTTTTAATTGTAGTGTCTCCAACTCAACTGATTTTATGAAAATGAACGCGGTGGTCAAGTGATCCAGTAATCCAGTAGCCGTGTCTATAGTGACCTCGCAGGGCAGTGATATGGCAATTAAAAATTACTCTGTTGTATTCTTGAATAAGAGACTAACCTTAGCCAATTGTCTTTATAAAGATTTAATTTCTTGCAAGAAAGAATCCACGGTTTGAGCAACCATGTGGTTGCCTCAAATGTGAACTGAGGACAGAAGGAACCCACAAGCATTTATACCCCCAATGTTTGAGCAACTCTTCTCAGTACATTTCCTACAGGGCAAAATTAACATACACACACACAAACACACACAAATGGCCCTACTTCTGTCTTACAACTGATTTTAAACACAATGGTCCCCCCGACACCTTTGGTTCCGGAGAGTCTCCAAACTAGGTGTCCGTGACCCCTGTTTTGAGGTGTTTTTGTATGGAAGAGACAGATGTTTGACTCCTGTGTGAACTCAAACATAAATTATTTAATTTTCCTCAACAGCAGCGAAGTGCATTCTGGGAGTTGTTGTCTTTCATCCCCATGAGACAAAAATACATTTTCTGTCTTTTCTCAGTCTAGAAGGCACCAAATTCAAAAATAATTTCACATTTCTACTACATTAATGACCCAGTTTAAATACAGACTCATCTTCCCAGAGCTGAAGTACCCCTTTAATGTACAACAATACTGAGGTGCAAATAGTATGTATCTGTCAAAATAATGTATGAATAGCATTTGGTGTAAATAGAATATATCACTTTTTTCACTTAGTATGCTATTTCACTTAGTAAATAGCATCTATCTATTTGCACTTAGTGTAAATAGCAATTATCACTAAGAAAATATACTATTTGCAAATAGCCATTGCCAAAAATAAATACTCTGAACCCAAAGTGGATTTACACAAACTGAGACGCTCTCCCCATATTCCTGTGTTCCTGTTCCCTATCAAAAGCTACACTCAATGCTGTTCTTGATTCTAAGCGCTATGGGGGGAAACAGGGGCGAAGCCAGCCGATTTTGCCGGGGCTTCAGCCCCGGATGTTTTGAGTGTAGCCCCGATTCCCGAACGAGAAAAAAAAAAATTCCCCTTTTTTTTTTTTTAAAGCCTATGTAAACCCGCGAAATCATAAGTTGTCCTATTTGCGCTTTGGCTTTGCACGTACTGCATAGTGCATACAGCCTGTAAAAATAGACCTTAAAAATAATCTAGCCTAGAGTATAGGCTACATTTCTTTGCTGTCGTTTCTTCCTGTTGAATATGCAGCAGGTAGGGGAGGAGCTAGCAGCAAAGTCAAGTGTCTGAGAGAGTGTTAATAACGACAGAATAGCGCTGGTCTTAAGTGACATATAAGACCAGCGCATACACATTATAACTAGACTCGCATTATAACTATACGCACTCGCCATAATTAACCACCATCCAGTACGTATTGGATCTGATCCAGCTACGTCATCGTGCTACAGGCTGCAGCGAGGAGTGTCTCAAAACTACGCCACCTAGGTTATGTCTTCCCTAGAAAGAAAAAACAAGGAAAAGCAAATACCCCAAAGAAAAATTACACTAATATGAAGGACCCTGCTTGTTTCGGATTGGGTTCAAGACAGAGACGTGACTTCCAAAATACACTTATTTCACAGGAATCAGTCATTTTAAACCGGTCTACCAATTTGAGTTTACCAACGTTCTGTCTACATTTGAGTTTAATGAGTTTACCAATGAAATACCCACAGTTAATAATGACCATAATAGAGTAAACAGTCACGGAGGGGACAAACCACACAACAAATTAGTGACTTAAACCAAGTGACAACCCAATAAGAAAAAAGAAACAATGCCAAAAACGAAAAAGAAATACACTCTCCCTTTCTGTTAAAATCCCAGTGAACCGGACGTAGCAAGTTAGTTTTCTTCAGTGCTGTGACGTATTTCCAAGTGAAACGGAATATTGAATATAGGGCAGGGTTTTACTTCAGCGCCTCCTCTCCATCTCGTACTGCATAGTGCATACAGCCTGTAAAAATAGACCTTAAAAATAATCTAGCCTAGAGTATAGGCTACATTTCTTTGCTGTCGTTTCTTCCTGTTGAATATGCAGCAGGTAGGGGAGGAGCTAGCAGCAAAGTCAAGTGTCTGAGAGAGTGTTAATAACGACAGACAGCGGGCAGGAAAAATGAAGCAAACGAGACAGGGGATTTTTTGGAAAGAAGTCAGTGGGTTAGAATTGAGTTTTTTTTATCCTTTAAATCTAAAGATCATCATCTGGCTGTCTTCTTTCACTGTATGTCTATTTGTTTAACTAGCTATTAGGGTACTAGCATCACTTGTATGTTACTAGCATCTGATCTGATAGAAGTTAGTAATACTAGCAAGTGATAGAAGATTGCTCAATCCATGCTCAATCAAATATAAAATAATGTGATCATCATCAATTATTAAACAGTGTGTAAATCAAAAGTAAAAAAATAAATAAAACGCTTAATATTACCAGATGAAATTAAGGGTAAGTTAACCCACAAATAGTCTAGAAAAGTACTGTCTGTGAAGGTTTGGACTTTGGACTCGATCTACTCCATCTGTGTTTTTATTATTATTCTGAATCCGTTCTGAATCTGATCAAGGTGTAGTCTTCAACTTTTTTTTGTTTAAAATGTTGCCTTTCTTTATGAAACTTACCAACAATCAAGTGTTGATAAAAAATGCAACATGAAGCTAATGACATGTTTTTAAAATTAAGGTACAGTTAAAGTTTTTTTTTTTTTATAAAAAAATATCTACATTTAAACACAATAGTATACTGTGCAAGTGCAAACATAATACAACAATAGTGAACTATAAGTAAAGGCCATGTTGACTTAAAGAAAACTTCCAAGTATACTTGTATACACTACTAAACTAATAGTTTACTGAGAGTACACTTCAGTGTGTACTTTCATAAACAAAAAAGATAATGTTAAAGATGTATTTTGACTGAAAGTAAAGTGTTACTGACTGTAAAAAAAAAACCTCTTAGAGTGATCCCTGTATTTGCATTAAATGTTCTGGGCTAAGCCCCGGATGTCCTTCAATGCTGGAAACGCCCCTGGGGGGAAAACCGTCTTCGTTTGACTGGTTGTGAACACGTGTGGCAAACAGAATTTGGCTTAAATAACCTCTGATGTTGACGTCAGAGGCTATAAATAGATGTGTGGCAGGTCTGCTCATCTGATCTTTTTGTCTTCAGACCTGTATTGTGACTGTGTGCTGAGCAAACTTTCTTCTCAAATATTCCCTTTGTTAGGAGTTAGTTTTGCAAGGCAGGATCAAGCATTTTCACACTCTCTTTCTCTTTCTCTCTCAAACTAAAAGAAGGGAGTGGAAAAAAAAGTACTGAGTCATTGCGTGTGAATCCAGTAAGAGATACGTGCCGCCCTGTTTTTTTTTTCAGTTAAAGCTCTCCACTCCAAGCCCACATTCCTGCAGTTCATGAACAAGAGACCCCCAGACGGTCAAAATTAGACTACAGATATTACTCTTGTGTCACAAGGTTATACCATGATGCCCCAAGTTGAAGAGGCGTAAGGCGCTGTCCCAAATGGCACCCTAAACCCTCACGGTCTTCCTCTGAGTACGCACTTTCACAACGTAATGCCACTTTGACTTTTGCCAGGAAGAACTCCGCTGCGTAACCTGCACCAGTGCGACCTCGGCAGAAGTGCGCATCGAGGGTGCATATCGACCTCAAAGGGGGCGCTCGCAAGCACCCTTCTGAGACCTAAAATGACAAATGGGACACCCTACGGTCTTGTGGACTTAACGGACACGTGCACGCAGCGGCCATTGTAAGTCCACAAGACCGAAAGTGCACATGAAGTGTGCCATTTGGGACAGGGCCTAAGAACATGAAAACAAACCAAAACACACTGTGACAGTGATCTCCAAAATATTAAAAAAATTCTCTCTTGTGCTCAGAGTATAAAATCCTGTCCAAAGCATTGGCTACAAGATTAAGTAAAAATAATAGGGAAGGTGATACACTATGATCAAACATAATGCACACCAAATAGATCCATTTTTGATAAAATAACTCTAATCAGAGATGTGATCGAGGTTTCAAAGCTTTTTTGTATTAATAGTGGCCTTAATTCTTTGGATCAAGAGAATAATAATAATAATTTTTAATTTGTTAGATGTATATAGCACTTTTCAAGGCACTCAAAGCGCTTTACATATAGAAGGGGGGAATCTTTTGATTGCGTTGAACATACAACTGCTTTGATTGCTTTGTGACATACATTACAAGTCTTTGGGTTTCATTCTAATTTTATTTATATGATCAGAACAATGTATTGTGAAATTGAGAGTGTGAAAAGGTGTTAGACAAGGTTGTGCCATGTCTGGGTTATTATGTGATGCCTTTGGTTAAGTGTTAAAATCAAAAAAGGAATATCCTGTCCCTCAAGTTGTTCCAAACCTGAATGAGTTTCTTTGTTCTGCTGAACAAAAGATATTTTGAAGAATGTTTGTAACCAAGCAGGAAAAAAAAAACTATGGTAATCAATGGTTGCTCTGTTTGTTTACAAACGTTTACAATATCTTTTGTGTTCAGCAGAACAAAGAAACTCATACAGGTTTGGAACAACTTGAGGGAGAGTAAATTACATAATTTTCCTTTTGGGTGAACTATCCCTTTAAGAAAAACCCCAAAACTACCAAGAAGTCGTCGCTGCAGCCTGAAGCACGATGACATACTGGATCAGATCCAACACGTACTGGACGCGCATGCGCGGTGGTTTCATTCACATTTTGATGACGCCACATGCGCACGCGCAGTTTTGTGAACTGTGGATAAATACTCAAACCGCTCGCGCAAAAACAATTATTAATAACATGCTCACGAAATCAGGACAAACGTTTTGCATTTTCCCTTGAATGTGTACCGGTTGTACCTTGAGGATTAAAATTACAGACAATTAGGCTACTTGATCATTTTTGCTTCCACTCAACAGCAAGTATGACCAGAATATGTTACAATTTGAACTGTTTTGCATGTATGTAGAGAGAAACTAGGATAACTTCAGCATCACGATGACTTATTCATCAATAATTACGTATTATTTATCAGTACTACTACTACACAGGTATGGTCAATATTGTATATAGATGATGTTCTAACCTGAGTAGTTATTATGTGTAATTATAATGCATATGTGTAGCGCAATGATAAATTGATATATTGAATATTGCACTCCAGTGATATGAGCCTTGAAAGACCATACCATAGCTCTATAGTTAACTGTAGTGTTAAAATGTTAGTCTCATAGAACGCCAGTAGGTGGCGGCAATGCTGCATGGAGGGGTGATGACACTGTGCCCTCGCGTGAGTTTGAAAGGGAGATATCCTCGCGAATTATAGTGTGGTGGTTTGCGCTGCAACTGAAACCCTCTAATTTCTGTTTTACAGGTAGGCTGGTGTGAGACTGGTGTATGAATGCTTATGTTGTTATCGTATGTATTTTCCTGAAGCGTTTGCATAGCGTGTAAACCGTGTATGTGTTCTCTTAACCGTGCTATGCGTTTATTTGAGTTTAACTGTGTGTTTAGATGTTCATTATAACACGAATGTTGTTTAAAGAGACTAAAACAGATACTGTTACGATTATTTAATGCTGCAATGAGGATATTTGCATGTTAAAAAAAGCAATGTTAGGATACTGTGCTCTCGCGTGAGTCTGAAAGTGAGATTTCCTCGCGAATTATAGTGTGGTGGTTTGCACTGCAACTGAAACCCTCTAATTTATGTTTTACAGAATATTGACTGCACACTGGGAAGTGATACATATGCGCTGGTCTTAAGTGACATATAAGACCAGCGCATACACATTATAACTAGACTCGCATTATAACTATACGCACTCGCCATAATTAACCACCATCCAGTACGTATTGGATCTGATCCAGCTACGTCATCGTGCTACAGGCTGCAGCGAGGAGTGTCTCAAAACTACGCCACCTAGGTTATGTCTTCCCTAGAAAGAAAAAAACAAGGAAAAGCAAATACCCCAAAGAAAAATTACACTAATATGAAGGACCCTGCTTGTTTCGGATTGGGTTCAAGACAGAGACGCGTGACTTCCAAAATACACTTATTTCACAGGAATCAGTCATTTTAAACCGGTCTACCAATTTGAGTTTACCAACGTTCTGTCTACATTTGAGTTTAATGAGTTTACCAATGAAATACCCACAGTTAATAATGACCATAATAGAGTAAACAGTCACGGAGGACAAACCACACAACAAATTAGTGACTTAAACCAAGTGACAACCCAATAAGAAAAAAGAAACAATACCAAAAAAACGAAAAAGAAATACACTCTCCCTTTCTGTTAAAATCCCAGTGAACCGGACGTAGCAAGTTAGTTTTCTTCAGTGCTGTGACGTATTTCCAAGTGAAACGGAATATTGAATATAGGGCAGGGTTTTACTTCAGCGCTCCTCCTCTCCATCTCTCGCTCGTAGCAGACTAACGGTTGGTGGGGAGTGGTTACATATTTTCAAACCTAAGCCGTCAAACTGCCGTCATCTGAGAAGGAATGCCGTTTCAGACCGGAAATTACTTTTCAGATTTTGATTAAAGATTACTGCAAGAAACAAAATTTTTTTCTGTGTATTAACACAGATTAATTGTTCACCCTAAGACCTTTGTGCTAACAAGGTAAATAGGGTCAATTTTGATTATGAAAGCGTAAAGGCTGCGATTTTAATTAAATAAATACATGCCCAGCGTGTCAGTGAAGAGGGTCTCTGTGATCAGTCGTAATACTTTCTTATTACGAAAATACCCAAGAAGGCTTGAAGAACTCAAACACCATATCTTGTTGCAGAAGTATTATCTTCATGTTTAATCAGTCAAAGTGTTTTTATCTTTGTTTTATTCAGCATACAGCACTAGCTTAACATTAGGGATTTCCGTAAGTATTTCCTGAAAATGAACAATTACTTCTGACGCAAATGTGGAGTTTCTGCTCAAGGGCGCCCTCTGGCCTCCAGTATGAATGAAAATGTTGGTACTCAATTTTTGTGCCAACTGCATCTTGATGAGTTTGCATCTTGAATGCATCTTGATGAGTTTGCGACCATGTCCAGATTGTGTGCTTTTTGTGAGTTCACGGAGTGGCTGCGTACTGCAGGAAAAATCTTTGATGAAGCGCGACTGTAGTTTGCCATGCCAAGTAAACTCCGCAATTCATTCACATTTTTGGGTGGAGCAGCCTCTTGCAGTACTTTGAGCTTTGTAAAGTCAGGTGTGATAGATTTATTGATGTGAAGTTTGATTTGAAAGTCCTTCAGTTTGCCAACACCTTGGAAAAGGTTGTCATACTCAGCAAGAAGGCAGTTCACATTGAGTGTGTTTTGGGAAATGTGAATAGGCACGTTCACGTCTTGTTTGGACTGCACTCTGTTCACCACTTTGATAAGACCTAGCTGTGAAGCAGTGTCTCTGGACCGAGCTGCGGCATTTTGCGTGTAACTCACTCAAAACCAGATTTCCTTCTTCCCAATGGAAAGCATATTTAGATAAGCATATTTAGATAACCTTAAGGCTAACATATTCATACTAAAAGCCAAAAGAGGTTTAGTCTAAATTTTCTGCAGAGACTCAATAACTTTATATGTGTCACCATTATGTTAAGTTATATATGGGAATAATGAACAGAGGAGCGGATCTGTTGTCCAGGGGGAATCCCATGTACGGAGAATGGACACTCCACCCTCAGGTGGTGAGACAGCTCTGGGTGAGATTGTAATGTGTTACGAGGACACGAAATTACAATCTCCACCTGGGCTTCTAGCTCACTCCACTAGAGGAATGGCTACTTCCTGGGCTCTGTTCAGAGGTGTTTCCATTCAGAATATTTGTGCTGCGGCCAGCTGGGCAGCTCCGCACACTTTTGTCAGATATTAGATTTGAGTGAGCCGTCTTTGGCCCATACAGTGCTCGGTGTGGGAGCTATGGGTGATGCGTCATAGTATTCCTACATGCCAATCACACGTAGGCTACTGTTAAAACACCTTAGTGAGGGTCCACCTGGGGTTTTCTCATTGCTACAGAAGCCGTCACTTTAGTGTCAGAGCCATGTTTCACTTGCTGCCACCTTTTTCTGTTGCGTCTGTTCTTACAATTTATCTGCAATACGGGAGTGGTTTATATCCCATTGTGAGATACTGAACAGTTGTTAGAAAGAGAACATTAGGTTACTTGCGTAACCCCAGTTCTCTGATAACAGAAGTGAGGTATCTCACCTCACAACCCTGCTTACAGTCTACACGGTGAAGAAGATATGCGAAGAATATATATAGATATATTTACCAGGGAGGCGGGACTCCATGATCGCTGTTGCGATTGGTCTGTCTGTATGACAGACGCGGTGTAATTGGTGCTTCCGCTATCTGTCACGCCTGGAGGCGTTCCCATAGTGAGATACCTCACTTCTGTCATCAGAGAAACGGGGTTACGCAAGTAACCTAATGTTATGTACGTATGTAACCCTCGTTCCCTGTAGGAACTGGAGACATCATGCCAGAACATATCGATGAATTGGGATCTTGCCAAACACCTTTGAGTGTAAACTAAACGAGCCAATACAGATTTGTATCTCACTCTGCGACAGTGGCGGATGCAGAACGTGACAGATAGGTGGGCCTGGATTAAGTCGCGGTGGGCCTGAATCTACAGTGTCCTGAAATCAAAGCAGTTGTCCCGAATTCAGGAAATACAGGGTTGGTACTTCTTAACAATGTGACGTAGCCATTAAAGAAAACTTATTTAGGTTCATATTTATGTTTAAATATTATAATGCTATTTCTTTTATTTAATCTATTTTGTTTATGAAAAGTAAGCACTGAACAGCATGAGTAAAATACGCAATATGTCGGGAGACATGGAGGGTCAGACATGATTCTGACCACTTAAGATTTGTTTTGTAGAAAGACTTTCTTTAAAGTGAATTTCATTTTATATGAATTGTATCTTAATTTGAATCAATGTTTAATCAAACAATTGCTTGGGTTTAATAAATAAGAGGCAAACCAAGAACGTCAGGTGTGGATTGAAGTGCATATAAACGAACCCACTTCTAGGCCCTATGTTTCCGTGGCCTATGTCTTTCTGCTTTTAACAAATTTCTTAAATTCATGTCTCAATTACTTATAGAAAGTTATGATAGGCTATCTGTGGCTTTAAGCAATAGGCTATATTGTATAAAGTGATAGCAATAATGTATAAAGTGATAGCAATAAATGTGGCGTGTCTTATAGTGCTGAATTACAGAGTTGATATAAATATATTAAACAACATCACTGTGATCAGACCAAGAAAAGTTCTTGAAGAAAGAATAGAAAAGAGATTAATTTTGTGAACAGCTACCTTGATGGAGTGCTGACGATCACCACCAACACCTGCCTCTGCATTGACTTTACACGGATAGTTTTACAAACTTTAATCGG
This sequence comes from Gobiocypris rarus, assembly GCA_023029165.1. Taxonomy (NCBI): domain Eukaryota; kingdom Metazoa; phylum Chordata; class Actinopteri; order Cypriniformes; family Gobionidae; genus Gobiocypris; species Gobiocypris rarus. The sequence goes on along the minus strand of CM040920.1, from coordinate 4,187,727 downwards.
CAACAACTGGGATTCACTAATAATCCGCTGCAGAATGGGGCCGAACCGACTATCTCCGCCCGACCTTCATCCTCCCGTCCCACCGACATCTGGGGCCCGTACCATGATGGTAGATTAATAAACTCAGGGTTATAGGATTAGTTTTGAGTTGACAAAACCAAACCAATCAATTCAGGCTTTGTTGGTCCCATGATGCTGATCATCAACTTTCTCTGTCAACTCAGGCTTTGATCCTGAGTTTGTGGAGCGCGTGCACGTGAAAGTGTGACATCAGCAGTGAGCAGCCAATCACATGCCTTTCAACGCAAAGTGTGACTCATTTCTCACGAGAGAGCCAACGTGATTCAAAACTCTTTTGCTGAAGATAAAGACATTGAAGTATATATAAAGAATTTAAAAGCATTTACAAAGAAGAAAATAATGTTCCATGTAAGAGGATAAATAAAGAAAATAGTTGTGAAAGTAGTTTATATATATAATTTTTTTTTTAAGCAGTCTCTTGTGCTCACCAAGTCTGCATTTATGTTTATATATATATATATATATATATATATATATATATATATATATATATAAGCAATCCATTTCTATGATATATATAAAAAAACTTTTGTATTGTGAAATATTATTAAAATGTAAAATAACTGATTTCTATTTGAACAGATTTTACTATGTCATGTATAATTGTACAATTAATATATTAAGTAATCATCATTAGACAATATATATAATTTTTTATTTTGTAGTGACCTTTAATTTGGAGCAAGAGAACCAGGGGGAGTGGCTTTATTGCATCAGAGATGAGCTCACAGCTGATTGGTTCAAATTCAGTTTGCGATCTCTTATCCCGAACATAACCTGCTCCGAGCAGGTTAGCTGCGGAGCGTAAGTTACTATGGTAATGAACACTGCTAAAAGCCAAACCACTTTGATGGTACTTAAAACCCAGGATTGGTACAAACTAAGCTTAAACATATCTGGCTAGCTAGCTAAACCGGCTTCATGGTATAGGCCCCTGGTGCCGTCGTGACTCGTGAGCTGTACTTGAGTGTTGTTGTTGTCTTGTGTGTTTACAGCAGCTTTCCGTGAGTGGGTGTGGTTTCGGCGCCGATCAACGGACACGCCCCAGCGTTTGAGAGCAGAGAATGCGGCTTATTTTTTCAAGATTTCGATAAGATATTTTATGTACTTAGCTAATTTTTTTATGATTCAAATTTGGCTAGGTGGTTAATAACACATTTATCCGTGGTGTGAGCAACTCAGAACACATGTTTAATTTTGACTTTACAGGGACTTTAACTCTTTTAATAGTTATTAGGTTTACTTATAATTTTACTGTTTTTAACATAACATGTTATAGATCAAATACATCACACACAGTAGTATAGTATTTTTTTTTTTTTGTGAATTTCTGATTGGGCTAATTTCTAATCTGACAGCTCCACGCCTGCTCTACGCCCGCAGTTCAGGTATAAATACTGATGCAGATGCAGATGCAGATGCAAGGCACATTCAGGTTTTGCTGAGGAGCCAAGTCGGTGACCTGGCTGCTCAGCAGTGTCACACCCTTGCTTTGCTCTTTTAGGGAAATTTAGCTCTCTGCAGTGCTGAAGTGGAAATGGCCATGGCACAACTGGCAAGAAATAGTGCAGTCCTCAGTGTTGTATGAGAACTGCAGGAAATGCTCTTTGTGAGATTGTGGCCTGCAGTGCTATCACACCAACACCAGAACAGAGGCTTTCCCAAGGAGCATTCGACACTCGTTGAATTCACTCTCTCAGATAACTGGAATAGAGCAGGTATTTCTGCTACCTGTTTGGATTATAAGTAAACTTTGTGTTGGAACCTTTTTATTTTGTGTCTTCATCTGCCTGCTTGCACACACGCCGTAACAATAACCCTCTACAATTTGCTTATAGGGCTGGGCGGATTTGAAGATGCCACCCTCACTTTGCTGGATAAGGCAGTAAAGCATTTGGACATGGCAAACTCGTACATTAGGATTTTATTTATGGACTTTTCATCTGCTTTTAATACAGTGAACATAAATACACTTTTGAGGCGTTTAGAGGAGCTTCATGTGCATCAAACCTTTATTTTATGGATTAACAATTTTTTACGGGACCGTCCCCAACACGTGATAGTAAATGGTAAAAGGTCAGAGAATGTAGTTTTAAAATCTGGTCTTCCACAGGGATGTGTTCTATCCCCGATTCTTTTTTCTATCTATACAAATGAGATTACCTGTAATAATGAGAATTTGATGCTGATAAAATATGCAGATGATATGGCATTGGTGGGATGTATGAGAGATACCCAATCACTGGACATTTATTCTGATTTTGTCAACTCTATCATGGCCTGGACAAAGGAGAGTTTTCTCCAGCTTAATATTGACAAAACCAAAGAACTGTGTTCCGGGGTAATTAATGCACGCACATTTTTTAAACCCTTGATCATTAATGGAGAGGAAGTTGAGCAGGTGGGATCTTTTAAATATCTGGGTACAGAAATTGACTCCCAGTTTAAATTTGACAAGCACTCAGAAAGTGTCTTTAAGAAGGCATATCAACGTCTAGGCTTATTGAGGAAATTGAGGAGCTTTAATGTGGAAAAGATATTCTGATTGTGGTGTAAAAATCCCTTATCGAATCTGTGCTTACTTTTAACATTGTATCCTGGTATAACTCTCTTTCTGTTCAACACGATCTCATGACAATGCGTATCAATAGTACGAGTGTGCAATCTCGTAGAATGTATACGCCAAAACTAATTTTGGCATGCGTATGGTACGCCGCTTTTTGGCGTGCATATGATACGCACTTTATGGTGTGTATATGACACGCTTTTGGGTAGGGTGGGGTGTGGGGTTCGTACATATAATACGCCATAAAGTGCGGATCATATGTACGCCAAAAACGGCGCATCATAATGCACGCCAAAATGAGTTTTGGCGAATACATTCTACGAGATTGCACACTGCACTATTGATACGCATTTTCGTGAGACCGGCTCTTCTGTTAAATGCAAAAATAGACTTCTAAGGATTATAAACACAGCTGGTAAAATTATTGGTGAGAAACAAGAAACTCTGTCAGATCTTTATATTATGGCAGTAAAAGGAAAGCATCTGCTATTGTGACAGACTCTGCACAGCTCATTTGTTTTACTTCCGTCTGGTAGACGATTTAAAGTACATTTGGCGAAGAAGGCCAAATATAAGAAGTCTTTTATCCCGATGGCCGTTGACATTTTAAACAGGAAATAGGGAGGGGGTTATTTTGAATTGTGTGGTTGTCTCTTGTATTGTATTTGTTGCTAGCTGTGTATTGATAGTTGTATATTGTTTATTAAGCCTCTTGTCTAAAGACAATTTTCTACCCCTGTGGGGATAGACAATAAAGCTTTTTGAATTTGAATTTGAATTTGAATTTGAATATGATGATCAGATTTAATTTAGGCTTTTATTCACATATAAACGTTGATCAGTGAACACTAACAGAAGCTCAACCAAACCTGCTTGACGACGAGAACAAACCTCATGCAGAAGCTGAAACATGCTGCGTAACACTAGAATGAAAACTTTTGAAGCCTCAAAGTGGTAGTTGCATAGCTGTCAACTTTCATCAGAAAGATCTTCATTTATGTTCTGAAGATGAACGAAAGTCTCTGGAATGAGGGTGAGTTATTATGACAGAACTATCCCTTTAAGGGTCCTCTGTATAGCATCTACTTTAATACAATTAAATATTTGCAATTAATATGCTGCTTGCTAAAAATATCACAACACACAGATACATTTGAAAAGCTTTCAGAGGATAAAGTTGTTAGCATTACAGCATTTACCAAGGCTAACTACTCGCACTAAACAGAAAATTAGCATTTATATTTTTTCAAGTTTATATTTGTTTCTTTTTCTGAATTTCACTTGTGTATTTCATCACAAATTCATTTCCCTTTACCTGTTAGCTCAGAGGTGTGTGTGTGTGTGTGTGTGTGTGTGTGTGCGTGCGTGCGTGCGTGCGTGCGTGCGTGTGCGTGTGTGTGTGTGTGAATCAGTTTTAAGTGACAGTGAGTGTGAGGAAATTTGAGATGAGTGCGGTGAAGAGAATGATAAAACTAGAGTAGAGGGAGAAGTGAAGTGTGGCTGAGCATGTAAAGCTGCCGTCCGTGCCGTTGGATTTGAATGTCACAAAGCCAATGGTGGCTCCTCCACATTGTCTGTGACCCAAGTGTTGAACTCAGAGACACGTGAAAACACCTCTGGGAAGCCTTCTATGGCACAGCCCTGGTCCGTCCCAAAGCTCGTGATCCCAGCCTGGACCCACACAGAACCCTGTTTGCACTGTAATGGACCTCCAGAATCTCCTGCAGAGAGCAGCAGAGAGCAAAATGCAGCAGCAGGGTTGTTTAAAGTTGCCATGAAATCAATCTTTTTTATGAAATATTGCAGTATTTATTGAAAATTATTTATCCGCTTGCATCCTGATTTTTAAAAATTCATGTGCCTCATAATATTTAATCAAAATAATTTCCATCTCTGATGTTGTGTTTAATTGCATAAAGGTGGAACAACCCACATGTGATCGGCCAATAGACATCCAAACATCCAATCAAATTTCACATGGACAAAATCAAGTCAAGAGGGAAGAAAAGACTATCGCAACTTCAGTTGTATGCCCACTTTAAAATAAGATAGAGAGGAATAGTTTACAAGTTTGGTCTGTTCCTAACGCAATTGCTATTGAATGGCTTCAGAAGACTTGCAATTTACTACACAACTTTATAACTTGTAATTATTATCATATGGGCTACTTTCAAGATAAGTATGATGCTTTTTCTTATTTTGGATCTTGACAGGCCCAGTCCTTGTTTATTATATAAAAAATATGAATACATATTAAAAGAGTGCGAGAATATCCCTTAAAAATGTATGACAGAATTTTCCTTTTTGTTGGACTCACCTGACAGATTCCTTTTCTCGCTCTCCCTGCACAAATCATCTGTGGTGTGATTGTAACATCACGTACTGTCGTATACCGGCAGCTACATTCTGAACTGCCCACGACTGGGATTTCCACCTCCTGCAGAGTCTGAGGATATGGCAAAGCCTCTGTCATACACAGAGACAGTGTTTGTGTGTGAATGACATGGTTTAAAACTAAACAAATACTGCATTAAATACATGTCTTTAAGTTGTGAATTACTAGTTTTAGGACACTCACGGTTTTTGCCAATGTTTCCCCAACCCGTAGCCCAGCAGGTTGTGGCATTGTGAAAGACACTTCCTTTAGATGCCAGGCAGACCGGACGAATGTACTGAGTGAAGTTCACAGGTTGACTCAGCTTCATCAGGAGATGTCATTATTGAAAAGGAAGTCGTTGTACTTTGGATGGACAATGATGGACTGAATACTGGCTCTCACTTCATTTGAGTTGGTAGGCCACGTGCTCTGTGTTTCTCTTCCCAAGTACAATGTCCAACGGTTGATGTTAGTACTGTTGCAATGGAGAGTTGGAAACAAACATTTGCTTTAAGCTACAGAAAAGTACATTTGCAAGCAGGTGCATGAAATAGGGATGCATGATACCATTTTTAAGGACAGAGTACCAATTTTCTTTTCTTTTTCTGGTACTACGATACCTATATATTTATTTATTCATTTATTTGGTAATGTAGCAGTTTTCCAAGCACAACACAGTGAGACTAATGGATGACAGCTTTATTATAACTTAAATGAAGAAAGTATTATTTGTATGTGCTTATTGCAAAGAATAATGAATTGGGTAAGCACCTCTGTTATTTTATAGCTCTTGGGCTATCTCTTGACATTTTTGCTGCTGCGTTTGTTACAGAGTGTTACTGCTAGCAGCAAATTTTCTGTGCTCATTTTTCTATTTTAATTTCAGATGTTTTATCAGGTTACTTGTATTATATGTACTGGGTTTTGTGCCTCCTCTTGAAATTAATGCAGAACAATGCATGCAGTTCACAATGTGTGGGTTGTTGTCATTCATTTTGAAGTATTTCACACCCCTGAGTCTGACATTGTGTCTGCTGCTGCCGCTGGTGTCTCTGTACACTGAAAAATCTATCAGTTAAATCACGTGAGGTATTGGTCTTTTGTATTGGGGATTTTTATGAGTATGAGTACGAGTACAGGTACATGAGCTTGGTATCGGGCCTGATACCGATACTGGTATCGGTGCATCTGCATGGAAATATATCAAATTTATGTTACTAAAAAGATTCAAAAATCATAAAGTGGCCCTTCTTACGAAAGGATGCAGTGAGCAGCCGTCATCACCCACTGGTTGTTGATCAGGGTTCCTCCACAGATGTGACTGCCATCGTAATGAATACTGACCTGCCAGGGCCAGTTACCTGCAGGAGCATTTGTGCCACAATACGTGTATTTAGGAGCTACACCACAATCTGCAGACAATAAATTATAGATTACAAAAGAGAAAGACTCCCTGTGGTTTTGCGTCAAAATAAAAGTATGACATTTGACAATTAAGAATTAAGCAATACAATAAATACCATTTTTATACAGTAATACAATAAAAATACAGTAGAATATTTCTTATTTTGTTTTTATTTAGTAATTTTATTACAAAAATTGCATTAATAAAAAACGTATTACCAGTTTCCTGTGTCAGTTCATGTTTCCTTTGTCCCTGTTCATTAATTGCCATGGTCATTAATTTGCTGTGTGTGTGTGTGTGTGTGTGTGTGTGTGTGTGTGTGTGTGTGTGTGTGTGTGTGTGTGTGTGTGTGTGTGTGTGTGTGTGTGTGTGTGTGTGTGTGTGTGTGTGTGTGTGTGTGTACATACTGTATCTGGTCAAATAATTAGCTGGTCAAATAATTAGAATATCATCAAAAGTTGATTTATTTCACTAATTCACCTGAATTACTGCAGCGATGCAGCGTGGCATGGAGTCGATCAGTCTGTGGCACTGCTCAGGTGTAATTCAGGCAAAAGTTGCCCCAACTAAGTATTGAGTGCTGTACATGTTCATACTTTTCAGTTGGCCAAGATTTCTAAAAATCCTTTCTTTGTATTGGTCATAAGTAATATTCTAATTTTCTGAGATACTGAATTTGGGATTTTCCTTAATTGTCAGTTATAATCATCAAACTTAAAAGAAATAAACATTTGAAATATATCAGTCTAATGAATGAATATAATATACAAGTTTCACTTTTTGAATGGAATTAGTGAAATAAATAAGCTTTTGATGATATTCTAATTATATGACCAGCACCTGTATATATAGCAGTTGTTTTAATAATAACAAACTAAAATGACAAGTAGTAGTAATAGTAATACATTTTTTCCCAAATGTGTGCAGCCCTACCACAATATAATTTGCGCATGATATATTTTATACGCTCTTACCATATGTCTGTGCATTTGAGCCTCATGGAGAAAAGAGCAAAAAAGCAAACAAATTAAACATGGAAGTTCAACAGAATGGAAGAAAGACATGAGATGCTAATAATAACTTATCAAGTAAATGCATTTTCCTCTTGTTTTGATATTCATACTGGAAAACAAAATACTAATTAAGAAAAAAAATGTGTAGTGAAACTAATAAAAATGACTGAACATCACTGTAACTGCATTCTTAAAGGGGTGAAGAACTGAGAAATCAACTTTCCTTGAGCCTTTGATATATCAAAGGTCATGGTAATATAAGAATATCCTGTAAGTTTCAGAGCTGAAAACTTCCTTGTTAGTCAAAGAAAAGCTTTTATTGACACCAGGCCCAGAAAACGCAAGCTCTCAAATATATACTTCTCTATGATGTCATAGGAGGAGGAACACGGCCTCTACAGATAAATGTGTACGCCTGCTTCTGTAGCCCCGCCCACCGTCTTGTGGAGTTAAACTGTGCTAAACGGAGATAATCGCGATACCGAGCAATAATATGCAGAAGATAGCAAGATAATCGTTTGTAAACAAGACGCAGGTGGATACTGGATTTGCAGACATATTGAGATATAAACACAATGCTGTGCCTTCTATATTGGATCCGGCAGGAATGGTGCAACACACTTATGTGTGTAAAACATGTTTTTATATGTGATAGTATCGCATTGTTACAGATTGTATTGATTATGTGTACGTCTTTAACAGAACATACCTTAGCACGCTGTCACAGGCTGGAGAATCCTTTATTTGTTGGTTTATTGCGATTCGAATCAGACTCAGACATGCATAGGCCAGGGCTCGCAAAACCCAACGTCCGGGGTGTTTCCTAGGACGGGCTACCCCGTCGGCCTATAGGCCCGTAAGCCCATCAGCAGTGCAGTGAATTTTTAATAGTGAGATAACATTAATTTCTTAGTCTGCGTTGTTCACTCTCTTGACTTTATATTTGAAGAGCGTGTGTGTGTGTGTGTGTGTGTGTGTGTGTGTGTGTGTGTGTGTGTGTGTGTGTGTGTGTGTGTGTGTGTGTGTGGACTGGTAATCCTACGGTATGGGGACAAAATGTCCCCACAAAGATGGAATATCCAAATTTTTGTCCTTGTGGGGACATTTTTTGGTCCCCATGAGGAAAACATCTTATAAATCACACTAAGTGATGTTTTTGAAAAAGTAAAAATGCAGCATGTCTCCTGTGATGGGTAGGTTTAGGGGCAGGGGCAGTGTAGGGGATAGAAAATACGGTTTGTACAGTATAAAATGCAGTACGCCTATGGAATGTCCCCATAAAACATGGAAACACAACATGTGTGTGTGTGTGTGTGTGTGTGTGTGTGTGTGTGTGTGTGTGTGTGTGTGTGTGTGTGTGTGTGTGTGTGTGTGTGGTTTGCTTATATCCACCGATTGGGTGGACCAAGTAATAACAAAATAAATCAATCGCGGGTGGATGAGAGAAATCATTGTGTTTGTTTGATAAATACAGTTTGAGAGCCCTGTGAAAGAATCATTCCGGTTACCGCTTTCAAAACAATCTCTCATGTGAACTGACAGGGGAGCTGAAGCTCATTAAATATGCAAATGTCATCCAATCCTAGCCGTGGGCATTTACTGCCAAGTCTTCAGTGCGCACGCCCATCAAAACTGAGCGTGTCTTTAGAGAACCTCAAAACCAGGGTAGAAAATAGCCTGTTACTTATTCATTCTGATATTTTTGAATGTAAAAACCAAAACATCATAAGTTGACCTCAGACAACAGTATTAAAAATGTAAAAGCCAGTTCATGACACCTTTAAACTATTTTTTAAAAATGGGAACTTTTATAAAATATCATGAGCATTCACTCACATTTACATTTGACTAGGCAAACACACATACTGTATATACTCATGATCAAACTTACCCTCCATACTTATCATGGCGATAAAGCTGAGCAAGATCACTGACAACTCCATGGCTGTGAAGAGTGAAGAGGTTTCTTTCTTTCACTCTCTTTAAATCCCCTGTTGACGTGTCTTTCTGGCCAAAGTACACATAATAAATCAAGTTCATGATATTCAATTCAATTGTTCTTTACATTAGAGCATGCTCTTTACTGACATTGTTGCCACCTTGTTGACCAAGTGCATTAACTTTATTTACAAAATAAATACAAAAAAAATATTAGAGGCTAACTTGTTGCTAGTGATGGAAATGAAGCCACAACTGAGATCAGTTATAATTTGTGCAAACATGTATGTAAATAATTTATAACACAATTTTTATATTTCCTACTATTAGTTTAGATTGTAAAATGTTTTTAAAAGATTTTATATTGAAGTTAACAATCTGTTAAAAATCAACCCATATTTATGAGTTATAATGTGTGTTACGAGTTAAGGCATGCATTTGCTCTTTTGTTAAAAATGTCAATGATATTTGATGCCATAGCTGTGTCTGATGTGTAAGATTTCCTTTGATTTATTTTTCTCAGTAATTACATCTCAAAGGAACATAGCTCTAGTTGTATTATATATTCTACTGGCGTTGTTTAATTGTTGTGTATTATTCTCATTTATAAATCTCTTTGGAATGGCTTTTGTCTGTAAGATGAATACCTGTAATCTGTAATGACTGGACTCTGAAGTAGGAATGATGCCAGTATAGTCATGGCTATTACTTCAGAGTTATGAAACCACAAGTTGTAAATAAAAACAAAATAAAAGATTATTGGAGATTGTTTTACAAGAAAATAGCCGGTAACACTTAATTTTGATGGTCCACTGTATACATTCTACTAACAATAACATTGCAACTACATCTAAACTAACTCTCATTTGAGTATTAGTAAGAAAGCAGGAAAACCAAAGACATTTACTGAATGAGCACTGTGCCACTGTACGTCTAATCTATGCATCATCTTTATTATTTTTATTTTAGTTTATTTTTATCTGATATATAATCATTTTATTTTTTTATTATCTTTACAACTGTATATTTCTCATTCTTCTTATTTTTAAAATTCTCTTTACATCTATTTTAATTATCCTGTTTTTATGTTTAATTCTCACACGTGGTATTCTTATTTCTTATGCATATGTTATCACTATTTTAATTTCATTTTCTATAGCACTTTGAATTGCCATTGTGTATGAAATGTGCTATATAAATAAACTTGCCTTGCCTTGCCTTGCCTAAGATGGAATATGATAAAACGCCCTGCAATAAAACAATAAAGCTCACTATTCTGGACTGAAAGAACATCTCAAAGAAAGAGCTATATGCATCCCCTTTCATGTAGGCCTAGTCACCTGTATTCCTGTGTTCCTTTGTTCTCCTTTTCCCGCCAGTAATCTTTTGTCATGGACACTAACTTACTATCACATATGTTAGTCTTTGAGTTAATTATCATCTTGTATTTTATTCCTCATTTTCTTTCATTCAATGTCGAGTATTGTTTGAGCTACCCTTACATAACAAAAATATATTTCTCAATATATTACGTGACAATATTTTTAATGTGTCTCCATATATTGTGAAATATACGTAGTGATATATCATATGATATATTAAATAATAATATATTATGTATGTAAATTATATATTGCAATATATGGGAAAATACTGCAATTATTACGTTTTTATATATTGAATAAATACATATTATTATACTACTTAATATATTGTTAAGTATATTGAAATATGTCCCACATTATATTAAATTATATATTGGAAGAGCCATTATATTTATATATATGTTAATATATATGTAAAATTATATGTGACAATATACCTCAATGTAAGATAATATAATTTGGGAACTTGTCTTAAATATATTGATATAAATTACAGTTGATATATTATATATAATTATATTATATATTGTATACATGGCAAATGAAATAATCTAATGTACAACGTCTGTCATATATAATGTAAAATATAATGAATGTCATGCAAAATTTGATTTGGACTATTGTTAATCAACCTCTGTAAACTTGTGCATGAGCTTGCTTAACTCATAAAAAAATACTTTGCTTCAATAAACATACATGCAATAATGTAATACAGTTTGTTTGTATATCAATGTATTTTAATATATGAATCAATAGGTTGTCCATCCATATATTGCTATATATTTTCAAATATATGAGGTAGTTTCTGATATATTGAAATATATTTTCTAATGTATTGCAATATAAATTCTAGTATATTGCAATATATTTTTGTTGCGTAAGGGTATGCACACTCTGTGTTTGTTTCTTCTCTTTAATTATTAAAGTCCCCTGCATGTAGTCAAATCATTTTATCCCTTAAATCTCATCTTTGATCAAAATGACGTATTTAAAAATAACTTGAATGTAACTACACCCTTGCTTTACTTCATTAATATATGCAAATTAACCCCGTCTCCTCTCACTCAAGTCTTCAAGTCGATGATGTTTCAGAATTTTAATGTATTTTATGTATCGCTCTAAATGTCGGACACATAACATTAATTAGTCTTTTGCATGACTACGTTATCAAACAGCTAGTAATGTTACACAGACCATGTTCCCGTTCACCATCTCAGCGTCAGACTGCTTCCTTTGAAAAATCAGCACCCTTAGAAACACTTTAAACAACTTATAACGTCATTGGAGAAAGGCATATAGTAAATTAATAACATCGTAACACACATATACTTATACTACAGGGATGTTGAATGCTATAAATCTGATTGGTTGACAAACGCTCTAAGGTGTGCAATCATTTTCAGGAAATGCACAGCTAAAGTAGTTCCAGGCAGGTCTTGACTGCATTATAGTTCCATTTCACTTCACCAAATTATTACAGTTATTTTTATCTCGTTACAGCCTACAACAGCAAAAGAACCAAAACCCACAGCCATCAGGGAATACCATTTCCATGAAAGGGTGTACATGCTCTGCAAAAATGCTTAGGTAGGGCGTGTCAAAGTAACATCCACATGGATGGCAGAACCCAAGGTTTCCCAGCAGAACATTGCTCAAAGCATCACACTGCCTCCGCCGGCTTGCCTTCTTCCCATAGTGCATCCTGGTGCCATGTGTTCCCCTGATAAGCGACGCAGCCGGCCATCCACGTGATGTAAAAGAAAACATGATTCATCATACCATAGGCCACCTTCTTCCATTGCTCCGTGGTCTAGTTCTGATGCTCACATGTATACTGTTGGTGCTTTTGTGGTGGACAGGGGTCAGCATGGGCACCCTGGCTGGTCTGCGTCTATGCAGCCCCATACGCAACAAACTGTGATGCAATGTGTATAATGACACCATTCTTTCAGAACCAGAATTAACTTCTTCAGCAATTTGAGATCCAGTAGCTTGTTTGTTTAATCAGACCACACGGGCCAGCCTTTGCTACCCGTGCATCAATGAACCTTGGCCGCCCATGACCCTGTCACCGGTTCACCACTGTTCCTTCCTTGGACCACTTTTGAGAGATACTGACCACTGCATACCTGGAACACCCTACAAGAGCAGCCATTTTAGAGATGCTCTGATCCTGTCGTCTAGCCATCGCAATTTGGCCCTTGTCAAACTCAAATCCTTATGCTTGCCCATTTTTCCTGCTTCCTTTAACCTGGGTTGTTTCAACTCATGTTTGGGTCAAATATGGACAGACCCTACTATTTTGTTTGAAAGTTCAATTTTAAAATCCCATGGCACATAGCTGTATTGAGAGAGGAACACGATCTGCCCAATTTTTCAGCAGCCTTGCTGATAATAAAAAAATATTATCACAACTTAAGTTTCATGCCAGTTTCACTTAGTTTGAGAGCGTAGGAAAACAAACTTGATTACGTTATTCGCAGTGCTTCATGGTTGTTAAACGGGCACTAAAGATTTTACAGTATCATTTACAGTTTTCACAAGTGATTATTTACCAAATTAATTGAAATAATGTGGTTTGATGGCCTCAACAAAAGCATACACCATCAACAACTTTGTATGTCACAGTAGGTTGGTTTGTAAAGCCCCACTTGTGCTTTTTCAGATATTACCTTTAATGTATTATGTAATATAGCTTTACACAATATGCACTTTGATTCAAATATCAAAGTTCATGATAAATGAAAGAAAGAACCAGTTCTAAACTGCCTGAAATTAATCGTCTGTAATTCCCATCTCAATTTCTGCACAAACCTACATAATGTAATAAATAATGTATAATGCCATTCTATGGTCTTCACTGGCTGCCCACGAACAACGTCTAATTTGACCTGCCCTTAAACACTGTAGTTGTAGCTGAGACTGGAAGAGTTTGGTTCATGTTGTCGACATGTCAAAAGATTGTTTTCTTTGATGAAAAGTGCTGAGGAAGCCTCTGTAGATGAAATTCAGATATGGTAATATGTCTGACCAATTAAAGCACAGTAGACCAATCAGAACAAACTGGGCCATCTCAGCAATCAGAGCAGGGGTTTAGTGGGGTTTTGAGAGACCTTTATTGCAATGTTTCAGAGACTGTGAGAAAAGAGATGCGATGTACAATCACCTAAAGGATTATTAGGAACACCATACTAAAACTGTGTTTGACCCCCTTTCACCTTCAGAACTTCCTTAATTCTATGTGGCATTGATTAAACAAGGTGCTGAAAGCATTCTTTAGAAATGTTGGCCCATATTGATAGGATAGTATCTTGCAGTTGATGGAGATTTGTGGGATGCACATCTAGGGCACGAAGCTCCCGTTACACCACATCCCAAAGATGCTCTATTGGGTTGAGATCTGGTGACTGTGGGGCCATTTTAGTACAGTGAACTCATTGTCATGTTCAAGAAATCAATTTGAAATGATTTGAGCTTTGTGACTTTGATGGACATGGTCAGAAACAATGCTCAGGTAGGCCGTGGCATTTAAACGTTGCCCAATTGGCACTAAGGGGGCCTAAAGTGTGCCAAGAAAACATCCCCACACCATTACACCACCACCACCAGCCTGCACAGTGGTAACAAGGCATGATGGATCCATGTCCTCATTCTGTTTAGGCCAAATTCTGAATGTCTACAGTCTGAATGTCTCAGCAGAAATCGAGACTCATCAGACCAGGCAACATTTTTCCAGTCTTCAACTGTCCAATTTTGGTGAGCTTGTGCAAATTGTAGCCTCTTTTCCTATTTGTAGTGGAGTGGTACCCGGTGGGGTCTTCTGCTGTTGTAGCCCATCCGCCTCAAGGTTGTGCGTGATGTGGCTTCACAAATGCTTTGCTGCATACCTTGGTTGTAACGAGTGGTTATTTCAGTCAAAGTTGCTCTTCTATCAGCTTGAATCAGTCGGCCCATTCTCCTCTGACCTCTAGCATCAACAAGGCCTTTTCACCCACAGAACTGCCACATACTGGATGTTTTTCCCTTTTCACAACATTCTTTTTAAACCCTAGAAATGGTTGTGTGTGAAAATCCCAGTAACTGAGCAGATTGTGAAATAGAGTTTTTGCGTTCAGAAATGAACTCAGTGGCATTCTTTGCAAACATTTCTGACATCCAGCTCTGACACTGTTCCTGTATTTTACAAAACTCATGTGTTGATTTCCTCTACAGAACAACAGCGCAGCAGCAGTCGGTAAATATTTAAATATGTATTCTTGACAAAAGAATAAAGAACCAACCTACCAACACAGTGTTTGATTTTGTGCTCTTGAAATTGTGCTCTCTGTATCAGTTTTAGCAACTTAGAATGCTGCAAATTGTATTTATGTATTATTATTAACTATTCAATTATGTATAATATGTGAGCTGCTTACCTAATTTAATGATTATAAACCTGCCCATGAAAAGGTCTAATGTATAACTGGAGAAAGCAGGCTGTTAGCATTGCCCTCATCTCAATGGCATGTGCTCAGCAGGTATATGCAGCTCTGTAAGTATGTGATCTAGATTTTGACTAAACCAGTCATATTTGTCTCCAGAATTAAAAGGGGACTTTTTAAGACACATTAAGCACATAATCCCTACAATCTCATTACTGTCATGCTAATTATTATTATTTAAATTTTTAAATACATCCACATCGTTGCTTTTGTTGTGCTATCTCTAGGCTTAATTTAAAAATGCAAAATTACTGTGAAAGACACAATCCCTGACAATTAATTGAATGCAAGAGGAGCTTAAGTATGACTAAACCACAAACAGGATAGCATGAGTGTCCACGGCAACTAAAGACTGGTGGAAAACTACAACAAAGGAACACAGGAAACAGGTAAGCAGATTGAGAGAAAATAAAACCAAAACTGAGCATAACTGCGACAAATGAACTGTATTATGGCAATGAGAATCAGCATTTTTCAAACCTGAGCCGTCAATTTTACACATGTTGAGCCAATCACCTGAGCTCTGAATGTAATGTGGCTCGTCATTATAAGTCTTGTTGTTAAGGGCCCTCCAAAACTGGTCATTGGCAGCATTTACTAGAATACAATATTTGCAATTCATATGTTGGTTTAAAAAAAAAGCATTTCATCACAATACACGATACATTTCAACAGCTGTCAGAGGAGAAGGTTGGTTTTTGCATTACAGCATATACCAGCAATGGCAAGCTTTCATTTTAAAATTTATGCTTTTATGTCCTTTTTATTTATTTTTCTGTCACACATTCGTTTTCACCTTAACCTGTTAGCTCAGAGGTACATGTGTGTCAGTTTTAAGTGACAGTGAGTGTGAGGAAATTTGAGATGAGTGCGGTGAAGAGAATGATAAAACTAGAGTAGAGGAGAAGTGAAGTGTGGCTGAGCATGTAAAGCTGCCATCCGTGCCGTTGGATTTGAATGTCGCAAAGCCAATGGTGGCTCCTCCACATTGTCTGTGACCCAAGTGTTGAACTCAGAGACACGTGAAAACACCTCTGGGAAGCCTTCTATGGCACAGCCACGTTCCGTCCCAAAGCTCGAGATCCCAGCCTGGACCCACACAGAACCCTGTTTGCACTGTAATGGACCTCCAGAATCTCCTGCAGAGAGCAGCAGAGAGCAGATAGAGAATCAAGACAGGTCAAAATGCAGCAGCAGGGTTGTTTATAATCGCCATGAAATCAATCTATTTTTATTTGTGTGCATTTTTTTATTTTTTTATTCATGTGCCACATAATATTTAATCAAAATAATTTAAATCTCCGACAACCTGTCTCTCACATGAGATCGACCAATAGCAAAACATAAACAGTTTATCTTCAAATCAATATGGACAAAATCCTTTTTTTTTTCAAGTAGTCGTTTTACTCAGATATACACTATACTGCCAAAGGTATTGGGGCACCCTCCAAATCATTGAATTCAGGTGCTCCAATCACATCCATGACCACAGGAGTATAAAATCAAGCAATAGGCATGCAGACGCAACTGGGAACAACAGCAACTCAGACACAAAGTGGTAAGCCATGTAAATCACAGAGCGGGTCAGCACATGAAGAGGTGCACAACTTTCTGCAGAGTCAATAGCTCCTCCAAACTACATTTGGTCTTCAGATTAGCTCAAGAACAGTGCATAGAGAGCTTCATGGAATGGGTTTCAATGGCGAGCAGCTCATCCAAGCCTTACATCACAAAGTGCAATTCAAAGCGTGGGATGCAGTGGTGTATAGCACGTTTCCACTGGACTCTAGAGCAGTGGAGACGTGTTCTCTGAAGGACCAATCACGCTTCTGTCTGGCAATCTGATTGAGAATCTGGCTTTGGCTGTTGCCAGGAGAACGGTACTTGCCTGACTGCATTGTGCCAAGTGTAAAGTTTGGTGGAGGGGGATTATGGTGTGGGGTTGTTTTTAATGCATTGGGCTTGGCCCTTAGTTCCAGTGAAAGGAACTCTTAATGCTTCAGCATACCAAGAAATGTTGAACAATTTCATGCTTCTTTGTGAGAACATTTTGGGATGGCCCATAAAAGGTCCATAAAGACATGGATGAGCGAGTTTGGTGTGGAGGAACGTGACTGGCCTGCACAGAGTCCTGACCTCA
This sequence comes from Gobiocypris rarus, assembly GCA_023029165.1. NCBI lineage: Eukaryota > Metazoa > Chordata > Actinopteri > Cypriniformes > Gobionidae > Gobiocypris > Gobiocypris rarus. The sequence goes on along the minus strand of CM040920.1, from coordinate 4,170,341 downwards.
ACCCGATAGAACACCTTTGGGATGAATTAGAGTGGAGACTGAGAGCCAGGCCTTCTCATCCAACATCAGTGCCTGACCTCATAAGTGCGCTTCCAGAAAAATGGTCAAAATTCCCATAAAGATACTTTTATGTTGCTATTTCTTATTTTCAAGCTTGACAGCCCCAGCCCTCTTTTACAATATACTGTAAAAATATATAAATATATAAAAGAGTGCCCAGATTATTCTTAGAAAATATAATGACAGAATTTTCCTTTTGTTGGACTCACCTGACAGATTCCTTTTCTCGCTCTCCTGCACAAATCATCTGTGGTGTGATTGTAACATCACGTACTGTCAGTATACCGGCAGCTACATTCTGAGCTGCCCACGACTGGGATTTCCACCTCCTGCAGAGTCTGAGGATATGGCAAAGCCTCTGTCATACACAGAGACAGTGTTTGTGTGTGAATGACATGTTTACCCATCTTTAAAAACTGCATATCCAGCCCAACCAGTTGGCAGCCTGGTAATAAAAAAACAGCTGAACACCAGCTTGGCCAGCTGGGAGACCAGTTTGACCAGCTTAATCTAGCTAAAACCAAAATTAGGAAACACCATTAATGGAAAATTTGCTCCACTAAAACATTAAATGGATTGTTCACTCAAAAATGTAAGACCAAACCTGTAATCTTCTGAACACAATTGAAGATCTTTTTTATTAAATATGTGAGATTTCTGTACTCTCCATTGAAAGCTACGCAACTGACATTTTGACACTTTAAAAGTTAATAAATAGATCGTAAAATGAATCCATATTGTCTGAAGAGACTTGATCACTTTATATGCAGTGGCGGAACTAGACTTTTATACATAGGGTGGCCAAGGCTATTATAGGGGTCCATAGAACTTGAAAGAATATAATGTTTAATACTCATTTGTTTTCATCGTTTTACTCATGTAGCATTGTATTCTAATAAATAAGCAACCACAATTTTAGATACCAGTAAAACTTAACAATTATTGATTCCAACTGATATTCCACAGCCAAAACTACAAGCCTAATAATATAAATTGAAAACGTTATTGAATAAAAGTGAACAGGCAGCACAAAAGTTCGAACAGTGCTAAGAATTAAGTGATTTATGTTGCAGGTCTAACAATAATTCAGGTACAGAAATAGAATAACAAATAACATTGGATAATTTTCACTGTATAAATGAAATATAGATTAATGTATGTTAAAACTGGCTAGAAAAGTTATTCAGTCAAGATCAGTGGATGATTTTTCTTGTGTAGCCTACTTTGATTAACTTTAATGACAGACAGCAGGACTACAAGCTACTGTCTCTTTAAGACCAAATGCACAATATTTAGTCCAATACTGACACGCTTCCGAATTAATTTGTCAACTGCTTACATTCGGTTAAGACATAGCAGACTGTGTTAACTATGATACTCGCTATTTTTGGCATAGGCTACTCTGTCCGTTCAAGCGCTCTGTGTACGCACTTTGGATGAAACGGCATATGCCACATACCTGATGCATTGCATTCTCATGTTCAAGACGGCAATGCAAAACAGTGAATATAATCACCATTCAGGCAAAAAGTTCACTTCAAGAATGAAAATATGTGGCGTCGGTGTGTTTTGCTGTAAGAAATGCACAAACGGAAACGTGGGCAATCTATATTAGCCTATATCTTTCCATAAGTACAGACTTTACATAGAAAGAAAATTACTGAAAAATGCCTATACGCACTCTTCCAGGCTAGCGTGAAGTGATTATACATTAACAACGCTTTTGAGACAAATTGTGTCGTTTAATGGAAAACAATGTGAATGGCGCCGCAGGATTTTGAACAACTCTGCGCTTATGCGCAAACCCCTTTAATTGTCTGTTTGTCAACTATTAATATTCTCTTAATATTCATGATACATGAACAATGTGCGTGCCGCGCCATCGCATGTCAAAATAAATGCTTCTTTTAATAGGAGATGAAATGGAAATAGCGATCTAGATTTTGGGGTGGCACCCAGGGGTGTCAGGTATGGCTCCGCCACTGTTTATATGATGAACAGATTGAATTTAGGCTTTTATTCACATATAAACATTGATCATCGAACATAAACAGAAGCTCAGCTGAACATACTTGACACGAGAACAAACTTCATGGGCTCTTGAGGAAGCTCAAACGTGCTGCGTAACACGAGAATGAACCTCATTGGTTCTTGCTGAAGCTCAGACGTGCTGCGTAACACGAGAATGAACCTCATTGGTTCTTGCTGAAGCTCAGACGTGCTGCATAACACGAGAATGAACCTCATTGGTTCTCGTGACGACACGCCAAGCGAGCATGCTGCTTCTGTTTACCGCTTTAGCTTCCGATGAATGTTTACATGTGAATAAAAGTCTAAATTGCCTGTTAAGCTGTTAAGAATTTTTTGTCACTGAATCGTTCATTGAAGAGATGCGTTCAAAATCACTGATTCATCCAGTAATGAAACAAGTAAAGTCTTTATGATGAGTCATTGAATCATTCATTCAAAAGACTTTAAAAATACATTCGAATTCATTCCATATTTTTATAATTATAATTTTGTCAGAAAATAATTATTTAGTAAATTAATTATTTGTTTAGTTAATTATTGTCTAGGAAAATGTATTTGTTTAGTTGTCTATGATTGCAATAATTTACAAGCTAAAATGAAATAAAGTCATGAATTCCTCATTTTAGGACACTCACGGTTTTTGCCAATGTTTCCCCAACCCGTAGCCCAGCAGGTTGTGGCATTGTGAAAGACACTTCCTTTAGATGCCAGGCAGACCGGAAATGTACTGAGTGAAGCTCACAGGTTGACTCAGCTTCATCAGGAGATGTCATTATTGAAAAGAGAGTTGTTGTACTTTGGATGGATGATGATGGACTGAATACTGGATCTCACTTCATTTGAGTTGGGAGTGCTCTGGGTTTCTCTTCCCAAGTACAATGTCCAACGGTTGATGCTAGTACTGTTGTAAAAGAGAGTTAGAAAAATACATTTCAATAATTTTCTTATGGAAAAATAGTTTAAAAATTAAGCTGCAAAAGATTTAAAAATCATTAAGTGGCCCTTCTTACGAAAGGATGCAGTGAGCAGCCGTCATCACCCACTGGTTGTTGATCAGGGTTCCTCCACAGATGTGACTGCCATCGTAATGAATACTGACCTGCCAGGGCCAGTTACCTGCAGGAGCATTTGTGCCGCCCACAATACGTGTATTTAGGGGAGCTACACCACAATCTGCAGACAATAAATTATATGTCACAAATCTGCACAACTAATCAAATAAAACCGAAATCATGATAAGACTGCTGTTTAAATATGTGTATAGATTGTTTCAGAGTGAAACCCAACAGCTCATTATCATGTTCATATTGTAACGAGACAAAAGATAAGGATTCCCTGTGGTTTGCCGTCAAAATAAAAATTAAGAGCCATATATATTAGTATTGTAATTCTACAGGTGTTTTTGGCCTTTATGGTTAGGAATAAGCTGGTGTGTTCCAAAACAATAACGCATTTAGGAGATATATGCATTCAAAAGTCTCTCACTTCCGTTAAAATGGATCACAGATATCATCGCAGACTTCACCTTCTCATCACATCTTCTGTCCAATCAAATCTCTAGAATTTGAATTGAATAGAATCTCAGCTCCAGCCACGCCCGCCTCTTTGCCCATTTTCAGTTAGTGACAGGAGTGACGTGCGGTGACTCTGCTGAGATGGCAAAGACCGGCTTCGAGGCTTCAAAACTCTCTTCAGAAACCTATTGGTGACGTCATGGACACTACGTCCATATTTTTACAGTCTATGGATGACGTGCAAAATTTTGTCTCAATACGCTAAATAGTTAATTGACGTTAATTTTGTACTTTTCATCAAATCATAGTAGTCTGTGCGTTATTCTAGCAGTTCGGACTATCAAAAGCTTTTAATAACTTTTTGCTAGCATGGTCTGAAGATGATATGAGAAAATTTAGGTTTTTCAAAAGTTCAAAATTAAGTCATAGTGTGCAATCAAATAGTTTTGAGCCAAGGAATCACAGGGAATAAAAATAGTTTTTACCTCTTACAGTTCAAATGTTATCAGCATAAATGTAAGTGCAACCTCACACAGTCGGGCCAAATTTGCTATGGTTAATATTCAAACGGTCTTCTATCTGTGCACCAAATGTCATAATTTCCATAAGCAGTTCTAAGGCTGCCTCAGACTGTGTCCCAATTCAGAGGCTGCATCCTTCAAAGGCCATTAAGGACGGACAGAGCGTTGTAAAATGGGATGGTCTAGCCTCCGGAGGACTGTCCTTGTAGCCTAGCAACTGTGACAGCTGCTGCTGATGAGCGACAGTAACGGTTGTACTGGACTTTTTGAAGTTATATTAAAGGTACACTATGCAACTTCTCTGTCCGCTAGAGGGCGCCTATTCAAAACAAAGGCGTAGTTTGATGATGCCAAGTTTGGCCGCAGAATCTTGGGACATGTGGTCTTCACCTCACAGCCGGTGGAAAAGAATTGGGATAGGACTCTGGCAGAAATCATGTTGATGGATGCGATTATTAACATTAGCCTACTGTAGTATGAAGCAGAGCAGGACCGAGTGTTGTGGAGCTGAGCAAGGCCGCTGGAGCGATTGTTAATAAGATGAACAACACACGCCTCACGAGCAGCAGGACTTTTATCATGACGGGACACAGTCGCCGGGCGCCAGCGCTATTTCCGCTTTTCGGTCATGAGAATGAGGTAACGTAGCTTTGTTTATCATATTAGATACATTTGAGTGTGTTGAAAATGATGTTATGGCGTTACTCTGTGCGTTAAGCTCGGCGGTGCTGTGACACTTGTTCACACTGCTAAGAGTAAAGCGCTTTCTGCCAAATAAAACCAGAAACCGAGGGTAATGCAGATATGACGCAATTGACAGGCGACTCCCTCAGACACTATGCTCAGACGTCCCGGCTCCTTGGTTAAAAGAGCAGTTTCTCACAATTTACAAATAGTTGGAAACATTTGGGATATTGTAAGTACTCAACTGAACAAAATATATAACACTGGCCTAATGGTTTTGGGATATTTTACTGCAAAAATACAACATAGTGCACCTTTAAACTTTCTGAAAACAAAACCGGGTTCACAAACAAAAAGTCTTAATATGTTCACCATGGTCCATATCTGTATATAACAAACATTTTAACCGCTTTAAAGGGTACCTTATTGAAAATCCACTTTTACATGGTGTTTGAACATAAATGTTTGTTGACAGTGTTTGTACACATTCACCCTATAATGGTAAAAATCTACCCACCCTTTTTTATGCCTTTCTCCTTTTTTTAATCCCCAAAAATCGTAAGCAGTGTCTCAGAACAAGCCGTTTGCAGATTCCTGGCAAAGTGATGACACATTTCACAGGCCCCGCCAAGGAGTGTTAGAGGGATACTGCCGTATTTGCAAAGACCCGCCTGTACACAGTCCGCCATGTTTATCTCTCGCCAGGGCATTTAACAGTGTGCAGACATAACCAAATGTTTCCTTGTGAACTTTGTGTGTTTCTGACATAACCTTGTGTTTGACAGTTTAAATCGCAATAACACATGAAAGAGAACTTTAATAGCCTACTCACAGACGCACTGATATCCAGCTCTCTGTGCGCATGTGTCGGGTGAGTGTGCTCAAGTTGAGAGCATAGACTGTAAGGTTGAGAGTGTTATGGCTTTAAAATGCATGCAGATGATAATATTTCATGATTATGAAGAACTGCACATCACGTGAGTGTGTCCCCATAGAGATGATAATGAAAGCCAAACGGATGTATCATGTTTCAGTTTTCACTTATGTGTTCATGAGCTGTGTAAAGGCTAAACTTCACAGACACACTCTGGGGACACCTGAGACTTATATTACATCTTGTAAAAGATGTAAGCTTTTTTCTTTTGCTTCATTAGATAAGTTGGAGGCTGCATTTGAGACCACCTTTGTGGCACCGCAGTGACACAATCAGCCTTCGAAGGATGCAGACTCTGAACTGGGTCGCAGCAATAGACTCAATAGGAGAAAAATAAGAAGAAAAAAACTGATAAAATAGTATAATAATTATTTTAGCAAACTTTTTTAATCACATTTTAATCATAAATGTTAATTCATACTCATAATTTGTAATCAGAAAATTGCAATTACATTTTCCCCCAAAACTAGCAGCCCTATTAGCACAATATAACTTGTGAATGATTTATCTTGTGCTGCTCTTACCGGATGTCTGTGCTGTTGAGCCTGTGGAGAAAGAGCAGAAAGGAAGAAAGACATGAAATACTAATAATAACTTTTCAAGTAAATGCATCTTCCTTTAAAAATGCTTTGATGTTCATGGAAAACAAAACAGTGTTTAAGAAAATGATGTTCATGAATCTTCACTCACATTAACATTTGACTAGGCAAACACACATACTGTATATACTCATGATCAAACTTACCCTCCATACTCATCATGGCGATAAAGCTGAGCAAGATCACTGACAACTCCATGGCTGAAGGGAAATGCTGTGAAAGATGTGTCTTACCTCCTATTCTCTTTAAATCTTCTGTTTGACATGTCTTTCTGGTCAATAAGAAGTAGACAAACATTTCGTAATAAAACAGGTTTGACTCATCTCATTCCTTTCAGTAAATGAAAGTATGCATGTCGGTGACGTCAGTAATGGTTACAACATACATTCTTTAAAACACAATACTTTAACACATTTTGCACAACTTTTAAACAAAAAAACAAAAAAATTAGTTTGGTTTCAAATGATTTGATTATATTCTATTTCATATATTCTGTTTTTCATTTAAATGAGAGCATCTTTATTGACATTCAGACAGGACCACTTTGGCAAATAACTTTACTTTATTGAAACAATTATCTTTGGTGTGGTTCCTTAAGGGGTTCTTGCTCCATGATTAATAGAACATACAAGAGCTTTTCATTAACCCCATGGAACCATTAGCTTGAATGATATACGATGATTTAAGACACTCATAGTGTATTCTGTGGAACAGTGGTAATGTAAAAGTGTGGTGAATCCTGGAACATCTACTGTTACTTGGCAATGAGCATGAGTGTCTCTCAGGAGTAAGGTCCATTACAGTTAGGACTAAAAATCCTTGGTAATCTGAAAGAAAAGAAAAGAGAAGAAAACGGCAGCCAGAAGGTGAACAGTAATTCTGATACTTACAGTGGGGAGGGAGGGAGGGTTGCGAGCAGTTTAAGTGTCCTTCCCGAGCAGAAAAGCCACGTATATATGTCCCCGGTCGAATAGGAGAAGGTTAGTGATTGGACGATATGACAGCTGACCGCGTATACCTACGGACTATACCTACGTGGCCTAACTGAATTATGCTGTGCTTGATTTGTTACCACCTTGTTAACCAAATGCATTAACTTTATGCATTTATTTTAGGGGTGCACGAAATTACAAAAAAAAACGCAGAAAATACCGAAAATGATTGTGACACCCGCACCTCCCATCCATGTGCAATCGCTTAGGATTCACTCCCGCTCAAGCTGTTGACACGAGGGGCGTGGCTTTAACGCCGCGGTTCGTCCTCTTTAGCCAAGGTAACGGAGAATAGCGCCCGGCATCCTAGCCTGTCATCGGCGTTACGCATGCATTTCCATTCCAGACCACGGGTCACTCCGCTCCCTTCCTAGACCCACGAGGACACCAGCGTGTGCATGCACGGGGAGAGAGAGACTATAGTCTCCTGAGGAGAGGCGCGCTTGAATTTAACAGCAGCAGTGATGAGGCTTCATGATATACAGGTGTGCCTCATCACTCGCCGCTTTTCATCATTTCAGTCGGGAAACTGGTGAAGGGCAACGATTTCAGGGACGGGTGATGCTGATAATAAAGGAGAGGAAGCCGTTCCGTCCACATTTTTTCTCTATTAAGTTTTTCTCTATTAAGAGCATCCTAAATTTTCAGTTTCGGTTTCGGCCCAGAATTTTCATTTCGGTGCATCACTAATTTATTTATTTAAAGTAATTTCTGGTTGTGATGGAAATAAAGCCACAATTGAAATCAGTTAGAATTTGTGGTATATGTACAGCTCTCTAAATGTATTGTTTTAAGTTAAAGGGGTCATGAATTGAGAAATCAACTTTTGATATAAGGTCATAGTAATATAAGAATATCCTGTTAGTTTCGGAGTTGAAAACTTCCTTGTTAGTCAAATAAAAGCTTGTATTGACAGCTGGCTCAACAAACAAGATATCTTCAAATTTGTTTCCCTGTGACATCAGAGAACAGCAAAACGCTGCACCTCAACAGAAGAAGACCAATACCTAATTCTGTAGCCCGCCCACCGATTTGCGCATGACATGTAACATAAATAACATAGGCCTATGCGCGGCACCAAACCGGATCGAGCTACCAAGCAATAAACATGCCTTTGAAGATTACAAAATAGTGTGCAGTGCATGGTTGTGGAAGAACATAGTTGCGCTCACACTTCATTTCACTGCGGACTCTTTTGTAAATAAGAGTCTGGATTTGCAGATAGATTGAGACTAAAAACGATGATGTGCCTTCTTTATTGGACACTTATGTGAGTTTTTATATATATATATATATTTATATATATGTGTGTGTGTGTGTGTGTGTGTGTGTGTGTGTGTGTGTGTGTGTGTGTGTGTGTGTGTGTGTGTGTGTGTGTGTGTGTGTGTGTGTGTGTGTGTGTGTGTGTGGACTGGTAATCCCTACGGTATGGGGACAAAATGTCCCCACAAAGATGGCAATATCCAAATTTTTGTCCTTGTGGGGACATTTTTTGGTCCCCATGAGGAAAACATCTTATAAATCACACTAAGTGATGTTTTTGAAAAAGTAAAATGCAGCATGTCTCCTGTGATGGGTAGGTTTAGGCAGGGGCAGTGTAGGGGATAGAAAATACGGTTTGTACAGTATAAAATGCATTACGCCTATGGAATGTCCCCATAAAACATGGAAACACAACGTGTGTGTGTGTGTGTGTGTGTGTGTGTGTGTGTGTGTGTGTGTGTGTGTGTGTGTGTGTGTGTGTGTGTGTGTGTGTGTGTGTGTGTGTGTGTGTGTGTGTGTGTGTGATAGTATTGCATTATTACAGTTTGTTTGATATCTACTGATTATGTGTACGTGTCTAACTAAACACAATTGACGATAACTTATCAGGCTGGAGTATCTTTTGTATTTGAGGTGTTGTTAGTTCATTGTCATGTGATTCAGGGTCGAACATGTCAGGGCTCGCAAAATCGCTATTGCTATTATCTTAAAAAGTGAATTAAAATTCCTTTCTTGATGTGCGTTGTTCACTCCCTTGGCTTGTTGTTTGAAGGAAAAATACAATTGCGGAAGTTTTGATCATGCTGATTTGTTTGCAATAAAGTTTTGCTGATGTACGTATTTGATGTGCTGTCTGGGGTAGGGTATGTAAAACTGTTGCAAAACTGTTATCCAATCATAGCAGTGGCCATTTACTTCCAAGTCTTCAATGCGCCACTCACTTAAAAACTGAGCTTTCCAGGAGCTAAGCTCAAAACCAGGATCCAAGATACTCATAATGTGGTCACAATGTGAGGTCACAGTGAGCTAAAGTGTAACCTCACAGTGCGTTCATAGTGTGATATTGTGTTAAACTCTCATTCTGCTAGTTTAGTGTGAGTTCACCATGATCAAAAATGTCTCTATATCACAAACATCATATTGAAGCTCATCTTTTTTTCCATCAACAAAGTATTTAAAAAATTCCGTTTCCTGGTTTATTTTCTGCCTGCTACATTTGACACAAATATTTCTATTTGATGGACATTCAAATGTCGGTGTTATTTTGGTGACCCATATTCACTTCTTAACCTCAAGTTCTTTTTCCCCTTGTAAAGACTTGACACACCATGAAACGCAGAGAGCAATATGTCAATGCAGCCAGTTTGATTACTGGTGTGATTAGGTGATTCCACACCTGAGCTGGCAAGATGGCTGGATCAGATATACTCTGCTAACACAGGGTATTATAATATCATATGAATTACTTTCTTCTGCTCAACACAAAAGATGATATTTAGAAGAATATGGGTAACAGTTGATGGGCCCCGTGTCAGGGTCCTGCTTCACTAGTTCACACTTACATATAATTTATAGAGAGTAAATTTTATTGCGTATTTGGCATGCTGTCCGGGGGAGGGCTTCGAGCTCGGACTTTGGCCCGAACCCAGAGTACCCCGTATGTATAAGTGGTTTAGAACTTAAAAAGGAAAAGAGCAAAATGTGGAGAAGGGGTGGTGGAGGGGTGCTGAAAAAAAATGTAGGTAAGACTGAGTACTCTCCACCTGTGTTAATTATCTGACATGTTCCTCCTGAACTTCGTTTAGTAAAACAGCATTTCTTTCTTTGTGTTGGCCATGTGCTTGTAACAGTGCGGGCAGAGCCAGGAATCTGAGTGGCCCGCCTGGAAAGGCAGCGACCACCGGAACGGAGAATGGAGATCACCGGAACTGTGTCCACCGGAACAGTCACGGAGGGAGCCTTCTTTCTCCTCCTCCATTTCGAAACCACCGGGACCTGGTCCAACTGAACTAGATACATCGAAACAGTGACCACTGGACTCAGGGGAAGAGCACTCTTCCTCTAGCTAGTTCATGACGACCCACTCAAAAAGTTTGTCTAGGGCATAATTGAGAAGATCCTTCAAAGCCCCCTCGTTGTATCCGAGTCCTTCCGCCGCCCTCCTGAACTCCTACACAAACTACCTTAAATCAGTTCCCCGTTGCCACATAGCACTCAGGGACCTCAACTGGACTATAAGGCATCATAGGGGACAGGAGACAGTAGAGGTAGGTGGTTGCAGCAAGCTTTTTCTCCGCTGAGATCTCATAATGGTCGGATCGTTATGTGACGTTAAACTGATGAAAAACTGGAGTGAGAAATCATATGCAAAGAAGGTGGTTTATTTTACAAAATAAAACATAAAACTGAAACCATACCGAAACAGGAGACGTAGACAGTACAACAATCCGACCAAGACTAACAAACACAAGGAGCTTATAAGGGGAAACTAATCAAGGGGGAACAGGTGGGTGAAATCAAATTGTAATCAGATAACAAGGGGGAGGGATCAGATAATGACACGAGCCTATGGCCCAAAATAACAAAACAACAAAAGTGCTCCACAAGACAGGACAGGCATGTGACAAAAACACAACATAAAGTCCAGGTCTGGTCCTCTCTCGTCCTTACATGCCTCCGAGCTCCCTCATGAGAGGACATGAGACCGGTGTGACTCGCAGGTGATGCTCATTCTTCAATCACACACTTGATCTCCTATCGCTCCTCCCACGTCTCTCGCTCGCCTCGACAGTGTCATCTGCTTTCTGAACTAAATGACTAAAACTGGGGGAGTAATAAAAACATAATTTACAAAACCTCATTCACAAACTTTCACAATTACTCACAAAAGGCTTTTGTGTATTTATTATAATTGGTACTTCACAACATGTGCTGTGCCCTCTTTTGAATTTTACATGGATGTCCTAGATACACATAATTCCTGTATAAAGTTTATGTTTGAAATTTATCTTAGCCTTTACAAGAGTGTGGAACTTCACAGCGGTGTGACAGCCCTGACAAAATATGTAGGCGAGTAAAAATATGCACAAAGATTTAAGCACAGCTACTTAGTAATCAACAGGTATTTCCTGTGGTTGTTAAACACTTGAGGTAATTGATTTGAAATGTAGGTTTTCAGCTTTTGCGACATACACACACACGTAGGCTATAAATGTTTAAATAGACTTTGGGTCATTTACTATGAATCCATGCTTTTGAGCATCATAGTTTTAGTTTTAAAAATAATTAAAGAAATAACTACATGGCTAACTGGGAAAAAATAACTGTGGGTGTAAGTGAAATATCCTGTTTTGTCTTGTTTTAGTAAAATAACAGTACTTGATAAAGCAAGAATTGTAATGTTTTTAGTGTTTTATCAATTTCTTGAGAGAAACCTACATTTTATGTAGGTTATGTGTAAAGGTTCACAATGCCATCTTAAGAACATGTTTTACAGCCTTTGAAGATCCAGTATACACACGTTACTGATTCTACGTCCTAACCAGACATCCTTTCTCTTATCCAAAACAGCATGATACAAAGTATTTACATGCTGTATGCTGTCGTAAAAGTGTAGACGTTCAACTGTCTGTGTGGGTGGTTGTGCTAGGGGTTAGATGCTTGAAAGTATTAGGCTTGAAAGATCAAAGAATGGTAATTAATAACTAAATGAACTAAAATTACATTTCAAAACTATATTTTATTTAATTATTTTACCAAAGTTTAAATCTACACCCTGGCGTGTGTTTATGCATTGGCCTACATTTCCTTTAATTGAGGGATACAGCTAGACCGTAGTTTTATTTTGATAAACACAACACAATATAACATCAGCTTATATATAATAAGAGATTTTAGTGTTAAAATGCAGATTAGTGACCTAAACATTTCTTGACATGCTTTGTTAGACATGCTCTGGAACAGGTGATCCACTTGACTGGGTGGAGCTGGAGACCAGGAGACTTGAGGCAGATCCACACAACAGAGTGGTGTTAGAGGAAAAGTCGAGGGGCTGAAGGGAACCAGTGGTGGTGGGGCTGAGGAACTGGCTGAACTGGGAGACTGGGCGGGAACTCTGGAGACTTTGAGCTCCAGTGGGACCAGCGAAGATGGGGAAAAACAGGAAAAAATCCTCTTTCAAATCCTAAAAATAACCTTCAGAAGTTAGCAGCAGGTCACCCTCAGTGGTGGGAGTGTGGGCAGTGTGTGATTGTGGGGTGTGTTTACTCCATTCCGTATTTCATTCTCATACTCCACAATCAATCCCACATACCTGGTCAGACTCTCTGGTGGGCTCGGGCAATGGTATGCTCAGTCCTCTTTACTGGCTCGTGCATCATGGCAGGTTCAGGCTCACTGTTTGTGATGGGCTCTAGCGTTCACTCAATGCAGTGTGTAGGTGAAGGCTGGCAGGGCTTCGGGTCCAGAGTGAAGCTGGTGATGTCCTGGACATATGGTGAACACCAATCCGTTGTTCACTAGTACCCCCTCCTCAAACGCTGCAAAATCATTTCTGGAACATTTAATGCACTGTAAACCCGGATAAGTTAAAATAACTAAAAAAAAATTGAGGAAACTTATTACATCAAAACTTTTAAGTTAATTGTTTTAAACCGTTTAAGTTTTGTCAACTTAATTCTATCTGTGGTCTGAGGAAGCGTACTCCCAGAGTGCATTGCGGTCTGAGGAAGCGTACTCCCAGAGTGCATTGCGGCACGAATAAATAAATTGCTTGATTTTTACTATTTTTGGCTTTATTTTACCATTTGTCTTTTGTCAGTATAACCCCAATAATGACAGCAAATAAACTTGTAAAGGTCTTATTAATAATAAATAAACTTAAAAATTACATTAAAAAAATCCTTGTTACCGTTGTTGTGTTTTGCATGCTGAATGTTGAAGTCTGTGTGTGACTCACACATGGTCAATTGCTGATGTCACAAATATTGAGGGATTATATCAACCTATTTAAAGGGTTATTCCATAAATATTAGCAGGACATTTTTTAAATATCATTATCTGACATGAAATATACATGTATTATCTACAATATATAACATATATTTATGTATTACTTTCCTTCCTTTGAAATCAGATAACTGTGATTTATTGTTGCAATGCTGCATTAATAAAGGAAGAAAATTACAATAATATGAATGAAGTTCCAAGTGCCCAACCAAAGGGAACACTAATCACAATTATGGTGAGGAAAGTCTAGTTAGTGAAAAGTCTATTAAAAATTGCCCTGCCTCAAAAACACTTTGCCCGCCCACTTAATTTTTGGGGTTTGGCAAAATGGTACTCAAACCAGTCAAGTAGTGTTAACTTGGGTTTTCTAAATAACAAAGGCATAGAATGCAGAGTTCAGATTACTAATTTTTTTATGTAAGTTCAACAAATTATTGGACATTAAGTAAAGTTTACTAAAAAAAGTCTTAGTAAGAACAACTATTGGTGTTACAGTGTGGAAGGCGTGCCTTAGGCTTGTGTGGTAAAAACTGTAGATTGAGTGGTCCGGATATTGGTTTCTTACTAGGGCTTGGAGAAAAAATCGATGCATCGTTGCATCACGATTCTCTCTGCAACGATTCTTGAAATTTTCAGAATCTGTTCTGAGCTTAGTTTTTAATGGCAGATGCGCGACGATGCTGTGTGTGCTTTAGAAACACTTGTATTCTGTTTGCTTCTAATTCCTTACAGGCACACTTACACAATTACAGACTGCTCAAACCTTCCAATAATACACTTTCATAAAGTCTGAGCAAGTCATCTTTTAGACTTTAATCAATGTCTTATTTTTTTTCCTAATGTCTTCCAAAATTCAGTTGGTCAAACAAGTGTGTCTTGCAGCAATAATGTTTTCATTCTTCATTATATTATATAGAGATGAACTAACATACAGTGTTAAAATGAGCTTTGAAATGTTGAACAGTGGCCCCTTTATTCCTTTCTGAGGGGCCCTGTGTTCCTTATATTCTCTCTCTTTCATTCCCTCCGTCACTGTAAATCTTCTTTTTACTCTTTTTCTTTGTAATATCTCTTTCACAACCATCCATCCTCACTTTACTTTTCTAAACTGAAATGAACCCCCTAGTTTCTTTGAAGACTCTAAACTGAACTTGAATCAGTGCTTTATTTGCATGGTTTAATATTTACAGTACTGCCAAAACATAATACAAAATTAACAATATAAAAAAGGCTTTCACTTAATTTAATTGGAATTCAAACAAATCTGAACAATAAATAAGAAAAGTATTAGTTGAAAAGACAACAAGCAAGCCTTGTGTTATGCAGAGATATCTACATTTATCTAATCTGTGGCATTGTGCTGTGAGATACGGCAGGCTTTGATATATCACTGATTCAACTGAACACAAATGACTGTATCTTTATAGATACACCTGACTGGACAATAATACTCCCATCCACTAATAAAGCTAGTTATTGTGTGGTCACAGCTATAAATATGGTATAGTACAAGCTTCTAAAACTCTTTATTAAGTTAATGTTTCACCACAGGTGGAGACAGACAGATGAAGTTGAATGGCAAAAGGTGTCTTCTCCGTGTGCTCCTTATGGAAGTACAGTTATTTTAACTGGCCTAAGATTGTTGGTGAACCCCATTTTGAGTTGGGTCACTATACAGCATGAATGTAAAGTAGTCCAGAACATTGGATGGAGGCCAGATTGAATTTTAAGTGACCACTGTCCTAAATGTGTCTTTGAACATCTCTCTCTCTCCCTCTCTTAGTACCCCGTGTTTACCCTCTTCACACCATTTAACTTTCTCTCTCTCTCTCTCTCTCTCTCTCTCTCTCTCTCTCTCTCTCTCTCTCTCTCTCTCTCTCTCAGAGATCAAACTGAATGACTGCATTGAACAGTAGATATAAAGTTTGTACACCCCCTTTTCACAAGCAAGTATCTTTTCCTTTGCCCGCCTGATCCCCGCCTACTGTCCCCTGTCCCTATATAAGTGTGTTTTTCAGTATGCAATACAAAGAGCAAGAAGCAATGAAAGAAAGAAATCAAGTAACGATAAGGAGTATGTTCGCACTCCAGTAAATCGCTATGAAGTTTAAAGTCCTGTTCTATTTATGGCTGCTGGGCCTAATAAAGCAAGGTGAGTACTAGCCCATGCGTCTCATTACAGCAACAATACATTTTTTTCCTCACCAAATGTATTGTTAAGCTTCTGCTAAGATAAAAAAAGTGTGCTATTTATACATATTTTGTAATTGTCCTGATCTGCATTTTTAAGTTTAAAACCAAATGTACGTGTGTGACTGTTTACAATATTTTACAGTAAAGTGTTTTTGTTTTTCATACATTATTGAACATAACCAAAACCTGAATGAGGGACAAATGTTATCAAAAACTATTTTATTCAAATTTAAATCCATAAATGTCCAAGTTAATACACCACACTGATGTACTGTTTGTTTCAGTATAAAATATTCCACCGCCCTCCTTTCATCTAAATGAAAATATTATTAGTCCTAGTTACTAAATAAGCTAACAAACAATTAAAAATGGAACATAATTGATTATTAATATGAATAATAATAATTATTATTATCATTTGTTTTTGTTGTTGATATAAATAGTCCTGTAAAATTGATTTTGTCTCCTAATTTAAATATATATATATTTTTTTAACTAATTTTGTTTTATACTTTTTAATGTAAAATATTTATCTGGCACACTTGTTGTCACTAGCACTGGTGTCAATACAGTATGCAATTTAAAAAAACAACAACTCAGAAATACAGTTACCTCTTTACATTAGATTAGTTCCCTCTATTTCCACCTTCACATCTCTTTGGCTTTCAATACTCCTTGATCTTAGATTCGATCATTGTTTTATTATTGTTGTGTGTTCCCTCATTTTTTTTTTTTTTTCTGTACAGCACTTTGGTCAGACTTGGTTGTTTTTAAATGTGCTTTATAAAAAAATATTGTTTTGTATTGTATACAAAGGAAAACACTTGAACTTAGAATGATAGACAAAAGCCAAGAGAGGTATGTTTGTGTTATCAAGTCATGGGAATAATAATATCATGCGTAGTCTACATATAGAGAGGTCTTGTAAGAAGGCTTAGTTAATTATTATATAGCAGATGAGTTTTATTCAAAACAACTTGCAGTGCACTTAATAAAAAAATGACAGTGCCCCTGCATTCAAGTGCTTTTCTTAAAACATTTAAAACCAGAGGTTTGATCAATGTGTTACCACCATCATTTTTAAGCAGTCCTATATCAAGCACAGGCTTAGAGCAACTGTGCTTGTGTTTGGTTTAAAGTGCCCATTATGCTATTATAAAGGTTCATAATTTAGTTTTGGAAGTCTCCTACAATAGGTTCCCATGTATCCAAGGTCAAAAAAGTCAAGCCACCTTTATGTATATACTGCTTTATACAATACATATTGCTTCAAAGCAGCTATCAGTGATTACAGAAAAATTATGCTTTTCAGCTGTTGTTCAGCTGAAGTCAGTTCAGTGTTGATTCAGTGCTGTTGTAAAGATCATCGATTATAAAATTAGTCCATCTATAAAGCAGTTCTGCAAAAAACAAAAAAATATGTCACCATCCAGTTCAGTTTTCATACAACAACGTTAGTACTGTCAGATCAATAATATTGTTGAATATTAAGTGTCCCCATGCTAAGCAAGCCCATTCCACATCATCCAATTTCTCAAGTCTGAAAACGGTTAGTTCAAAGATACAGTCTTTTTAAACTCCTGTCTGCAAGCCTTGTCTGCTCTGATTAGTCAGATGGCCCAGTCTCTTGTGATTGGTGATAGGTCACAACTTGCCGATTTAGGAGAAACTCTTAAAAATAATGGGTGTGTCAGTCCTAATGTTAGGACTCCTACATTCTTGCTATAAGAGTGTTTTACAAAGATAAAACCAGCTCCTAAATCTGAGAAAAGTTAGGAGTAGTCAAGAGGACTCCTAAGTCACTAAGACCAAATCACAAAAAATCTAATTCCCTTTCAGGTGCAAAATGTATAGGAGAGTATTTAAATGAATCGCGCAAAGTGATTTACAAAGGATTGCGCTCGTCTATTTACTGGTGTTTGTGCCATTATTTACTGTTTAAAACCAGACGTTAACTGGTAGATTGTGCTGGTCAATATGGAAATGCTACGGCTGCGTCTGAGTTCATTAATTTGCGCGTCATCAGTATATCACATGCAGAACGGTCCACTCCCATCTGCACTTTTATGGAATTGCACATTCACGCTAATTTGCCCCGTTTAGTAAATCTGGCCCTAAGTGTCTGAAAATTTAAATCTTGTCATCTTTCATTTTTTTTCTGGCATTCTCTCAAACTCAGGCTCCTCTGTAGATGTCTCCGTGTCCCCAGGCTCCTCGGCTGTCCTCAACTGCTCCTTTACACTGCCGCCTCTAGTTGAGGATTCACTCTTAAACATCACCTGGTCCTTCAATGGTTTAGTCATTGCCTCAAAGAATCACACTCAACCAGGCTTCTTCTTGAACACAACTGCTTCCTTCATTGGCTCCGTCCCATTGACGGTTTACAATGCCACTCCAGACCAGCAGGGGGTGTATGAGTGTAGGGTGAGCTATAATGAAACCGATTACTTCACAGATGTGACTCTGGCAATTCTAGGTGAGTCTCAAGTGCATCTCACATAGGTCACTTGTACTAAACAGTGACTGTTGTTAAAAAACAGAGGACTAATGTCCAACTTATTCATATATAAATGAATACAATATCAAATACATGTTACAGACAAGATAAACATTGGAGTTGCTTTCTAAATCTCTTACAGTTCCTCCACTGGTTTCCATCATCTTACCTGAAGTAGTCCTGAAAAGAAAAAGTGTGTTTGAATGTTGGGCAAGGAGCTTTAGTCCTCCACACATCATGTTTACCTGGACACGCTCAGGAAACAAAATCCAAGAACCCCAAAAGCTGCAAGTGAACCGTACAGAGGACGGGCTATACGATGCAGTCAGCTGGCTGACCTTGATCCCTGAAATCTCTGACCAGAACACAAGCTTTGGCTGTGAAGTGCAACATAGAGCTCTGGTGAAACCTATCTTACAGAAGTTCACGCCTAACATTATAGGTATTCAGAATTTACAAGTTTGATTTGTAGATGTCATTCATTTTGCTTTAACAGTACAACACATATTAAAAATGTATCTTACTTAACATTAGCTACGTGCATTTCACCACTCAATCAAGTGGCTTGTTCATGTCACAAGCATTTTGCAGAATTGTGCACCTCATGCTGTGGGATTTGTCTCAGGCATCAGTTGCAATTGATGAAGGAACCTTTTTGATGTTGTCAGTTTTTGTTCTGAAAAATTATCAGGATGTAATGGATTGATTATGGTGGTTCTACTTTGACTTGCATGAAATTACTACATCATTCTTAAACGATTGGTCCACTTTATCCAAAAGCAGGGTTAAGAATGATGATATGCACCTACGGATTGTCAGGAAGAAGTCTTCTGTAGAGTCTGCTGTTTCTGCAAAAGGATGCATTGACGGCTTAAAGTGGATGCTCATAAGCACTCTCCTGAATCATAAAACGACAAATGGGACACTCTGTGGTAGGGCACTTCAAGTTCAATCCTGGAGGGCCAGTGTCCTGCTGAGTTAAGCACTAACCCTAGCCAAACACACTCAAACAAGCTAATCAAGGTGTTCAGAATTACTTGCAAATTACCAGTGGGATTGGTACTAAAGTCTGCAGGACACTGGCCCACCAGGACTGGAGTTGAAGAGTTGGCCTGTTGTAGTGTAGACTTCATGAACATCAGTTGGGATAGTTTGGGACAGAATGCAATTATGCAATGCGTTCTCAAGATGGTTCACTCATCTGTGCTGGCCCTAATGCCTATGAAACAGTTGTTTCATTCTCTGATGTCTAAGAATACTTTGGAAATACATGTTCATTGACTGAGGCCAGATTAAGCCAGATGTGTCCACTCCTGCTCCTGGAGGGCCAACGTCCTGCCGAGTTTGACTCCAACCTGCTCCATCTTAGCTGCTGGGGAATTTTTAATAATCCCAATGGTTAGTTGGATCAGTAGGGTTGTTTAATTAGGGATGGAGATGAACTCTGCAGGACAGTGGCCCTTCAGGAGCAGGATTGGACACCCCAATCAAGATAATGTGGTTTTAACACTACTAGTAATATGTGATTATGGTTGACTACTGATACTTTGTATGTTTCAGTCTTTTGTATCTCTTTTTTTTAGTTCTCCCGATGGTCACTCTCTCCACTGTTCCCTCATCTTCCCACTCATCTCCACTCACCCTCTCCTGTGACATCAGTGGATTCTACCCTAACAACATATCCATTATATGGATCCAGAATGAAAAGGTTCTTTCTGAGCTTCCTTTGTCCATCCAGAATGAGGATGGAATGTATAGGAGACACCAGTATCACACCTTGAGTGTGGAGGAGAGAAGCAGAGGAGGAGAGGTGAAATGTGTGGCCCAGCAACACAATGTGCAAGAACCTGCCTATGGAACCATTGACCTATCCACCGTTGACCCACGTGGTATGGGATAAAGGACATCACTTATTATTTGCAGTATTCTGTATTCAAATACAATGATAAGCTGTGCCAAGATTAACAGGTTTATTGTGCTTCAGGATCCAATCAACAAAGAGGAAAGACTCAATTGCAGGGCTTGGCAACTCTGGCCCCTGAAATCCACCCTGATCAGCCTGTAGCTTTTCCCAAATAATCCTGAATACCTTCATTATCTTATTCTGGTGTGTTTTATTAGGGTTGAAGCAAAGTTCTGCAGAACAAAATTGGATCTCAAGGGCCAGAGTTGCCATCATTGTTCAAAGGAAAGAGTCACAGGTGTCCGATCCTGTTCCTGGAGGACCAGATTCCTGCAGAGTATATCTCACAAAACCGTGCTTTGAAAAGGAGGGGTGAGCGGTGGGCTGTTGTAATTCACAACCTCACTGCTTGATGCCGCTAAAATTTACACAGTGCACCTTTAATTGGATAAAAGATGTGTGTGAAATGTTATAGAAAACAAGTACATGGAGAAAAAGATCTTATTTAATTTATTGCTCTGATTTCTTTCAGTACAAAACCCAGGACTGAATAAGTCAGCCAAGGCTTCAGTAGCGATGATGATAATTTCACTCACTCTTGTTTTTTTGCTCTGTTTTGGATTTTCTTGGAAGAGAAGGGATGGTAAGTCTCGTTACACACCAATGACTTGATGCAATTTTATTAGAAAGCTTTTTGTTAGCATTCCCATTGATGCTTCAATGGGAGTTGCTCGATTCATACCAATCCGAAAACATTTTGAGCCAATAACCTGAGCTGTAAATGTAATTCACAGAAAGTCAATTTAGCCAATTAAAAATGTAGATGTGACCAGTCACTAGAAAATGTTAAATTGGAGACCTGACATTTTTTACAGTATAGTGACTATGAACAAATGATGGCAGAACGCCAGTGAGCTGAATGGAAATGCTTAACATCTTAACCTCTCTTTTTGCATTTCTTTATGCATTTCTTTTTCTCAGAGAAGCTGAAGTCTCTGAACATCTCAGCGATTGTTCTGCCACCCAGGGTGATTGTGGGTAAGAAAGGCAGAGTTACTGTCAGTGTGGAAGGCAGGTTGGCAGAGAGGGTACAAACAACATGGTTTCTGAATGATGTGCCCATCACAGATACTTCATACAAAGGTCAGCCAACTAAGACCACTATGTATTGACCTTCACCCTTTATTAGCAAGGGGACCATTAGGCTATATATTTGGAAATTACAGTTTATTAATCAAATCTAATGACACATAAATTGATTATGGATTTGCTGTGAATTTGTAAAAAATAAGCGCAACTGAAGTCAACTAGTAAAAATAATAGTAGTAACAAAGCTAAAGGGCTAGTTATGCAACCCAATACTCGATGTTTGAAACCGACATTTAAATGCATTGAATGTTTTCACACCGCTCTCATTAAGTCAAATGGACAAAAGCAGATGGTAAAGTTTCATATGTTGATATGAAAGTGGTGGATGAACACATTGGATATTTCTTTCTTAATATAAACTGGCTGTTTGTCTGTGTATGTGACTCTCTCCCTCTCTCACACACAGAGAAAAGATATTCTTTTCACTCAGCGTCCTACAGTCCTCGTAACTCTCGTGTCACTGTGGTGTCAGAGAAATGCCCTCTGCTGCCCTCTACTGTCTCAGGATATTACAAGCTACACACTCAGATGTCACCGCGCTCTACCTCCAGCTTAAACAAACAGCTGTTCTCCTCTGTCACATTTATACCCAACCTGTCCATTCACAAGGGCGCAGTCTTCAAATGCCACATCTCCTATAAGGGGAAAGACAAGATTGTGGCCGAGAGAGTGTCCGACAAGTTTACTATTCTAGGTCAGAAGGCATGTTGAGGTGTATTGGTGCATTCAAGTCCTCCTGTGAATTTGTATTTACAAGTTGGGAAGTCGTAA
Source organism: Gobiocypris rarus (assembly GCA_023029165.1). Taxonomy (NCBI): domain Eukaryota; kingdom Metazoa; phylum Chordata; class Actinopteri; order Cypriniformes; family Gobionidae; genus Gobiocypris; species Gobiocypris rarus. The sequence goes on along the minus strand of CM040920.1, from coordinate 4,148,223 downwards.
TTATGATGTCACGTGTGTTTAAATTTATTTGGTCAGAGCAAGATGTGCGATATACCTTTTCTACATAAAATTCAAAGAATGTTTAAACTCTTCCAAACGATGAATAAAAAATGTTCATCAGGTTTTTTAATTGAATTGGTTTTTATATATATATATATTATGTTGTAGGCCTAATTCAGTCATGCAAATTAGATCGTTTTATTGTAAATGAAAAAAGTCTACCAACTTTGTCATTGACACAGCCCACCTCGAAAAATTTCCCAATCATAATTACAACTTTGTGGTGACATTATTTAGCGTTCAACTCATAAATACGATCTTTCTAATGTGACTTAAATGCACCATATGTTAACCTCATGATTTACAGTATCTGCAGCTTGCTTTATTTCCTGTAAAGCTATTGGGAAAATCTCTTGAAAATATGTCCAGGTCTCATATCACCCCAAAATGAAAAATTGGAAGAAATTATATTTTATTATAAGAAAATCAAGCCTGTTTATCACTATTAAGATTTTTGCATTAGACATTATTTTCATGACAATTAATCACAGTTTCCCTAACGTCATTATTGTAATGTGTTTAGACATTAGTTTTGTACCACTTATTGTAAAGGGGAATTTATTAATAATATTAAAATTCTATAATGAATTATAAATATTTCTATAAATATATATTACATTTAATAAAATATATAACATTTTTGTTTGTTTGTTATTACATTAAAGTCATGAGAATTGGGTAAAAAAAAAATAGTTATTTGTAGATTGATTTTGGAGTGAAATATGACCCAGACATGTTGACCCAAGCTTGGTGAGGTTCACCTTAGGTTGGTTTCAGCTACTGGTTCCTGGTTCTAGATTTTTGTTCTCTTTTAGCATGTAAAACAAGATGCCAGTTTATATCTATTTTCATTTTCATCACGTATACATTTGTTGACATCGTATTGTTTTTTTGTTTAGCACCACCTGAAGTTTCAGAGATCCAGTTCTCAGAGCCAAATGAGGAAGGAGGTATCACATACAGTACACACATTAAAATATTTCAAACTAAGCGCATCATTATGAAAGGCTGTCAGTAACAGACCCTCTCCCCAGGTGTTGTCACAATGGTAGCCCAGGCCTCTCACTTTCATCCGGACGTCATCACCTTCCGCTGGTTCTGTGAGGGTGGGGAGCTGAGCCCGGTGTCCGTCCCGCCAGCGCTGGCAGCTCCTCGACCTGATGGTCAAGGCTTCTTTTCAGCCATGAGCCAGTGCAGGCTGCCCAAAGCAGAGCTGGAGAGAGGAGAGGCCAGAGTGTGGGTCACCGTTCACCACATGGCCCTAAAACAACCCATCACACGGGAAACTAGAGGTGAACGCTGGAATGAAATAACAGAATTCTTGTAAATAAGATTAAAGGGTTAGTTCACCCAAAAATGAAAATCTGTCATTAATTACTCACCCTCATGTCGTTCCAAACACGTAAGACTTCCATTCATCTCCGGAACACAAATGAAAATATTTTGAATGAGAACGTGTTCACGAGTGCACCACTGTGTATGCGTGTTGACGCGAGAGCAGAAGTTGTTGCGTGAACGCAACTTGAAGATTAATATTTTGTAAAAAAAAGTGGTCAAATATGTTTTTGTGCAAACAAAGCACTTTCATCGCTTTATAAAATTGAGCTTGAACCACTGGAGTCATGGATTACTTTAATGATGTCTTTCTTTACTACCTTTCTGGGGCTTGAATGTGGTAGTTGCATAGACTGTCAATGGAATGACAGAAATCTCTCAGATTTCATCAGAAAGATCTTCTTTTGTGTTCCTAAGATGAACAAATGTTTTGCGGGTTTGGAACGACATGAGAGTAAATGATGACAGAAACTATCTCTTTAAGGTTGTGTTCAGTATAAAGTGCATTAGTGACAGCCCAGTGTTTCAACAGCCTTGGTTCATTTTCCATTCATTGTTCCTATAGGGATTTTTTTTAAGTCTTAATTTAAGAGTTATAAGCAATGAACCAAACCAACCAGCTACGAGGAGAATAACAACATTACAAACTTTGATTTGAAACAAAAAAGTATTTGAAAATCACACAGAAAGAGAAGAATGTGAACTTAACAGCTTTAGTGATGGAAAGAACTACAATCCCATGAAGCACTGCATTTGACATAATCAACAAAAAAAACAAGGCAAAATTACATTATTATATATTTATTAGTGCTGTCAAATCAATTCATTGCAATTAATTGCATCTAACAAAAGTATAATACAACAAGTTTCTGTGCTCTTGAATCTTTCTATGTGTGTGCAGCGCGATCTCTGATCTCTGTCTCTGTGTGTGCAGTTCAATGAAAGCAGCGCATTAATATAGAACAGTGATTAAACTGACTGGAACTACCTGTGCATTAAGCACTCCTTCCAGCCAATCAGAATCAAGTATTCAGACAAACCATGGTATAAATAAAATGTAAGTATTTTAAAAGGATACAACTCTCTAATTGGTGGGATTTTCTTTACTACAGCATCAAGGGTAATGTAGTTTTCACTGGGAATTCTGCTGTTAAAAACAATTGTGAAGTTGAAATAATGCATATTATTATTATGCTTCAACAAAAGCATATACCATCAACTAAGAACCCCAGTCAGTCTCAGTCAGGTCTATCTTTAAATGTTTATAAGTTATCATTAAAAATAAAAGAAAATGATTTTTCTTACGGAGCTTATGGAAACAAAGCAAATTACACATACTATTTCTGCAGTATATATGTGAATTTTTAAGAATAGCTGGATGACCCACATTATTGACCAAAATGGTTAGTATGCAGTACAACCAGAGCACACTGTAGGGAATATTTTATCCAACAGTGCATTGCGCTCATCTTTGCCATTCAAAACTTTTAACTGCTTTTTTAATCATTTTATCGGAATGCCAAAAGTTGAGACATTTAAACACCAAACTTGATCAAACATGCAAAATACACATAATACTGTTAGTTTTTGCTACATTCTACTTTACTTGTATACATAGACCGATCAGGCATAACATTATGACCACCTTCCTAATATTATATTGTTCCCCCTTTTCCTGCCAAAACAGCCCTGGCGCTTTCGGTGGTGGACAGGGGTCAGCATGGGCACCCTAACTGGTCTATGCAGCCCTATATGCAACAAACTGCAATGCAGTGTGTATTCTGACATCTTTCTATCAGAACCAGCATTAACTTCTTGAGCAATTTGAGCTACAGTAACTCATCTGTTTGATCGGACCACACGGGCCAGCCTTCGCTCTCCACGTGCATCAATGAGCTTTGGCCGCCCATGACCCTGTTGCCGGTTCTCCATTGTTCCTTCCTTGGAGCACTTTTGATAGATCCTGACCACTGCAGACCGGGAACACCCCACAAGAGCTGCAGTTTTGGAGATGCTCTGACCCAGTCATCTAGCCATCTATAATTTGGCCTTTGTCAAACTCACTCAAATCCTTACGCTTGCCCATTTTTCCTGCTTCTAACACATCAACTTTGAGGACAAAATGTTCACTTGCTACCTAATATATCCCCCCCACTAACAGGTGTCGTGATGAAGAGATAATCAGTGTTATTCACTTCACCTGTCAGTGTTCATAATGTTATGCCTGATTGGTGTACAATATACTCAGGTTAAGTAATAATTTAAAGCAAATCACAGCTGAGTGATTGTTTATATCGTTGCAAAATGCAATTATTATCGCCAAGCTCTTTATATAAAGTTGTATATATATATATATATATAAAATATATATATATATATATATATATATATATATATATATATATATATATATATATATATTATATCCAACTTTATTTGCATGCATACAGTATACTCGCACAATAAGCAGTATCATATAGCAGTTCATTCCAAGGCTGGACGTACAACAAAAACAAATTTTTAATCAAATAACTGACTTTTTTTCTTTTTTAGGATTCATAAAAAAGCCCACAATTTCAGAAATCATCTCTCCCCTTCCATCTGCTGAAGAGGGACCTTTGACCCTCGCCTGCGATATAACTGGTTTCTACCCCCCTGAAATCTCTGTTAAATGGCTGCATCTAAGAGGGAATGAGATTGAAGAAGGAGAAGACAGCGAAGGGGAAATCAAAGCAGGAGCTGAGCTCTGGGGCCCTTTGCAAACTCTCCCGAGGACATTTCGAGCAAAAGCCTTACTTAAAGCGCTGGATGATACAGCGAAGGGAGGAGAGATCGTTTGCAGAGTGGCACACTGCTCCTTCCTGAAGCCTGTTGAGAGAGTCTGGAGAAATGCTCATATCGGTAAAAGGGCACACTCAAAAAAAAAAAAAAAAATCATGTTTCTGAAAGCACTTTCTTATGCTCCCCCATGCATTTATTTGATCAAATACAGTATAATTGATCAATTTAAAATAACTGTTCTTTATTTCAACACTTTTTAAATGTAATTAATTCCATTACTCTGTCACATGATCCTTAAAAAATCATTCTAATATGCTGATTTGCTGCATTTCTTATTATTATCAATGCTGAAAACAGTTGCGCTGCTTCATATTTTTGAGGAAACATTTTTTATATCAATAGAAATATATGAATAGAAAGTTCAAAAGAACAGACACAGAACTATTTTGTAACATTATATATATATATATATATATATATATATATATATATATATATATATATATATATATATATATATATATATATATATATATACTGTCATTTACTGTGATCAATTCAAAACTAATAATTTCTTTTAAAAATCAAACTGACACTGACACCAAACTTTTGAATGGTTGTGTGTAAATATTTAGCACCAGAAAGAAATAAGGATGTTTCTCATTTAAAAAAAATAAATGTAAGTGGTTATCAGACATAAAGATAAATTTATTTATCCATTTTTTATGTTTATAAAATGACTTGCTAAGGTATGCCAATCGTGTGGCTTGTTAAGGACTTTATGCTATAAAATCAAGCCCTAGCAACCTCATAGCAACATACCGGTACTCAAAACAACTCAGAACACCTTAACAACCACTTAGTAACACTCTAACAACCACCCACAATGCCTTAGAGCATCAGAGTTTTGCATATGCAAGCACTGCACTCATTTTGTTGTTCACACCTTTCTTTCTCTGTCTTTTTTCTTAGTGGCTCCCTCAATCCCTCCTACGTTGTCGGTTCACTGGAGCAGAGATGGTGTGGGAATGTTCTCCATTCTTCTCTCTGGAGGAAAGCCTGCGGCTGAACTGCTCTGGGCAGCTGGTGGCACAACTGTATCCAAGCTTTTGTCAAGAGAGAGAGAGAGAGAAAACGGTGAGGGGAAACTAGAGCTCAAGAGCGTTTGTGCTTTGGTGAGGTCTACAGGACGACAGGAAAGTGGCAGTCGCAGAGGAGGACAAGCACGCAGTGAGTATGCCAGTATTTCTTAGAATAATATTATGGTGAGTAGACATTTCTCAGCATAACATCTATAGAACAAACTTTGAAAATGAAGTTTTGTCTTATTCTGCAGAAATCAGGACGCCTAGTATGGACCATAATGCAGAATATGAAAAGATGAATGAATGCATGGAAGGAATGAAATCAGTACAAGAGGACAAACAACCTGACCCGAACGAGCATATGGAAGAGAATGATGAGGACATAGATCCATCATATATAAACACTGTGAGATTGAGGAAAGAGAAGAGAGAGCGTCTGAGAGTTACTGTGGAGATTACCCATCCTACACTAAACTTGCCTGCATACCTTACCTGGACAGGTAAATAATCTTTTACTTGATATTGAGGTACAAGATATTGTGCATGTGCAAATTAAATTACAAATATCTTAAATGTATTTTGCATTTCCAAGTTTGTATATATATATTCTCAGTTATAGCAACCTCTTTAAAATATACACAGGCCAAAACTGATCAAAAGTTTGGAATAATTAAGCTTTTTTTAAAGAGTTCATGAACTGCATTGTTTTATTGTTTTATAATGTTTCCTGTGGTGCACTTATAATGTTAGTGTGGATTTTACATAAAAAATAACAATGTAGAAATAAAATTCCTTTTTTTCTACCCTGTTTTTAGCCTCTGATTTGAATGCTCTGTTTGAAGGGAAACTCATTGTGAAAAGTGTTATAGCATTTTATTTAGATCTGCTATTATATTTAGATTGTGGGATGAAAGGTTGCAGTGATGAGCACTGTAGCCGATCACAGACATGTTGAGTGCATGAATGCATTGATCTCATCATTGCAACTCAATTTCTGCAATTATAATCAACAAATCTCTTATTTACGTTGTGTTTGCACTTTTAGTTATGATGACTTTATTCCTGTGATCAAAGTTGAATTTTCAGCATCATTATTCCAGTCTTCATTGCCACATGATCCTTCAGAAATCCTTCTAATATGCTGCTCAAATAACATTTCTTATTATTATCAATATTGATACACAACAATTTAAAATTTGGGGTAAAATATGTATATATTTTTAAAGATAGAAAATAATACTTTCATTCAGCAAGGATGCCTTAAACTGATTCAAGTGACAGTAAAGACATGTCACAAAAGATTTCTATTTCAAAGTTTTCACAAAAATATTAAGCAGCAAAAACAGAAGACTTCTTTCAAAAACATAAAGTGAATTATTCCAAACTTTTGACCTCCATGCAGTGCAATATTGTTGACAGATATGTTTAAAATGATGTACACTCACATGAGATGAAGGCTGCAATCACTGGCCTATATTAGAAGGTGAAGTTGACTTCTCAGTTTTGTGTTTTGCAGAGCCTGCAGAGGAAGTGTCATCATGATGGCATCAAGATTACTTCGGATGAACATCCAAACAACTCAGAGCTCATGATACTTAAGTTTTATTGTTGTATTTATTTTTTCTTTTAAACAAGTATTTTCTTTTACTACTAATATGATGCATGAAACTGAATATTTAGTGTTAATGTGTTTTTTTAAATTACTATCAATTTTAATTAAATAAACTTTTAAAATTAGGCCTAAGCTATCATGTGTTTGTTTAAAAAAAAACAGTATGTGAGAAAGAAGACCACTGTGACTAATATTGTCCAAGCAGAAGATGTCAAACCTCAACCACAACACTTGTGCATATTCAAACGCATTCAACCATGAAGTTTTAATTAATTAAATTACATTTAATGCTTTAGTTTTCTATCATAAACAAAGTCATAACTGTCCAAACGCATAATTTGCTATCTTAATGCTAATATGAAGAAATATATTGACGGAAGTTTGAGGTGCTACTCACACTTGCGCAGCAGCAACTGTTGCAGCAGAAAACTGTGTTTGTGTTTCAAAACCTAATGAGATTCCTTCTTAGACAGTATTTGGTGCATTCTGACTATAAGATGCTTAAAATTCAGATTTCAACCATGATGTACGAATGCTGCACGCGTCTAAAATACTGCACGTGCAATGCAATGCACAACGCGCCTGCCCAAGGTGCCGTCTATTTAGGCAGCTCACTAGGATTTGACACGCAGCCGGTATGATTTAGAGAAGTGTTCACCGAAATGATGTGTGGTTGGACATGACAGGCCCAATGACTCTAATGTTTTTTCTCACCACAAACCAACTCCGTGCGAGTGTCTGTACTTGTGCGTTGACTGGTGTTAATGCAGCTTCACACGGCTCGTCTTCCTCATTTAAGCGCCGGACATATGAGCGTCAGGAACTAAACAAATGCGAGCTCCTTCAGTCAACAACAATATAGCTTCCCTTAAAGGACGTAACTTACAAAAAGGACACGTGCTTGTAATGGTCCGAATGTTGTGAAGAAACATTCGCAAACTTCGAGCGAACTTCATTGATCTGTCAGCACTTCATTTTTTTATTATTTAATCGGCTATGGATGCGCCTGAAGGCTCGGGAAACCGTATTGGTCGCACTATTTGGACTGTTTGGGTGAGTAAATGCATTTACAATGTAGTTTCACTGATTTAGTTGTGAATAATGATGATTAGTGTGATTAGTATGTATGCATAATGTATATAGAATGCTTTCTGCAATCAAGTATAATATTTCACATAAGGTATCTTAAATGAGTCATGTGTTCAATGTTTTTCTCATTTAGGGTTATCTGTCAGGGGCTGTTGCGAGATATCTCAGACCGGAAGTCACAGATGAAGGAAACCAAAGTGTTCGTTCCAAAGCAGATGATATTGACCTGAAAAGTGCAGCAAACAAGATAAGCAGAGAAGAAAAGGCTAATAATAGTGAGAAGGAAGAGAAAAAATATGGTCAAAATGACGAAGGTACAGCAGGGGTCAAGTGTTCCCTGCCTGAAGTCAGAGTGCAAGTGGCCTCGGTACAGTGGGAAAATACTGATGTGGTCAAAGACGAAAAGATTGTTGAACTTAATGTTGACACCACAAGAAAACAAACTTTCCATTGTGCAACGTGGTCAACTGAGACCGGTCATGAAGGGAGCATTTCTGGTGATTCAGAGAGCCAAGGATGCAAGAGTGTTGATAAAGAAGTGGTTTCATCCGATGAGGTTCAGGCTGAAAGAGTTAATGCTAGCTGTAAGTCGAGTGTAACTGTTCAAGAGTTGGATAAAACTTGGCAGATTGATCAAAAAGATGGTGACAATGAAGAATCTGATCAGAAACATGAGGATGAAACGTGTTCAAAGAAGACAGAAGATCTGGATAACGCAGACCTAACTGTCCAATTTGAGCTTTATGGACAAGATGTAGAACAGGAAATAGTGATAAACATGATGGACCGTCGAGAGACAGAAAGCACTGGAGGTTTTAAACATGCAGATGAACATCTTATTGATGAAATGGAGAAAAATATTGTTGGCCTGAAGGATCTGGAGAAGACAGAGACTGATGAAGAACAAAGAAGTCAATCACAAGTGCAGGATTTGCTACCAGAGCTGGATTATTCTACAGAAGAGGCTGAGTCTGAAAGTGAACAAGACATGACTAAATATGAGTTGCTGGCGGCAGCAGAAACACAGCAGAGAGTTTCCAAAGAAATATCTGAAAAAAATGTATCAAATAATGAAACGGAACTGAAAATTACTTCAGAATTGGAGGAGTTTTTTGAAACCGTTACCACATCAGAAGACATCCTGCTGTTGGATTTAAAACAGGATACTTTAGAAAATACTTCTGAAACGGGAACTGGATCACCTGTGGTGGCCATAAAAAATGAAGACATGTTTTCAGATCTGATTTTTTGTGAGTTCCCTGGAGAATCGAGGAAAGGACCAGAGACTGCATTAGGAGAGACTGCTTTTGGATGTTTTAAGGAGGTCAAAACTAAACTACATGAGCTCCAAAGCCTTGCAGAAGAGCAGACAGAAACAGAAACTTTTGTTGCATGCTCTGTTGAGCATCCTGAGACACAGCAAGCAGTTGAGGAAGCTGTTGAGATTGAACAAGACATTAAAACTCCAATCGAATCCTTGGATGCAACAGAAAGTCAGACACATCAGGAACTAGACGAAACCAAGTTGTCTCTTAAAGAACAGGTTGAATTAAGAACTGAGCTGATTGTTGAAACAACGGAAATAAAGACCAGTTCCGAAGACAAGGAAGCAGAGCCATTTGAGACGCAAAGTCAAAGAAATGTCACTTTACAGACACATGAGCTTCTTGAGTTCACAGAAAGACAATGCAAATCGTCTCAAGAAACAATAGACACTTTCAGTGAATCACTAGGAAATTCAATAATTTCTGAAATCACTGGAACTGCAAAGATAGAACATGTTGCAGAGGACCAAACAGATGTGAAACCTGTATTTACAGGGACTTTGAGCCCAGCAAAGTCTCTGGAAGAAACTCTAGATCTGCAAAGTGGATCAGAGCGATGCATTGAGGAGCAGGAGCCTCTGGACACAGATCTGAGGAAGAGCGCTTTAGAGTATGTAGAAGAAATAACCAATCAAGTCTTGAAGGAAATGATAGAATCTGAAATGGTAAAAGAAACAGACACTTTGGAACTTGGCGATGCAGAATATCAAGAACCTGAAGAATGTGTGTCAGCTGGTGCATTTGTTCTGGAAGAAGAAAGGAAGTTATTGGGTGAAACATTGGGAAGTATGGTAGAAATGGAGATTGAAACTGCAATTAGGGAAGTTGCTCAACAAAATGAGCTACATATTATTTCACCAGAGTGTGAAACAACAGAAGCTGATGCACATCATGAGCACCAAACTTTAGCTGGGACTGATCATGGAGAGAGCATTTCATGTGACACTGAAAGAGACACACATGTTGAGAATGAAGCAATTTCCTCTGATGAGGGTCAAGCTGAAAGATTATATGCAAACAGTGAGTGTAAGGAGAGTGAAACAGCACTAGAGTTGGATGAAACTGGGCAGACTGAACAAAAAGATGGTAAAGATGACGAAAGTGATCAGAAACATGAGGATGAAAGGTGTGAAAGGGAGAAAGAAGATGCAGATAACACAGACGCAACTGTCCAATCTGAACTTTATGGACAAGATGTAGAACAGAAAATGGTGATAAACATGATGGACAGTGGAGAGACAGAAAGCATTGGAGGTTTCAGACATGCAGATGAGCATCTTATTGATGAAAAGGAGAAAAAAAACGTTGACCAGCATGCTCACGAAAAAACTGAGATTGAAGACCAAGGACCTGAATTACAAGTGCAAGCTGATGCATTCGTCCTTGAAGAAGAAAGGAAGTTATTAGGTGAGACAATGGACAGGAAGATAGAATTGGAGGTGGAAAACGCAAGTAGTGAAGTTGTTAAACAAAGTGTCCTACAAAGTTCACCAAAGTGTGAAACAACAGAAGCTGATGCACATCATGAGCACCAAACTTTTGCTGGGACTGATCATGGAGAGAGCATTTCATGTGACACTGAAAGAGACACACATGTTGAGAATGAAGCAATTTCCTCTGATGAGGGTCAAGCTGAAAGATTATATGCAAACAGTGAGTGTAAGGAGAGTGAAACAGCACTAGAGTTGGATGAAACTGGGCAGACTGAACAAAAAGATGGTAAAGATGACGAATGTGATCAGAAACATGAGGATGAAAGGTGTGAAAGGAAGAAAGATGCAGATAACACAGACGCAACTGTCCAATCTGAACTTTATGGACAAGATGTAGAACAGGAAATAGTGATAAACAAGATGGACAGTCAAGAGACAGAAAGCATTGGAGGTTTCAGACATGCAGATGAAAAGGAGACTATTTTTGACCAGAATGCTCACAAGAAAGAGACTGAAGACCAAGGACCTGAATTACAAGTGCCAGCTGATGCATTCGTCCTTGAAGAAGGAAGGAAGTTCTTAGGTGAGACAATGGACAGGAAGATAGAATTGAAAGTGGAAAATGCAAGTAGTGAAGTTGGTAAACAAAATGAGCTACAAAGTTTACCAGAGTGTGAAACAACTGAAGCTGATGGACGTCATGAGCAGATACAGAAAGTCATCGCTGGAGAAACAGAGTTGAGAAGTCATGAAGACTTGATGGAAATCAGCAGACCTGGGATGAAAAGAGGATTTGATCGAGTGAGCAAAGACTTTTCAGTGGCGAAGACAGAAGGAAAATACAATTTGGATCTACAGGTAATGTTGAATATTTTGAGTAAAAGTTCTACTGATATATCATGTTTATTTGTCTAGGGCTTTTCACAATACTTTTTGTTTTAACAACAGTTTTTATAGGAATTATAGAAATTAAAATGTCATCCTACATAATGGATAAAGTTAAACCGATCATGACTTTTTCTCCATAGGCATTTGAGGACTCATCTTTGGACTTTACCGTTCAGAAGTCTAGAATTGCTGTGAAGAATCCCCTAGTTCGGCCACCTAAAGACCCCAGAAAGCTCCTTTACATGGTCTCGGTCGAACCCCTTCCTCCACAGCCTCCAGCACGTGCTCAGAAAGCTGACGTCTCTGCTCCAGTTAAAGGGGTGATTGGATTTAAACTCCCAGGTATTTACCTTAATAAAACCGTAATTTAAAAAAGGGCATTTAATTTTTAGTAGTACATTAAATCCATTATATCTTTTTTTTAGGATTGGGTGCAGGGCTGCCGGCCCTGAGAAAAACTGAGTTTGGGAAGAAAGCGAGAGAAGGAGAAGAAGCAGAGCGCACACTACATCCACAGGTACATAACACTAACTAGGCGAGTCCTCAAAGAAACATGGCAATGTATTTGAGTATTATACTCCAAAAATATTTTAATATTATATTTGAATTGCTTGCATATACATTTTCCACCCATTTGGATGACACAGTTTTAACTGAAACTTAATCTGATGCATATTTGTCGATCATACATAAATGAAACATGTATGCAATATTTCTGCATGCAAAAAAATGGCTGGCTGTGGAATAAACAATATTCAGTTAGTTAAAATAAATGAGATTGAAAGAAATTGGATTTATGGATGTTAAATGTATAAACCTGGCTATTGTGTATTTAAAACACATTCAGTTTATTAATACTATTACGGAAATCTTACCTGTTTAATTTATGTATGACTGACAAATATGCATAATATTAGTTTTTCATAATTATTTGTTATTCATTAAAGGGTTACTTCAGCGATTAGCATTAAGCTTTGTATCAGTAGAAACCCAGTAGTATATTCGAATTATCATACTTTCCCCCCTCATATGACCCTGAGACGAGAATTATGTATTTTATTTCTGGAAAAATTCCTCCGATGACACAAATATCGTAATTTTGCATCATTGGAGGAGTTTTTGTCCAGAGGCTAAAGACTACAGCCAGCAGTGGGCGCTGTTTCCACATGTTTTCAACATCACACTCACAGCACTCGGCTCGGGGAGCTGCGGAGATTCATGTAAACGGAGCGGTGGAGAGCAAAGTGAGTGTTTTAACTTTTCAAATGAATTCCTATGAAAGTTAAGCTTCCAAAGACATGAACTGAACATGCGCCAGACTGAACACACGCTGTGAATGCAGCCACGAATCCCGTGATTACCTCAGCCAATGTGATGAATGTAATCCGACTCCTGCTCCGTTTGTGCCGTGACGCCCGTGACATTCATTCGACTCACTCATAATATATTGAGCAGACACGTTCAGTTTTTAATTGTAGTGTCTCTAACTGAACTGATTTTATGAAAATGAATGCGGTGGGCAAGTAAACCAGGAAGCCGTGCCTAGAGCAGCCTCGGGCAGCGAAGTGCATTCTGGGAATTGTTGTCTTTCATCCCCATGAGACAAAAATACATTTTCTGTGTTTTCTCAGTCTAGAAGGCACCAAATTCAAAAATAGTTTCACATTTCTTCTACATAAATGAATGAGTTTAAATACAGATTCATCTTCCCAGCGCTGAAGTACCCCTTTAAATTTTTCTCTAAATGGGTGGGCATTTTATTTACAATTCAATTACATAAATCTAATGCCGTTACCATGTCTTGAACATTGGGGCAAGTTTTTTGTTTTGTTTTTGAAGGGAGGAGGTGTCTTTTTAAGTAATTGTCTTTAAAAGTAATTAAGTAATTAATGGATTAAAAGGGATTTATGGGAATAAAGAAATAAGACTGGTCAAATACGTTTCTGGTCAATTATAGTCTATATATTGGTGAAGTAATCCATTTAAACTCTTTGCAAATAATATTTTACTTAAAAATATGCACACATCCACTCTTGTTTGTATGTCTAATATGTCAAAAATGTGTAAACAAAAAAAAAAACATTGGCCATTTTCAATTATTGGGGTGTTGTATCAAGGTAGCTATTTTTGGTGTACATGTGTAGTGGTATAACTGTGTCTTTCTCAGCAAAAGGCAGTTGCAGTAACAGAGGATCCTGTCAAACAAGAGCAAGCGTCAGCTAAACCCAAATGGACACCCCCGAAGCATCCTGGGTATGGCCTGAAATATCACCCTGAATTCTTCATTTTATGTTGTTCACAAATAAAACACTAACTTTATTGTTTTGTGCAGCATGGGGGGTCCACTGATGATGGCAGAACTCAAAAACAAGCTCATGAAGCCTAAGGAGTGATACATTTCATCACATTTTCATATGCCTTCTCCACCTGTTTCTGTTTTTCAGTTATTGTCGTATTCAAGCACTATGCAGCCTGGTAAATATTGTAGGAATTATTCCATTGCACAAGTACGTAGCTGTAGCACATTTACTTTTACTTCAGTTATTTTGTTGCATTTTTATTAACAGTTTAACTGAGCTTATTATAAGTCTTAATTTGTGTCTGTATTTATTTATATTTGAAAGAAAAATACGTATGAAGAAAAACTGTTGTATGCTAAATATCAATAAACTTTTTTGCACCTTTTCATTTCAGTACTTCAATACATACAAGTTTCTGTAACTGTAGTACAAAAAAATGTCAGTCCTTATTATTAGGTGGCAGCAGAGAGCCGGCGGCGGTCATGTATGTCTGTTTGCCACTAGAGGGCAGAGGAGAGCCGCTGGCTGTCACATCACTCCGCCACTAGAGGGCAGAGGAGAGCTGCTAGCTGTCATATCACTCCGCCACTAGAGGGCAGAGGAGAGCCGCTGGCTGTCATATCACTCCGCCACTAGAGGGCAGAGGAGAGCCGCTAGCTGTCATATCACTCCGCCACTAGAGGGCAGAGGAGAGCCGCTGGCTGTCATATCACTCCGCCACTAGAGGGCAGAGGAGAGCCGCTAGCTGTCATATCACTCCGCCACTAGAGGGCAGAGGAGAGCCGCTGGCTGTCATATCACTCCGCCACTAGAGGGCAGAGGAGAGTAGATTTAAAAATTTTCTTTTTATTTAATGTACTTCATTGGTGTGACTTTGTTTACATGCATTTAACCAAATCATTATACACAAAACAAGTAATGAGAAAGGGACGAAATGTACTATATAACAAATAAATTAAACAGTATAAGAATAATGTGCGAAGCATAGACTGTAAAAATTTATGGATGTAGTGTACGTTACGTCACCCATAGGATTTTGCAGAGCAGTTCTGAAGCGTAAAGTAGGGATGAGCTGGCCGTTAGCAGCTCGTCACCGCGCGTCACTCCCGGGTAACAGAAAATGGGCAAAGAAGCGGGACGTGGGCGGAGCTGATGTGACGTAATTACTAACAGACATCAGATAAATGGCTATCCACCTGTCACTCAAAGTGGCACACCCTCTTTCTATAATGTAAAAGAATGAGTTAGAAAAAAATTCACCCCATCACAGTCGTCATGAAGGGCAAAATTAGCCGTTTAGACCAAAACTAGAATGTGTACCAGGCCGTAAACATGTTTTATTCTGCTGTAAAGTTGGCCATTTTAACATGGGGCTCGATGAGATTCTACTCCTTAAATATATATATATATATATAATCAAAGCATGAAGGACAAAAAATACTTTAATATGTGTACAATTATGTTCTTTGATTATATCGACCAAGGCATAGGTTGGTTTTTGAGGGGATGCTGCTGAGAAATTAATTTAGCTAGAATGAAAGTCGCTGGCTGTCAAATACATCACTCCGCCACTAGAGGGCAGCAGAGAGTCGCTGGCTGTCAAATACATCACTCCGCCACTAGAGGGCAGCAGAGAGTCGCTGGCTGTCAAATACATCACTCCGCCACTAGAGGGCAGCAGAGAGTCGCTGGCTGTCAAATACATCACTGCGCCACTAGAGGGCAGCAGAGAGTCGTTGGCTGTCAAATACATCACTCCGCCACTAGATGGCAGCAGAGAGTCGTTGGCTGTCAAATACATCACTCCGCCACTAGAGGGCAGCAGAGAGTCGTTGGCTGTCAAATACATCACTCCGCCACTAGAGGGCAGCAGAGAGTCGTTGGCTGTCAAATACATCACTCCGCCACTAGAGGGCAGCAGAGAGTCGTTGGCTGTCAAATACATCACTCCGCCACTAGAGGGCAGCAGAGAGTCGTTGGCTGTCAAATACATCACTCCGCCACTAGATGGCAGCAGAGAGTCGCTGGCTGTCAAATACATCACTCCGCCACTAGAGGGCAGCAGAGAGTCGCTGGCTGTCAAATACATCACTCCGCCACTAGAGGGCAGCAGAGAGTCGCTGGCTGTCAAATACATCCGCCACCAGAGGGCAGCAGAGAGTCGCTGGCTGTCAAATACATCACTCCGCCACTAGATGGCAGCAGAGAGTCGTTGGCTGTCAAATACATCACTCCGCCACTAGAGGGCAGCAGAGAGTCGCTGGCTGTCAAATACATCACTCCGCCACTAGATGGCAGCAGAGAGTCGCTGGCTGTCAAATACATCACTCCGCCACTAGAGGGCAGCAGAGAGTCGCTGGCTGTCAAATACATCACTCCGCCACTAGATGGCAGCAGAGAGTCATTAGCTCTCATATATGTCGGTACGCCACTAGAGGGCAGCAGTGAAGCCGATTTCCGTCATATATTACTCCGCCACTAGAGGGCAGCAGAGAGTCGTTGGCTGTCATTAATGTCGGTACGCCACTAGAGGGCAGCAGAGAGTCGTTGGCTGTCATATATGTCGGTACGCCACTAGAGGGCAGCAGAGAGTCGTTGGCTGTCATATATGTCGGTACGCCACTAGGAGCAGTAGACGTCACATATGTTTAGCTTTCCAAAAGGGAGGCGCTTGACGCCGGTAGAGGGTGGTGGAAGAAAAAGACCGACGAACCGGGTGGAAGCCCTAAAAAGCGAACTGACGTTAGACTCGTTAGATTGCTCTATTTTGTACAGGTCTGTTCGGAGCGATTAAAGGTAGGTGCCCCTCGTATGTTTCTTGAACTCTGTTGTTGTTTAAGCGGTAAAGAAGCACAAACTGGCCGTGTATTTGAGCAGATGTCTAGGCAGATGAGCTCATTTTTTCAGGCCTTTAGCTGCTCAGGCTAGTTAGCTCCGCTAATTCCGGATTGATTCGCCAGTGGCTGGAAATTTAGCTCGAGTTTGACATTGGGACATCGGTTATGACTAATAATGATCGGTGGAGTGTGTATCATATTTGTCTAGAAGTTATTTAATTCATCGGTGAGTTTTCAGGAAAGTTGTGCCAGTCTAATTCGCCGTCACGTTGAGTAAGCGAACCGAGCTAAGTAGTTATTACATATTATGCAGACCTTTAAATATTTTCTACAACGTATTGGAATAGAAAGGCTTTTGAGATATTAAAATAATGTTTTGGCTTTTATTTTAAACAGAGCTGTGGTAACGCTCGGCTAATGTACAAACCAAACTGAACTGTCATCCCATTAAGATTTAAATGTACCAGTTTTAGATCAGTTTGATTAAGGTCGTGTGTGGCTGTGAAATGAGAACTTGTTTAACTTGAGTTGTGCTGCATATTCAGCAGGTTTCATCTCATCGAAGTACACAGATTCTACCCGTTTTCAGAAGGCCTGTTTCTTTAAAAAAAAGCAATAACTTAACATTAAAATGACTGTATACTAAAACACTACACAAACTGTTTTGTTGTTTTTTTTCTTCTTCATTGCGTCATAATGTGAGGTCAGTTGCGTTGACTATTGTTTTACTCGTGGTTATGTAAGCCAATTAAAGCTTCAACACTTAAAGGGATAGTTCACACCAAAAATGAAAATCACCCTATGATTTACACCCACTTAAGTAATCGTAGGTGTGTATATGACATTCTTCTTACAGATGAAAACAATCTGAGTTATATTAAAACAAATTCCTGGCTCTTCCAAGCTTTATAATGGAAGGTCCGTAAAAGTGCATCCATCCATCATAAAAGTGCTCCACACGGCTCAGGGGGGGCGAGGGGGTTATTAAAGGCATAGGGACTCAATGAGTTTGTTTAAGGAAAATATCCATATTTCGAATGTTACAAATTGTAATCTATAACTTCTGCTAGCTGTCGTACACGCGTTCACGAGAGACTGGCGGTTTAGCGTATTACGTATGCTAGTTCTCATGAGAACCAAGTTTTGTTTTGCTCTATCCTCTGCGCCACATTCTTCACATGAACTTAAGCTTCGCATGTGTCCTACGTAATGGGCTGGAACGTGTCCCTTGTGAACGCACGTACGACAGTTAGTGGAAGTTAGACATTACAGTTTGAAGTATTTTTTAATATAACTGATTGTATTTATCTGAAAGAAGAATGTCATGTACACCTATTATCACCACACAGAATGGAAAAATAACTGTTAGTCAGACAGGTTTTGAAACCGCCCCCCGTTTGCTATTGGTTGAGCAAGCAAGTTAGCCCGCCTCCAACGCACGTGTTTGGTTAAAGCAATAGCTCGCAAGAGTTTAAAACCGACCTACTTAATTATACGTTTCTTTTTAATAATAATATATTATTAATACTTTTTTAAGCATTTTCTTTTGTAAAATAAACATTCTCAACCAACATCTTTAAATCAGTAGCTTTATATATCTCCATTTTTATTTCAATTGTCATTTGCAGTGCTTTATGGGATTGAAGTGCTTTCCTTCATCTATCCTAAATACCCAATTAAAATCTCCAAAAACCACTAGAACAATGTTATATATTTTGTTGACTCATGTACTTTATCCCAAATTTTTCCAAGAACTTTTTAATCCAGAGAAATAAGCAATTTTAACCAGGACACGGACTATGTCCGTGCTTCACCTATCAATGACATCATACCCGTGTTACCCTCGATCTCCGGGGTTTTTTTTGTAGTAACCATGGAAAGACTCTTTAATATATCATGTGTTTTATTAGACAGGTGAGCAACTGTCTGGATACTTTTATAGACAGAAAACTAATCATTGTTCTCCAGCTCAACACAGTTAGTCTGATTGTTTAAATCTGACGAGTGCCATGTTTTACCATGTCTAATATGATCTCACTCACTGCATTGTGAACAAGTGTAGCATTATAACAACTTTCAACACACTCAAATGAGTGTAATATATTAAAACAGCGCTGCGTTACTCCACATACACATGAGCAGAAGAAGCGGAAGCGCTCGTCTGTGACAGGATAAAAGCTCAGCGAAATCAGGGCGTGATCAAGCTACGGATTTGTTTTGAATAAGCGACCTCTAGTGGTGAAAGTACATATTGTGGCTTTAATCCGTTAAATGAACAGTCTTGCAAACTTTTTGCTCAAAGTTTATAATGTTGTGATCCTCCTCGTAGCTGGTTGGGTTCATGGCTTATAGCTTTTAAAATTAAGACTTTTGATTACTTCTGGAACCAAGGCCATTAAAAAAGCTTCTGTTAATATATTTTAATAATTGTCACAGATCTACATGATTGTTAAATTAATTTATGAATTTAGTTGTGTTTTCTTCACTGGAATAGGAGAACTAATATAGTATGATTAATGTTGACCTTAATAAAAAGTCTTTCCTGTTCTGTTTTCTTTACTCTGAACAGGTTGTTGTGCCCAGATTCGTCCCGCCACCTCTCCACGTCTCTTCATCTGGTGTGAGTGTGTGTGTTTGCATGTGTCTGTGTTTGGATTGCACAGAGAGACACTGTTAGTACTACAGTAGCTGTATTCACTGGTTTCGTGAGGGGGAAACAGCTAGACGGTCTCTCAGCGATCCGCCATGGGTGACATGAGTGATCTGGACAGACAGATCGACCAGCTGAGGAGGTGTGAGCTCATCAAGGAAAATGAGGTCAAAGCCCTGTGTGCCAAAGCCAGGTGATTACAACCAGTAGAAAACAAATCAGTCGCTTTAAAAAGCCTTTTAATGCTGATCATATGTTCATACAACTGTGTGTGTGTGTGTGTGTGTGTGTGTGTGTGTGTGTGTGTGTGTGTGTGTGTGTGTGTGTGTGTGTGTGTGTGTGTGTGTGTGTGTGTGTGTGTGTGTGTGTGTGTGTGTGTGTGTGTGTGTGTGTGTGTGTGTGTGTGTGTGTGTGTGTGTGTGTGTGTTTCCAGAGAGATTCTTGTAGAAGAGAGTAACGTACAGAGGGTGGACTCTCCAGTAACAGTAAGTATCTGCAAACGGAGGAACTTAGAGGAGCTTTTGGGAACACTTTACAGTGAAGTTCCTTTTGTTAACATGAACTAACACTGAAAAGTACTTCTAAGGCATTTATTAATGTTGATTTCAACATTTACTAATACATTATTAAACTCAAGATTTGATACGGTCACATGACTATAACAAAGTATTGCTCATTGTAAACTTTAGTTAATGCATTAACTAATGGGACCTTATTGTAGTTTTACTAAGCTTAATTCTGCAAAAGAAGATATTTTGTTGGTATCCAAAATGTTTTGGTGTCTTATGATTTTTACAAAACAAAAACACAGATATTTCTCAAGATATAATCTTTAATGTTCCACAGAAAAAAGACATGTCTTCAAGATTAAAAATAATAAACGATTCCTTTGATCATATACAGTATATGAGCGGTAAATAGCTTTTTCTTCTCTTCAGGTATGTGGTGACATCCATGGACAGTTTTATGACCTGAAGGAATTGTTTAGGGTAAGTCCAAAAAATGTTTTATGAAAAGTAAATGCAAAATGATAAAGCAATGCATTTTTTTAGCCAATGGGCATTGATTCACACTGAATGTCGGAATCAGTTGTATTTGCATATTTATTTGCATACAGCTTTAAAGAAAATCCTGATGTTATTGTTAATATCTTAAACCGATTTGAGACCGTGCAGACAGTTTGCGTAAAACAGCACATGTGCAAGAAAGACAGAAGAGACCAATTGTACTGCATGTGTATCGAACTTGGCCATCCGTGGTTGAGTATGCTTTAAAAGCAATGAGGAAACGACTGCGCGCAAGATGTGTCTGAATGAAGTAAATGAAGAATACCCGGTCCTGATAGAGCTGGGGATAATATAGTTCAGGGTTTCCCAATTCCAGTCCTCATGCCTCTCTGCTCTGCACATTTTGTATGTCTGTCTTATCTGACCCACCTGTTTCAGATCATCAGTTTGTTTAGCTCGATGAACTCGGGTGCGTTCCGATTGACAAAGGTCCCTACAAAGAGGTCACTGTTCTCTACTCGGAGCGTGGTATATCTGTTAAAGTTCACTTCATTTGACAGGGGAACCAAAATGCTTGCAGATGTCGCAAATTATATTTTGATAATGTGCAAGTTAAAATTTAACACAGGCGCAATTGGTGTGAGTAAAATAATTACACCCAAGGCAAAAATACTTTAGTAATGTTTTCTTTTCAATTTATGCTTGTTTGGAGCAATGTTAAGATTAAAATATTTTGCAAATATCAAGCGAAACCAGCATATATAAATCAAGAGAACTATTCATCATCATGCAAGGTCATTATGGTTAATATAAAAAAAGGATCCAACTAAATTATAAGTCGTGTGACCAACTGAGAAAGTTAGTCGCTCCAGAGCGACCAGTGGGAAGAATGAGTCTAGAGCCCTGCTTGATAAATTGCGTTCATTTGCAACACCCTGCAGTGTCATCAAACACAGACAAAACGCAAGTCACACAACTGTGGCTGTGTGACTATGCTTTCGGAGCATGCATTCCAAGACAGGAAGCTACCAAGGCATGTCCAATGTTAGCTTTACTTCATGTCTCCTGAGATACCATCATCTGATGGATTTTTGAAGGCCGCATAGATGTATCCTTTAATATCCCACAATCCTGTGCGTTTCATTCTGTGACAGTTGAGCTAGAAAAAATAAAGATGTCTGAAAGCTGCAGTTAGTGGTCAGTTTGTGTGTAAATGCACGTTTTAATCGTTTTCCACTTCTGATGTCATTAAATATTAATTATTAAATGTTTGCTTAGTTTTCACCTCTGCTGTAGATCATTAAACCGTTGAGCTGCCTCAGAAGTCTGTCCGAAATCAGTTTGGTGAGGTACCTTCATGTGCAAACCCTGCCTAATCAGGCAATGACCTTGTAGGCAGCATTTGCACAAGTCAGCTGTTTTCAGATGCAGCCTGTGTTTGTGCAGCTCAAGATACTGAGGCGCGTGGTGTTTCTTTACAAAGTGACATCGCCAACTACTGGCCTGGCAGCAGAATACAGCTTTTTTTTGTCGTTTTCACTGATCTGTGTGAATCGGATCGCTTTGACACCATTGTCGTCTGTACATGAAACATACATATATATTTTATTTAGTACATCATTGTAGTGTAGACGAGACGTACTCTTAATTTCAAATCAGTGCTAGATGTGTTATTGAGCTGCATATTTTGGAAACAAGCGTACTGGTTATTTAACTAGCATATACTGACTAATCTATTAGTATTTGGTTGTGCCCCTATTAGGCTATTTTAAAGTTTCTGAATTTATTTTAAGGTCTCCAACAACATGTTTTTCATGCATCAAAGTTCAAAAAACACTTTGGACATCACCACAATGTTCAATGATTCTCATCATTGATGAATCAGTCTCTCTAAATCCCTCCCTGCGTGAGCCTACTCTGCTCTGATTGGTCAGTTGGCCCAGTCTGTTGTGATTGGTCTACCGCTTAGAGTGCACATCGGAAACAAACGCCCATTACCATAAATGAACTTCAGCTCACGAGGCTTTCTCAAACCTCAGCGATTGTACACACTGTAAAGGCAGTAATGATGAGGTTGATTTTCCCATGTCAATCGGAGCGCCACTCTGATCCTCAATCACAAGGATTTCTTGAGCACGTTTCTCAGTGATATACTACTTATTTTTAGGTTCATTGTGAGATGTTGCAACTAATCCTATAAAGTGTGTCCATCAACAAGCCCATGTGTGTGTTTCTAATTTATTGCTGTACATATGCAGGAACTGTATCAATAACAGCGCGTATGTTAGCTGAGGAATAACTTGAGTGATAACTTACATTTTGCAAAACAAATCTTGCTCCATCCTTCATATTTACTCAAAGTATTAAGAACGGTAGACAATCTGCATTAACAGACAAAGTTTAAGGTAATAGTGGCCCACAGCTGATTAGCAATAACTATTTCAGTAAGACAGAAATAACATGAGTTAGCCGGATACTTACACAATATAAAACCCAAAACATATTTTGCATTATACATATTTTTATAACACCTGGTAGAAAATATATACATCAATAATTAATCATACATACAGGTTTCTGGGGAGCAGCTGGTCCAAATAAACTGAGCATTGACCCATCTTTCAGGAGCAAGCGTTTTGCAAATCCTGCGTTGAACTGAGATTTGAGAAGCAGTCGTCAGTAAAATGGTGTGTTTATGGGCTGGTCAAGTTATTTGCAACTGGACAATGTACAACTTAGGTAGGCATTATGCAAGTGTATTCTCTAGTGGCGTAGAACCGTAACACAGTGGGATTTTAAATACCAACGACTCAATAACTGCACATTTGACTTTGCAGAACGTTTACATTCACAAACAGCTGTATTATACACTGCATGAAATGGAATATCCGGGAAAAAAACATAATGGGGTACTTTAATAAATTGGTGTTTAAAAATCTGTTCTCCTTCAGGTGGGAGGCGACGTTCCAGAAACAAACTACCTCTTTATGGGAGATTTTGTGGACAGAGGCTTTTACAGTGTTGAGACCTTTCTGCTACTTCTTGCCCTCAAGGTACTGTCATTGTGTTATTCATAAAACGTCTGTAATGAGATGTGATGTTTGTTATAAATGGACATAATTAATGGATGGCTCCTCACAGGTGCGTTATCCAGACAGAATCACCTTAATTCGGGGAAATCACGAGTCCAGACAGATCACACAGGTGTACGGCTTTTACGATGAGTGTTTAAGAAAATACGGTTCAGTCACGGTATGGAGGTACTGCACAGAGATCTTCGACTACCTATCCCTCTCCGCCATCATCGACGGCAAAGTGAGTCTTTTTTGTTAGTTAAAGGAACACCATTTTTAGAAATAGGGCTTATTCAACATCTTTCCTACATTTAGATATGTGGGCAAATGCAGTTTTAGTTTGGCAGTGTCGCCGCTAGCTTAGCTTAGCATAATGAATGGATTTACTTCTTGTGGCCTGCGTATTCACAACAAATACAAATAACAATGCAGATTAAGACTAGGCGATTTCCTAGGCAGATATTAACTTGGGAATATATTATGGGGAAGCACTGCTACTTGAAATCTACAATTTCCATAGTTTGGGGATTTCATGTGTGATATCTCTGCACCCAAGTAGCAGTGCTTCGCCTGTGCTTCCCCATAATATAGTAGCACCTAATAATTAGGTGGGGGGTTTTTTTGGATCACTTTTACTCGGGACATGCTAGCTGGCTACATAGGATTCCATTCATTATGCTAAGCTAAGCTAGCGGCGATCCTGCCAAACTAAAACAATGCATGCACTGAGACAAAAAAGCATTTGCCCACATATCTAAATGTAGGAATTGAATAAGCCATATTTCTAAAAACGGTGGTGTGTTCCTTTTAAAGGGATTGTTCAACCAAAAAATGAAAATGGCAGAATTAATTTTTTGGGGTAAACTAGCCCTTTAACAAGGTTCCACTTGTTTCCTCAACACTGGCCTGACTTGGATTTCTTTTTCATCTTGCGACCCCACAGATCTTCTGTGTACACGGAGGCCTGTCGCCCTCAATCCAGACTCTAGACCAGATCAGAACCATCGACAGGAAACAGGAAGTGCCTCATGACGGGCCCATGTGTGATCTTTTGTGGTCTGATCCTGAAGGTAATTCTGATTTCTGGAATACCACAGAGATGGTCTCCATCATCAGGATCTCATTGTATGAATGTGTCCCCTGTCTGAATCAGACACCACCGGCTGGGGCGTTAGTCCGCGAGGAGCTGGATATCTGTTCGGGAGCGACGTCGTGGCCCAGTTCAACGCCGCCAACGACATTGACATGATTTGCAGGGCACACCAGCTTGTCATGGAAGGTTACAAGTGGCACTTCAACGAGACCGTTCTCACTGTGTGGTCCGCTCCGAACTACTGCTACAGGTGGGGGTTATTTTTTCATAAAATTAAAAGTATAGTCATTGTTACTGGAAACAATTATTTTTAGTATCCAAGTTACCATTATTGTTTTTTTTTTGTTTGTTTAGTGTATTATATTTTTATTTTAGTTCGTTTTTTTTATTCATTTTCTTTTTCTAAATTTGTCAATTTAATAAAATGTTAGTTTTGTTAGTACATCAAGTTAAAGGTACACTATGTAGGATTTTTGCAGTCAAATATTCAAAAAACACCAGGCTAGTGTTACATATTTTGTTCAGTTGAGTTCTTACAATATCCCAACTGTTTTCAACTATTTGTAAATTGTGAGAAAATCGCTATTTTTACCAATGAACCGGGATTGCCTGTCAATAGCGTCATATCTGCGTTACCCTCGTTTCCGGTTTTATTTTGCAGAAAAGCTTTACTCTCACTGGAGTGTGAACAAGTGTCATAGCAGCCTCCAAGCGAACGCACAGAGTAACGTCATAACATCATTTTAAACACACTTAAAAGACTTAAAAAACTTAAATCTAATATAATAAACAGAGCTGCGTTACCTCATTCTCATGACCGGAAAAAAGCGGAGATTGCGCCGGCGACTCTGTCCCGTCATAATAAAAGTCCCGTTGCTCGCGAGCCGTGTGTTGTGTAACAATCGCTCCAGAGGCCTCGCTCCGCTCCACAGGACTCGCCCCTGCTCTGCTTCATACTACAGAAACGTTAATAATCAATCCATGAACATGATTTTTCCCCGAGTCCTGTCCCGATTCTTCCCCACCTGCTGTGAGGTGAAGATCACATGTCCCAAGATTCTGCGCTCAAACTTGACGTCATCAAACTACGCCTTTATTTTGAACAGGCGCCCTCTAGCGGACGGAAAAGCTGCATAGTGCACCTTTAAACTAAATGAAAATGAGACATTTCCGTGGCAACTGAATGAAATAAAATACTTTATTTACTGTATTTAATTTAAGTTTAATTTTATTCCAAAAAAAAAAGTTATGGTTAATTTATATGATCAAGTTAATTTGGAAATGAACCAGGTACTGTGACTTATAATTAAAGATTAATATTCATAAAGAATCATTTTTATATAAGAATAATATAAACATAATTTAGTTGTAAATGGTAATGATTGGTATTTTTTTAACAGTGCCATGCATTTTCCTCTGTCATAGATGTGGTAATGTGGCGGCAATCCTAGAGCTTGACGAGCACCTGCAGAAAGAATTCATCATATTTGAAGCTGCACCACAAGAAACGAGAGGCATTCCCTCCAAAAAGCCAGTCGCTGACTACTTCCTGTGAGCTTCCTGTGTCCTTAGGATGCAAGCACTCTCAACAGGAAGTGGTGCCCTGTGTGTACTTGTATTTCTGTTTCCCTTTCCCTGCCCAACTGTCTTAATTGTGCTTTTGTTTTGTTTTTGTTTTTTTTTACTTTCTCTGTAATATTCCTCTTTTTTTCTACTTTCCATCCACTTTCACATTCTTTCACTTTGCCATCAAGACACACATTGGCATTATATTCTCACTGCTGTGAAATCCCTCGCTCTCAGACTCATTGTATGCTGTAGATGTAGACGTTTATTATGTATGTGAATAGCAGTAGGGGAAGGTGGAAGGTGGCGGTTCACGTGTTCCTCAGAAAGCTGCGGCAGGTTAAAACAGGTTGATGGACATTTTATATTTTTCTTAATTTTCTTTCTGTATATTCTCTTCTCACGCAAGTTGTAAAGGTGTAAGAGAATGGGTATGACATGTTCCCTGCTTTGATTTTTAGTTTACAGTCATCTGTTTTCACCGCAGTTTCACAGCTTTTGAGTTTTGTGAAGGAAACTACTGCAGATGCTGAGCTCCCAACTCTGCAGTAATATATATATGGACATTAACGACACTGGAAAACATGAACGCGACACACAAACCAAACTGGATTTAGAAAATGTGCTTTTTCCCTCTTGACTGTTCTCTCTATAGGACTTATTGTTGATTTTTATTTTTAATTTGTGAAAATAAAATGTACTTTTGTATGAATTTAAGATGTGATTTTTCTGGTTTTCTTCATCTATTTCTCAGATGTTGTGCCTGATCAACTCATTTCATCCACTTATCAAATATTTTTATAATTAAAAAGTGAAGTTTGGGATCACTAAGATTTTTTTTTCTGGTAATACTTTTAATCAGAATGGATGCATGAAATTGATTTAAAGTGACAGAAAAGACATGTTAAAAAGATTTGTTTTAAATCAATGCTGTTTCTTTGAACTTAATTTGCGTTCGCGCCATGACAGCACGTGACGTACTACTCGGACTCGGTTCACGAACTCGGAATTATGCTTTTAAAGGCTCGTTCACTAATCGTTTCTTAATATAAAAGCATAGCAGATTTCACACCACAAGTATAACGATATAAAGAAACGATATCGTCGGAATCATTTTCAGAACGATTTTATCCAGCTGATGAACGATAAAAACATAACAGCCAATCAGAATCCATCCAATGTTTATTATTCCCATAATGTTGCCTTCACGTGCTATCGAAAATGTCATACTTCACACTTCTAAAGTGTTTTTTTAACACTAAGGAAACTAGTTTAAACGATAATTCCGATTGCACGTGAAGCAACATAACGCTCAACTCAGTCGTCACGTGGTACACATTGTTAATTTACAAGTTGTAAATACGATTGATCAAAGAATCCTGAAATAAAAGCATCTGTTTCCACAAAGATTAAGCAGCACAACTTTGAAATGTTTCTTGAGAACTAATTATAAATATAAATATCAGGTAATAAAACCGTTTTTAAAATTAGAAAATATTTTGCCGTGTAGTTCTGCTCCAGGCCACCCGGTCGCGGTAGAGTATGTGACCTGTAGGTTTGGCGCGCCTCTATCGCTTCCCCTCTCTCTCTGGAAGTAACCGACAGGTCTCTGACGCACGCCGTCAATTGTGCTGACAAAATTGCAAATCTGGATCTAAAATATACACCAAGGGAACTCACAAACGAGGAATCTTACGTTTACAGCAGATAACAGGTACGTCAGTCGCGGGATCTGTCGGTTCTGTAGGACTTACACATGCAGTTATGGCCCCGGTAGGCCTGAAACCGCCGGTCGCGGCACGTTTTCGTCGATGCCTACATGATAGCTGATGTAACTACGCTGTAAGCATTTATTATGCGTCACATATGTTTCCATTTAAACCAAAGGCCGTTTTGGTTATAGTTCATTTCCATTAATTCTCCGAACATTGGTATTTTATCAGTTGTGAACGAGTGAGGTGAGTCCAGTTCATTCATCAGCAAATGGAGCAGTTGCCACTAGCTCAGGATTACAGCTTTTATCACATTTATTTATTCTTTTTTTATTTTAGCAACTACACGAGGGTTTTATTTTAAACTTCCTAGTCATTTTCTAACGTATGCCATTAAACATGTAAATCGGTATGTATAAAATTATAGTAAGATAACTTTATTTTTCTCTTAGCTTATTGAATCTTCAGAGGAAATGTAAATAATTCTCTATAACGTTGTGTTTTGTATTATATTTGATACATCAGGTTTGTATGGCTTATATTGTATGGTAGTAGTAATAATATAGAGCTCATAACCTCTATATTGATATGACCAAAAAGTTCTGATGCTTGTGTTGTATAACAGACTACTTGCAAAAATGCATGTAAATATCAGTTGTCACTTTGTATCTCTCAATAATATGTGTTAGTAAGGTGATATTGAAATGCTTAGTGTTATATGATCAAAGCTGTGTAGTTTAAGTTATATTACAATCCAATACATTGATTTTGAGATGTGCAAATAAACCTTCATCAAAATACATATTTGATAATTTTTCTACAAAAGTGTACATTTAAGTTTTAATAACAATCATATATCAAATATGATGCTGTAGGATTTATAATAGGGTTAAACCACCGTTTTTAGAAATAATGCTTATTCATCATCTTTCCTACATTTAGATATGTGGGCAAATGCATTTTTGTCTCAGTGCATGCATTGTTTTAGTTTGGCAGGGTCGGCGCTAGCTTAGCTTAGCATAATGAATGGAATCCTATGTTGCCAGCTAGCATGTCCTGAGGAAAAGTGATCAAAAAAAAAAACACCCCACCTAATTACTTATTGTGGCCTCCGTATTCACAACGAGTACAAATAGCGATGCAGATTAAGACACAGGTGAAGCACTGCTACTTGGGCGCAGAGATATCACGCAACACATGAAATGTATGATGAAGGAAGTTGTTAGATTTTGAAAATCACCTAGTCTTAATCTGCATCACTATTTGTATTCGTTGTGAATACGCAGGCCACAAGAAGTAATTAGGTGGGTTTTTAGGTTTTTGGATCACTTTTACTTGGGACATCCTTGCTGGCAACATAGGATTCCATTCATTATGTTAAGCTAAGCTAGCGGCGACCCTGCCAAACTAAAACAATGCATGCACTGATACAAAAATGCCCACATATCTAAATGTAGGAAAACAGATGAATAAGCCCTATTTCCAAAAACGGTGGAGTGTTCCTTTAATTGCTTCTAAACAAAGCCTTGTAGGTTTGGGAAAGTATTGATCACTCTTATTTCTGTATTTCTCTTTTCAGTGTTAACAGCCGCCTGTTATGTCACGTTTTTTCGCCAAATCCGACAGTGAGTCGGAGGAATCCTCCTCCGGCGAGGAGATCACTCCCAAAGCGACCGGGGCTACTTTCAATAAGCAGTGAGTCTGTGTTTCTGTGTGGACCCTTTTCACAGACTACAAGCTACCTTTTTCTTTTAATCAACACCATACCTTGACTTAAAAAAAACAAACAATGATGCGAGCATGTTTCTATTACAACACCTAAGATTTGACTTATTCCTGAATTGCTGATGCCGGTAACTAAAGTGGTATAATATGGCTGATAACC
Organism: Gobiocypris rarus; assembly: GCA_023029165.1. NCBI lineage: Eukaryota > Metazoa > Chordata > Actinopteri > Cypriniformes > Gobionidae > Gobiocypris > Gobiocypris rarus. The sequence goes on along the minus strand of CM040920.1, from coordinate 4,118,491 downwards.
AGTTAAACGGCTGATAGCTTAAAATAAATATGAGGGGAAAAAAATTCCTTCTAATATTTAACTGTAAAAATGTTTTGTAATGTAGGAATACATTTCAGTTTTGTTCTGAAATAAATTAAAATACAAACAAATTATCTATAAGGTTTGTCACTTCTGACCACTAACTATTTTATTATTTTTATTTTTGTCAATAAATATATATATATATAAAATACTACATATATAAAATATGTAGATATGTAGATAATGTACAAGTAAGGATGAAAAATGTGCTAGCAATAAAATCTGATACTGATGATGACTATTAGAAAATAATGCAGATAATGATATCTCAGGTGTTTTTAAAAAGTTTAACACTTAATGTAAAACGGTTCTGAATTTTAATTGAAATGAACAGTTAACATGTAAATGTTTTGGTTTTATAAACTAAATTAAATTGCTGCACGTTTCACAGTTATTGATTAATCGTCTGATCGTGGTTATTCGATCGATTTGCAATATTTGAGAACTGCAATATTTGTGCAGTGTACATTTCGACTCTCGACTCTATCGTGGAGCTTTTTCTTTCCAATGTACAAATAGCACCTTAAAAATCAAGTTTGTCGTAGTCTCCTGTTCACCACTGTACAAGTTTACCAATCAATGATGATTTATGCTTCTGAGAAGCCAGGACATGTGAAAAGGGCTCTGTTATGTGATCAGTAGTGACTCTGCCGTTGTCTGTTTAGGTCCCTGTTGCTGAGTGATGATGAGGAGGACACCAAAAGAGTGGTACGCAGTGCCAAGGACAAGAGGTGAGCGCGAATGCCAACGCACAATGTCAGGACTTGAGAATCAAGGAGCATTCACACTGACCTCATTTATAAACGCATCAATGTCCGTTGCATTTCAGGTTTGAGGAGCTTACCAACTTTATCAAAACGATCCGCAATGCCATGAAGATCCGAGATATATCCAAATGTCTAGAGGAATTTGAGCAGTTGTGTCGAGCGTTCATCAAAAGCAAAGCCATCGTGGACAAAGAGGGTGTGCCGCAGTTCTACATCCGTCTGCTTGCTGATCTGGAGGACTATCTCAATCAGGTCTGTAATCATGCTGGAGCCAGCAGGCAATCTAAAGTCACATGATTAAAGGCATAGTTCACTCAAAAATGAAAATTGTCATTATTTACTCACCCCCAATAGAGTTTCTTTGTTCTTCTGAACACAAAAGAACACACTTTTAAAGAACCTCTGTAACCAATCATGCGCTCCACTGACTAGACTCCATTGTATTTTTCTTTCATACTATAGAAGTCATTGAGACCCATATTCGCCAAATGATGACACATTTTCATTTTTGGGTGAACTATCACTTTAATGCTTGTTCATGAGCAATCAACAGTGTTTGCTTTCATTATAGCTATGGGAGGACAAGGAGGGGAAGAAGAAAATGAACAAAACAACGCCAAAGCCTTGAGCACTCTGCGCCAGAAGATCCGCAAATACAACAGGGACTTCAAACAGAGATTGCCAGCTATAAAGAGGTACTGAACTGTAGCCCAAATGTTATTTGTATATGAGCATGTTTGTATTTTTACTGGGTTTCAGCAGGTGCTTAAGTCTTAAATCCAGTTTGATCAAATAAAAAGGCCATAAAAAGTCTGAGGAAGTCATGAGAATTAAGTACATTTGTCCCCTAAATGTTATTTTGTGTAATTAAGAAAGTTATTTATACCATATGCTTACATGTTATAATGTCTTGGTTTGGTTTTGCTGTCAGTCTCACGTTTGCTTTGTTTTTATTGCAGAACCCTGAGCAGTCAGCTGAAGAAGAGGAGGAGAAGGATGACATTGGCAGTGGTTAGCCTCCTTGTTTATCGTTGAGCTGTGGTCGATTGCCATAAAGTTGTATTATGGAAGACTGAATGGTGTGTCTGGAGTCTTATTGGTTTGCTCTTTCTTTGCTCGTGATGTGTAGGGTCGTCCTCGGAGAGTGATGATGATGATGATGACGATGATGTCACTGCCAAGAGCTTTATGAAGAAGAAGCCTCAAGAAGAGGAGAAGAAGGCACCAGAGGCCAGCAAGTTCCTCAAGGGCGCTGCTGTAAGTCCAAACAGTCAACATTTGTAAGACCATTTCAAAAAGTCACTATGGGGTAAATGATTGCGTGACCGCTGTAAATATGAACATGTTTTCACGATGCATCACTTTGTCTTTTTGTCAGGATGAAGAGTCGGACAGTGACGATGATGACGATAGTGAACAATGGGGCTCTGATTCAGTGGACAGCGGCAGTGAGAGTGAAGACAATGAAGGAACTGCAGCGTCACTGGCTGTGGTTTTCCTCAAAAAGTATGTGCTTCAACCTTCAAAGCTGTTAAAGGAACACTCCACCATTTTCAGAAATAGGGCTTATTCAACATCTTTCCTACATTTAGATATGTGGGCAAATGCATTTTAGTCTCAGTGCATGCATTGTTTTAGTTTGGCAGGGTTGCTGCTAGCTTAGCTTAGCATAATGAATGGAATCCTGTGTTGCCAGCTAGCATGTCCTGAGTAAAAGTGATCAAAAAAAAGTGATGTCGCTGGGCCTTGCAGTATTGACTCTGAGATGGACTAGGCGATTTCCTAGGCAGATATTAACTTGGGACTATATTATGGGGAAGCACTGCTACTACCTTTGTGGGATTTCATGTGTTGTGTGATATCTCTGCGGTCAAATAGCAGTGCTTCACCTGTGCTTCCCCATCTGCCTAGGAAATCGCCTATTCTTAATCTGCATCGATATTTGTACTCGTGAATACGCAGGCCACAAGAAGTAATTAGGTGGGTTTTTCTTTTTGGATCACTTTTACTCGGGACATGCTAGCTGGCAACAGGATTCCATTCATTATGCTAAGCTAAGCTAACGGCAACCCTGCCAAACTAAAACAATGCATGCAAAAATGCGTTTGCCCACATATCTATCTATATCCACATATTTGCCCACGAAACATGTTGAATAAGCCCTATTTCTAAAAATGGTGGAGTGTTGCTTTAAATATGTGTGTGATGATATGTATAGTCTGACAATGTCGTAATTATTATTTTAACGAAGTGCAAGTTGACATGTCTTGCTTTACAAAAACGACTTGAGAGTGCCTGATTTTATTCTAGATTTTATTTTATTCTCCGGCCAAGAACCGGAATCAGCCGATTTTCCGCATGCTTTTCCTGAACTGGTGACCGGCCGGTCAGTCTTGCGTCTTTTCCGATTCTGGTCCATTTTGTTGCCAGAGGCTCAGAAAACAACGTCAGCTGTGCGTTCTCACTCTTTTCTCCGATGGCGAAGTAAAACACACCTACCTCCTCTCACTCCCTCATCTCATTCGCTCCGGTAAAGTAGTTCTTGAATTCATCCTTCACCGCAAGTTTGATTGACAGGTGATCTGACCAATCACATCGCCGAATCTGCTGTTTTGTCCGACAAAGCAAAGACTTGAACTTGAAAAACGTATACTGATGTCTTTCCACGGTTGAAACATTTATTTTAGTGTTCATTCATGTTTATTTGATGCTTAGGGTAAGGGTTAGGTTTATCGTTGTGTTGTCAGTGTCCTCTTTGTTCCGCGTTGTATTTTCGCTACGTGAGAGCATGTGTGGTGTGAGAGCGCCACGGCTTGTCGGACATAGCAACAGTAACTGAAGGGAGCGGGTATTTGCGAACGGTCAATTTTGCATTGTACTTTGTGCTCACACCAAAAGGGCACTCGGCACTGATCTATATAAGTGGCGCAAACTTAGTCGCCTCTCAAACAGCTTGTGAGTCGCAAGTACCAAAATGAGTGGCTTACTTTAATTGTAAGCATTAAAGGTGCCATAGAATGAAACTTTCACTTTTTTTTGCATTTAGTTGGGTTTCTGCGTGCCTGCCAGCTCAGCTTAAAAAAAGAAAACATGCAGCCAGTTTGATATAAACTGTCTGAGTTTGAAAATGTGTCATTCGGTGACCTGTTTCAATTTGTTGCCGGTTTTGACGTAACTAGCTAGTTAATTGAATATGACCACCCCGAGCAACATACCGCCTCTTCCCAGCCTGTTTTGTACACAGATAGTGAAGGTGAAGCGGCTAACGAAGGTGCCTTTTGTGACGCGATCCTGCTGTGTGTTAAAGACTAAATGTAGTTTCCAAATAAAAACTTGACCAAAATCATTCTTTGGTTTTGTCAGGGGAAATTAAGATGAGCGTATGAGCAGTCATGTTCTTTTCGGACCACCTTCTGTATAAAACTTGTGCAAAAAGTGTCTTTTAAACTCTTCACTGAGACTTTACACTCACTTGTCCCCACAGAGCTCAAGATGGGGAGAAGCCGTTCGACAAGAAGAAGGAGGATAAAAAGAAGAGACATAAGAAAAAGGAGCGAGCAGAAGAGGAGGGCGAAGAAGAGGGTGAAGCAGAGGAAGGAGGATGGGAGAAGGTGAAGGGTGGGGTGCCGCTTGTGAAGGAGAAGCCCAAGATGTTCGCCAAAGGCACAGAGATCAATACTGCAGTGGTGATCAAGAAACTGCAGGAGATCCTGCAGGCCAGAGGAAAGAAAGGAACGGACAGGTATGAAAACATCATCAGTCTTTTGGTCAGTGGAGCTGCTAGACCCTTATGACAGTGTCCAAGTCAGTAATATTAGTATAATTGATCATTTTATGTGGTTGGCAAGGTTTCCGTTCATGATTACATTAATAAACTTTATTAAACTGTACTTTTTTGAAAATGATTGTGTATTCAAGAGAAATATAACTTTTTTGAGTTTTAAATAAGTGTTACATAAAATTAAGATTTGTTTGTGTTTTTAAAAGTAGTGTTTTCTGCTTACAGAGGCTGCATTTGTCCAATCAAAAACACAGTAAATGTAATATTTTGAAATATTATTAACATTTAAAGTAACTCTTTTCTATATTATGTTAAAATGTAATTTATTCCTGTGATCAAAACTGAATTTTCAGCATAATTCTTCCAGTCTTCTGTGTCACACAATCCTTCAGAAATCATTCTAATATTAGGATTTGTTTTGTAGAAACCGTGATAAATTTTCCCTCAGGATTCTTTTTAATAGAAAGAGAAGATTCTTTTATTCTTTTCTTTTCAAAGAATAGCTTTAATTTGAAATAGAAATCTTTTGTAACATTATAAATGTTTTGTTCTTACTTCTGATTAATTGAACTGATTAATAAATTCTTACTGACTCCAAACTTTTAGTAGAAAGGTAGTTTAGCTACTCTGCTTGTTTTTTAACATGGTAAATATGAACAGGCATAAACACAACAAAAATGTATTTGTTCCCTTGTCATGCAGAGCTGCCCAGATCGAGCTCCTTCACGCACTAGCTGGCATTTCTAATGAGAATAACCTCGGCGAAGGCATCCTCGTCAAGATAAAGTTCAACATCATCGCCTCCCTATACGACTACAACCCCAACCTGGCCGCCTTCATGAAGGTGAGAAGCTCTCTGATGGCATTAGTCATCAAGCATTTTCAGCTTATCACCTTTTATGCTATTATCCTATTTTTGCCTTTTCAGCTTTCTTTAGTGTGTAATGTTGCTCTTTGAGCATGAAAAAGTTCTGCAAAGTTACAAAGTCCCTCCAGCGGGAGTTATTCTCTATATCAGTGTCACTGTTTCACCTCCTTTGTAGTCTTGAGTTTTCTTCCGAGAACGAACATGGCACAATTTTCCTAATTTAATTAATTCCCTCCGAAGGCATATGCAAAATAAAGAGGTGTGCTATTTCTTAAACATGCTGCAAGACGTTGACCGATCACAACACTCTGGTCCAGCAGACCAATCAGAGTACACTAAGCTTTTAGGAATGAGGGACTTCATAGAAACCGGAACGAAACAGAGTGTTACTGACAGACTGGGAAGAGTTGCTGCAAAATATGTACGAAAATTAGTTGTTTTTTTTACTTTCAAGCATGCGAACTTATTCTTGTAGTAGAGTAGACCCAAAAAAACTAAATCTAGACTTTTAAGTGAGACTATAAAGGGCATAGGTCCTCTTTAACGCTGTAATATACTACACGACTTTCCGAATTGAAACATATTTGTGAACACTAGGCCTCATTCACTTGCGCCACAGAACCAGCAATGATGAAAGCCAACTGTGTTGTCGCCTGGGTCAGGGGAAAAAAAAGCTGCCTTCGGAGCCTGCGTGTAAATGAGACAACTGTCTATTTCTGCAGATATATTCATCATTCAAAAAGGGAAACCAACTCTGCAGATACGCAAACAAAGCAGTCGTGCTTACCGTTTTGAATATGAGTCCTGCTGATCACTTTCTTTATTCCACTCCGCTCACGTTAATATTAAAATATTCGTCAAGGTAAGATGACGTAAAATTATAACAGCCTTCTGTCTATATCGTTTTGTTTTGCTTTTATTCTTGTGCACTGACCAGTGTTGGGAACGTCACTTTAAAAAAGTAATTAGTTATGGTTACTAGTTACTTCTTACAAATAGTAACTGAGTTACATCATTATAAAAGTAGCTAATTACCAGGGAAAGTAACTACTGAGTTACTTTTGTTGTTGTTTTTTTTGTTTTTTTTACTTGGATGCCCCCAATATTAAATATGTTAAATGAATGAATTGGACATAAAATGTAATATGAAATAGACTAAAGTACATTAATGTACACAATTGTAATGTTGCTGTGGGGCAATATGAGAGACACCTTTCAAATTCAATACATTATTGTAAATATTACTATACTACTCCTTTGGTAGTGGAGCGTTATCACATGGGTTTTTATCCACTAATTTGGCAGCATGTGATGATCTGCGGTGCTTCATTAGATTAGAATTACTTTCCACCGACGTGGTTGCGCTTAAACTTCCAGTTTGCGAAAGCTAACTTTGAAGTGTGTGTGTGTGTGTGAATTCAATCTATCAACCTCAACCTTGTCTCCCACCCACCAATCATCAATTATGTGTTATTACCCCACCACCCAACAAGCATGCACGCACGCCCGCCCGCACACACACCAACCAGAAAAGAAAAACGTTGCAGGTCCGACACTCCGACTGACAGAGAGCTGTTCAGATGCAAACCTCTCCAGTCAGCTCAAATATAGTAACGCCGCGTTTTTTTCTCAGTAACGCTAACGGCGTTGTAACGGGAGAAACTGTCATTCGTTTGATTACTCGTTACTGAAAAAAAAATTCCGTTAGTAACGCCGTTTATTTATAACGCCGTTATTTCCATCACTGGCACTGACTCATTCAATAAGCTGAACTGCCAATCAGAGTTCCCTCTCTCACCGACGGCCCAATGGCCAATCGTCGGCTTGTTGTGTCCTGGGCATTACAGAGAAAAGACATGAGAATCACATATTAATAGACTTCAACAGAAGTCGCTCTGAACACGACAAACTTGTGCAGAAACATTCACCTCATTAGGTGCCACATGGCAGATAAACAATGCTCAAAATATCAAACATGCTCTATATCTGACTGGACATAATCATACTCTGAAGCTAAAAACAATCTTGAGCATGTGCACCTCATTCTCTACAAGAGTGTAAATCTGAGTAAAAGCTGTGTAGTGTATTCCAGCTTTTACATTATGTGCTGTTTCACCCTTCTTTAGGCCGATATGTGGAAGAAGTGTCTGGACTGCATTGATGAGCTGCTGGACATCCTGTTCAACAACACCAACATCTTCATTGGAGAAAACATCGCTGAGGACAGCGAGAACCTGGCCGTTTCTGACCAGGTTAGTATTACATGTCATGTGAACAGCATTTCATGCTAACCTTTGACCAATTACGAGTGTCATATAAATGTCATGTAAACAATAGTAGTAAACTAATATTTAGTATTGTATTATTTGGGTGTCATAATTTCTTCATTTTCATACTTCATCACAAACTTTTAAATCGCAGCCTTTGCGGTTGGATAATTGCACTAAGCCATGTTGCAATTTCGTTTTTATTTTGATTCGTTTTTGGAGTTTCATGTGAGGGAGAAAGATTTCCCCACACAGATTTCTCTTGTTCAAGTTGGTCACATGAATTCACCATGTTGAACATGTTGAACTCCGCTTGGTTTAAAAGTGACTTCTGTGCGAGCAGTGCTTCATACATCGCTACACTATTGACAATGGACCTTTTTTGCTTGTGAAATTTAGTTAAAGGGGTACTTCAGTCATTAATGTAGTAGAAATGTGAAATTATTTTTTAATTTGGTGCCTTCTAGACTGAGAGGACAGAATTTATTTTTGTCTCATGGGGATGAAAGAAAACCCCTCCCAGAATGCACTTGCTTCCCTGCCCTACAAGGCCACTCTAGGCACAGCTACTGGATTACGGGATCACTTGCCCACCACATTTATTTTCATAAAATCAGTTCAGTTAGAGACACTACAATTAAAAACTGAACGTGTCTGTTCGATATAATGTGAGTGAGCCGATTGAGTGTCACAGCACAAACGCAGCAGGAGTCTCCATCACATGAGCTGAGGGAATCACGGGATTCGCAGCTGCATTTACATCATGTGTTCAGTCTGGCGCATTTTCAGTTCCTGTCTTTGGAAGCTTAACTTTCATAGGAAGTTCATTTGAAAAGTTGAAACACTCACTTTGCTCTCCACCGCTCCGTTTACATGAATCTCCGCAGCTCCTGAGCCGAGTGCTGTGAGTGTGATGTTGAAAACATGTGGAAACAGCGCCTCCTGCTGGCTGTAGTCTTCAGCCTCTGGCCAAAAAATCCTCAGATGACACAAAATGACGATATTTGTGTCATCGGAGGAATTTTTCCAGAAATAAAATACATAATTCTCTCGTCTCTGGGGGATATGAGGGGGGAAAGTATGAAAATTCAAATATATTCCTGGGTTTCTAGTGATACAGAGCTTAATGCTAATCGCTAAAGTAACCCTTTAATGTGACCGGTAAGCTATTTATGAACTGCGTCTCTTCTCTTCAGCCGTTCCGTGTACGCGGCTGTATTCTGACTCTGGTGGAGCGAATGGATGAGGAGTTCACCAAAATCATGCAGAACACAGACCCTCACTCTCAGGGTGAGTACAGACTGATTTCACATAAGCACTTTAGGACAGAGCGTGTCGTGACAACGCTGCCTCTCACACTCTTGCAGAATATGTTGATAACCTGAAGGACGAGGGTCGTGTGTGTGGCATCATTGACCGCCTGCTGCAGTATCTGGAGACTAAAGGCAGCACGGAGGAAGTGTGTCGTGTCTATCTGCGCAGAATCATGCACACGTACTACAAGTTCGACTACAAAGCCCATCGTCGCAGCCTGGGCCTACAGGGAGAGACAAAGGTGAGTGCTCACCAATCGATGGAGAAAGATTTTTTTGTGTGTGTGTGTGGATCCAGTAGAGGAATGTGATATGTATCATCTCCAATAATATCATAATTGTTGTTTTAACAATGTTGAAGCTGACATTATCAAGTATGTCACTCACTTTACAAAAAACAAACAGTAGAGTAGTAGAATGCAGTTACAATGCTATTCAAGAGATGGTTGCAAAAATGCCCCTGTATGAGTTTTTGTTTTATATTTCTGAGATATCCACTTTATTTTGAATGTAAGAGCATGTGTTGACATTTGTAATTGTGCGAGGCTTCTGGTCTAACCTCTGGCATCTTTGTCTATTAGTCTGAGCAGGATCAGGAGGAGAGCGAGGGAGAGGACAGTGCAATCATCATGGACCGTTTGTGTAAGTTTATCTATTCCAAAGACCGCACTGACCGCATCCGTACCTGCGCCATCCTCTGCCACATCTACCATCATGCCCTGCACAGCCGCTGGTACCAGGCCAGAGACCTCATGCTCATGAGCCATCTACAAGACAACATCCAGCACGCCGACCCTCCTGTCCAGGTTTACACACGCTTCCTATCTGAAGAACAGTTGGTGTGTGTGATTTGAGGTTGTTTCCTCACTGAACTTTTCTTCTCTCTTAGATCCTGTACAACAGGACCATGGTGCAGCTGGGCATCTGTGCTTTCCGTCAGGGCATGATCAAAGACGCCCACAACGCCCTCCTGGACATCCAGTCCAGCGGCAGAGCCAAGGAGCTGCTGGGACAGGGACTTCTCATGAGGAACATGCAGGAGAGAAACGCGGAGCAGGAGAAGATCGAGAAGAGGCGACAGGTACAGCCACATCACACCTGACAGACGGTCTGACCGTTTGCCCTTTTAAAATCTATCATCGCAGTGGCTCATGTTCTATTTGTTAAGTTTGATGCCTGAAATCCAAGAAGAGCTGACATTTGTTTTAGTAGCAGTTGTAAGGGCTTCTATAAGGACTGTAATTTGTTTTCAAGACAGATTTATTGAAACTAGGCCTGCACGATTCTGGGAAAAATATGAATCACTATTTTTTTAGCTTAGAATTTATATCACGATTCTCTTAAACAATTTTTTCCCATGACAAAACAAATTGGTAGTACAACAAATATTTGTTTTGCCACATTGAACATTGCACATCACCACAAGCCTGTTAACATAAAGGCTTTAATGAATAAAGAAGAAACATTCTTTAACTGCTTGCCTTTTGTACAATTAACATTCAACTGGCCATTCAAATAAGTTACCGAAAATAGAAGTTTAACGCACTGCGCTAAACATGGCCTGAACATGGCTCTAAAAAGTAAAGGAGCATCAATTCACCCTTTGCCACAAGTTTGATTGGACAGGCGAACTGACCAGTCACATCGCTGAATCAGCCGTTTGTCTGACAAAGCAGTCAGGAGAGTTAGTAGATTAACGTTGGTGGACTTGAACTTGAAAAACAGTGTGTAGGCCTACTGACTTTCCGTAGAAACAACATTTCTTTTAGTGTTCATTCATGTTTATTTGATGCTTATCAATAAACTAGAAGGAAGAGAAATTCGGTTCACGAGCAGCTTTAACTGAGGCGTTACACCGATCACAACACATTAAAGAGCCACAAAACACTATTTATTGTTTACATTTCTTTAAAAAATAATACACAATTTGAAAGTGAGACTTTGTTTCATATCAAAAGTAACTTGCTCTGTCCTTTTTTATTGGCGTGTCGTCAGTGTCCTCTTTGCTCCGCGATGTATTTTCTCTATGGCCAGCTTCACACTGCAGGGCGTATTTTTTTCGGCGCTCATGTTAACAGATTAGAGCATTCACACCGCTTCTGCCCTGCCAACGCACTGCTAGCGCGTGCGGTGTGAACCCGGCGTAAGTGAGAGCATGTGTGTGGTGTGAGAATGCCATGGCTTGTCGGGCATGGCAACAGTAACTAAAACTTTTCTCTGAACAAGTTCGGTTTGTGACTGAGTGGTTGGCTGATTCTCATCACTAGGACCAGGGTGTTCATCAATATCCATTTTATTTCCGAACTACCGAGTGAAAGACGTGACTAAAATGCGCTTTGTTATTGGCTGAGGGAGAAGCCCTGGATTTTGTCCTTTCAAAATAAAGGCCGAATTTATTTATTTTATTTGATTTTAAAGCGAAGTCATTTAAAAAATAAATCGTGAACAGGGTGAATAAAGATTGCGATTTTATTTCAATTTATCGTGCATGCCTAATTCAAACATACATTAAATAATGAGGTTAAGTAAAAATATAGGGAATGTGTAATGCAGTACATATCATTTAGCAAAATGTTACTCTCTAGAGTAATTTCTTTCTAGTTTACTAATAAGATATTGACATAGAATGGTCTTTCTGAGGTGACATTTCAAATAAATTGACATATTTTCATGGTTGAAACACTGATTGAGTGATTACATGAAATAATTATTCGCTTCAGTATAATTCAGTAACAGTTCTTTATCTTTCAACATGCCTTCATGTTTATTTAGTGCTGTGACTAGTAATAAAAAAAGAGGACAAGATGATCGGTTTATGTGCTCTTGATCCAAGTGTGCCACACGAGTCCTGAAAAGGGAAGCCATCTCATCTCTTTTGCCCCCAGGTGGCTGGCTGCAGTATAGGTCAAATCCCGCCCTCTCCATGACATGTAATGGGACATAGACAAACTAAACAATCAAATCTTCACTTCAAATACATTTTTTCCAAAGATGGTTTGTCATTTTAGGCAGGTTTTTTTCACGCTGATGTTAGTTCAAGTGTTCGTTCTTTAAATAAGTTTGGTTTTAGTTAGTTTTTTTATGCTATGATTGACAGCTTCTCTGAGTGAAGTAGTCACCTGAGGCACCAACAGACATTTTTAGGGAACTTCGGGAGGAGATTGGAGCTGTAATCTCTACATTTCCATAACAGTTTATTTCACAAAGTTTATTAGATGGGAGTGTGGGGGCGGGATCTTGATATCATATTTCTGTATTATTTTTGGTGCGTCCCTACTTTAGTCTATGCTGTTCTCTGTTGATGTGTGAACAAAACATTATTTGCAGCATGCCTTCCATCCAATAATCGCAATAAACTTTGTTACTTTTCTTATTCAATATTAAGCTTTTAAATTCTGGAGAATTTCGCCAAATATATGGACTATTACATATTCATTATATTTTTACTTACCTGGTAGTGATGTCATGTTTAATGGATGTTTGAAGTTTTTCATAAACAAGTTTATATTTTAAAGGTTTATATATTTCAACCACAAATTAAAAGGAAAACATAATTACATAATTAAAGCGGTAAGAAAATTATTCTACCTGAGATCCATCCAAACGAATCAATATTGCATCAAGTTTGGAATAGAATCAAATCAAGAGCTTGTAAATCAAATCAGTTTGCGCAACCTGACAATAACCAGCTCTAGATTCTATATAGAACGTTTGGACAGGATTGAAATTTAGAAGCTTTAGTAGAAAGTGCTATGAACATATATAACATTTTTCCTGCTTAAAAATGCAACTGCTAAAAAAAAAACACTTGAAGTAGTCAAAATTCCATTATAACCAAACTCATTATTTTAGTCTGTAAGTAAACTCATTAAAATAATCAGTTGTTGATTGATATGATATGGTTACCAATATCATCCATCCCTAATTTTGATGCTTATTGCTGGGTTAATTTAATTAAATGGAGGTCATGTTGGAGGATATGTTTGTACATCTAGATGAAAGTCTAAGTAGTTGATTATTAAGGCTTCAAAATCATAATAATGAGACTCAATCACATTATATGATGATGAGATTAAATTGGGGTTTTATTCTCTAATAAACATTCATCAATGCACATACATAGAGCACATCAAATATGGTAAACGGATATGATGGTTACCAAATAATGTTTTAATTTTTTAGATGAACTGTGACTTCAGTGTTACGTTGTCTTTTAGGTGCCGTTCCATATGCACATTAATCTAGAGCTCTTGGAGTGTGTGTACCTGGTGTCAGCCATGCTGTTGGAGATCCCTTACATGGCGGCCCACGAGTTTGATGCCCGCCGCAGGATGATCAGCAAACAGTTCCACCACCAGCTGAGGGTGGGCGAGAGACAGCCACTGCTGGGTGAGTGAGAGGATGAAGTAAGGAGAGATGGGAGATACAAATCAGCTTTTATTCGAAAAATGAATGACCTCTCTGCCCATGTCCTCCTCAGGTCCTCCCGAGAGCATGAGGGAGCACGTTGTGGCCGCCAGCAAGGCCATGAAGATGGGCGACTGGAGAACCTGCCATTCCTTCATCATCAACGAGAAGATGAACAGCAAAGTGTGGGATCTGTTCCCAGAAACCCAGTGTGTGCGGGAAATGCTCGTCAGGTAGAGACTTGTTGCTTGACAACATTTTAGCATCATTTACATTTAAATTCAGTTAACTTTATGGTTGTGTTTGCTGAACCTACAGGAAAATTCAGGAGGAATCGCTGCGCACTTACCTTTTCACCTACAGTAGCGTGTATGACTCAATCAGGTACATGTGATCAACACACAACCTAGTGCTATATTCAGGTCCACAATTTGGATGCATAATTTTACTCTTAGTTCACTTAAAAATTACTAAAGATCTCAGTATTTTTATTTCTGGGAGAACTGCTCTTTTAAATGTTTTAAATGTTCCAGTGATTTTGCAGCTCTTTCCTCTATTCTACAGTATGGAAACTCTGTCAGAGATGTTTGAGTTGGAGTTACCCACAGTGCACAGCATTATCAGCAAGATGATCATCAATGAAGAACTCATGGTAAAAGAAAAACAGTCAATTTTACCCTAAATATCCCATCCTCTATCCATACTGGTACCTTCATTTATTTGTCTCTCCTTTGTCAGGCATCTCTAGACCAGCCGACTCAGACGGTGGTGATGCACAGGACGGAGCCCACATCCCTGCAGAACATGGCCCTGCAGCTGGCCGAGAAACTGGGCGGCTTGGTGGAGAACAACGAGCGTGTCTTCGACCTCAAACAGGGCGTCTATGGAGGCTACTTCAACAGAGGTACAAGATATGCTGTTAAAAAAGCAAGATCAAATTCATGTAAAGATCAGTTATTAAATAAATCCCTTTATATATTAGTTTTGTAAATGTAATTTTACTATTTAATTGTTAATTATTCATATTCATCACATGTAAAGAATAAGTTACAACGGGCCAGTGAGTTCTTTATATTTAATGTAATTTTATAATAATTTAATTAGTAATAATGGCTACGTTTACATCCATCCTCATGATGGGATTTTGGCAATATTGAGATTAAACCTCATGAAAACACAACATTAATGTGATTAAGCTCATAATCGCATTAAACTATGTGGCGTACGCCTATATTAATCACAACAAACAGGCATATAAACACCTTAATCCCATTACTGCTGCTCTGACCGAAGTGCACCTGCTCGCACAACCTTTTTCCCTCCACTCTCCGCCAACACAACTGGCCTCGCAGTCTCCTTATCTTTATCCAGAGGCGGTAGTGCTATGTTCAACGCCGAATAATATCCAATACATAGATATGTGTTTTGCATTTGACATAAGTGGATTAAAACTGGCTTACTGTATGTGAGTTCATCATTTTGTGCTTTAGGGTATGCGCATAATGGCGGTAAAAATAACCACACTTCTTGGCGAACAATCAGAATATAATGAAACTTGCATGTAAACAGTAAAGAAGAGTTTCGCTCGTCATATAAACATCTTACTGCAATTTAAGTCCTTGCTCTAATTATTGTAAAGAAATCACATTGGTGCACATGTAAACAGTTGATGAAGAATAATTAATAATATAATAAATTGAACACTTATGCGCCAATAGCCAACTCGCACGGATGCAGTTTTACTCATCACCTGCGGTTACAACGCATAAGCGTGAACCGTTATCGTTGGGACCGCTCCATCTTTCAGCATTAGACGATCTGCAAATCCGGAGTCGAACTGGGCCTTGTTTATAAAACAATCATGGCCGAAATGCAGGGAACAAATAAAAACACTTGCGCAGCTCCGGAAAAACAAACTCCATCCATTGTCCCCCTTTGGGAAGCTGAACAGGGTTGTCTTGCCCTGACAACCAAAAACATTCTTCTTTGGTGACAATTTCGTGAAGTCCTGTGACCTGTGCAGTGCTGCCGTCGACTTCCTTAAAGCCGTGCAAAGCGTGTTGATGGGTTCGCTCCTCGCTCTGGTCGACGTGTGCACGTGCGCCCTTCTGGGAGAAGTGCCCGTACAAGGAAATTCTGCACTTAAAGGCCCATACTCGGAAAAAAACTTGTGAGAAACCGGAAGGAGTATTTTTGGCACACATCCAACTTGTTTTTTTGAAACGTTTTCCATGTTTGGCATGGGAATCAGACTCTTTAACAGTGTAAAAAGCTCTGAATGCATGAAACAGCTTTATACCCCACATATAAATCATTTATGGTAGGGGTGTGACGAGACACTTATCTCACGAGGCGAGACACGAGATTGTGTTCACAAGACAAGACGAGATTTTTACATGGTATTTGTAAGAAATTCTCAATGATGAAATACATGACTAGAAAATAGTTTGCAGGTGCATTTGAAATGTTTTAACTCATTATCATCTTGTAATGAATGTAATTTCAGTTCTAATTTCTGAGTATGAATTATCATATGCAGTAAAAGACAACAATACTCAAGCACCGTAAAGGTTTTGCCAAAAACTCAACTGACTTCCTTCTCTCCTGTATGATTGTCTCTTCAGACCTTAGAATTGCACACAAGCTTCTGCTGACCTCCTAACTGAACTCCTTCCCACAAATTGTTCATATCAAGTGCAAACAATAACTATAATAAAAGTGCTCAATATTGCAAATAGATACGAATTTTTTTTCTTCAAGCATGATGCAGAGCTAAAAGATGGTTACAACTAAATAGCTTTCATATTTGGAGAAATTTGCATGCCTCGGAGCCGCTTTGAAACAGCTGTAACGTATCGAAATCACGCTTGAACGCGCGTGCCGTTTACTTTCAATTTCGCGATCGTGCGTACTCTGAATAGGGAGCAGTGGTGCTGAACGCGCATTTTAAAATACAAGACATTTGTCTGACGCTTCTGTTGCGCAACGAATCTTCTCGTCACGTGTCGAGCTCGTTCTAATTGAAGCGACTGTTATCTACCTGAATTGCATTAATTGTATTACTATAAAAAACTAAACTAGAGTGGAGATGTAATGTAAATGTAGCATTGAAATATTCTATCCTAACTTCATCCTCACTAACAGTAATGACCAGGTCATGACTGACACGTGGCAAGAGATCTCGTCATACCTCTAATTTACGGTATAATTTAATTAGTAACAATGAATAATTACAACAAAATCACTAATACTAATGATGATGAATTCCTATATTATCAGTTTCACATGACTTAAACCTCTGTTCCTGTCACACAGATCAGAAAGGTGGTTACCAACAGAAGCAAGGCTACCAGAGAGGTAATTATCATTTTCTCAGCCATCTGAACACACAACCATGATAGAATATACATGACAATCCATACACACTTGTGTGCTTGTCGCTTGTGGTCACTTGACGCGGCTGCTTTGAAACGTTGCTGCAAAAGTGTGTTGAAGTGCTTTGTGTGGGTGAAAGTGCCTGTCCGCCTGTGTCTCTAAACACTTTTCACTATGCAGCTGGAGACCAGAGGGGAGGTTACCAACAGAAGCAAGGTTACCAACGAGGTGGTTATGAACATGTTAATCATTCATTCATCTCTTCATACTCACCTGTTCACTCATTTCTAACTTTACCAATGAATGCGGTGGCAACTCTCCATCTGGTTTTTCAGAGGCCCCATCTCTTTCTCTTGCTCACTGTCTCGTTCTTCCTTGAGAACCTCAAAGCAGCTTCAGTGTCTTGATATGAACAGTAAATGCCACATATTTGACTTCTGAAGTTCATTATCGCTCTCTTTCTGTTCTCTGTCACTGCTATAGATCAGAAAGGTGGTTACCAGCAGAAACAGAACTACCAGCGAGGAGGATACAGGAACCAGAACCAGAGCTCATACTGATCCCAGTGCGGCCTGTACGAACACGGCTTCATTCCAGAACCAGACTGCAGGTTCCTCTGCTTTGCTCTCCAGCCACCAACTCCAGATCTGTTGTGATGCATTTGCCTAGCCCTCTGTTTTGCAGTGCTTTAGTTGCAGATAACACCAAAACATACAAGCTCAATTTTATTGTTACCGCATAAAATGGCTCCACATTTATTTCGTTTGAGTTTACAGTATTGAGGGTTCTGGAGAAGCAGTTATGGAGATAATATAGTGGGCTGGGAAGAAATATCAAGTTTTATGTGTTACAACCTGGTGAATTAATAAACATTATTCATTCAAAATGAAGTAGAGTTTCCGTCAGTCATTTGTGTCGAGGTTTCAAACTCATGCACAGGTTTATTGCAACAATGTTCGTATTCTTCATTATGCTAAATTAATGTGGCACATTTAAAATGTGAAAAAAAGATCCCTTGGCAAAAGTGTAGCTATATATGCTCACACAGAATTCATTTTCAAGCCAAGCAGTTTGATGTTGATCAAGGCGGCGAATCAGCATAACTAGTGCTGTGCAAATCATCGCTTTAACGCAGGTGATTATTAATTTGTTTTTCAGTTTAACGCATTACAAATATTTTGACAGAAGAGAACGCGCTGTATGTCAGTGTCCTGTCTGTCGCTGTGTCTCAATCAGATCCCTAGTGCAGTAGTCAGGGCACTGATCAGGGAGTCGGCCACATTCATTTGTTACACGATACACACACTCGACGCACAGACAGATTTGCGCTAGTCTCGTGCATGCATCGAGTTCTCTTTAGCTCTTGAACAAACAATAACAACATCACACAGAATGTTGCTAAAATGCCAGTTTTGTCAAGTATTCTAATCGGAGTCTTAAATGAGTTAAATAACGTCTCAAATGACAGCCGCCAATCTTAAAGTCATAGCAGCACTAATGATGTCTGTCGTTAATGTTCATCAAAGAACAAAGGGAACAGAGAAAAGTGTAGCTTTAATGAGGATAAATCTATTTAATTGATTATTTATGCAGTTAAAGGATTAGTTCACTTTTAAATAAACTTTTGCTGATAATTTACTCACCCCCATGTCATCCAAGATGTCCATGTCTTTCTTTCTTCAGTCAAAAATAAATTAAGGTTTTTGATGAAAACATTCCTGGATTTTTCTCCTTATAATGGAGTCAATAGAGCCCAAACGGTTCAAGGTCCGAATGACAGTTTCAGTGCAGCTTTAAAGGGCTTTAAACCATACCAGACGATGAATAAGGGTCTTATCTAACCAAACGATCGGTCATTTAAAAAAAAAAAAATCTAAAGTTTAAGTTTTATAAGCACAAATGTTCACCTTGCTCCGTTCTGTGATGTCACGTAATACGCAGTTAGGTTGAAAAGGTCACGCTTGCCGTAGGCGGAAGTACAGAGTCAAGTTGTTTTCTAAAGTCTAATAAATGTTGAAATTGGTAGTTTTCATTTATACTGTAATGTAACGTCATTAATGTTTCATAGAGACATCAGTATCAGTGATACTGGCCTTCATTCATAAAAAGATGCCATTACAGCACATATTTAAAAAATGCTTCTTTAAATTGTTTCTACAATATTTTGGAGAGTAACGGAAATTAATATAATATCAAAATATTATAAACTCCAAAAGTATTAAAAAACTTGCGATTAATTACTGAAAAAAAGTGATTGATTCCCAGCACTAGGTGTAACTGAATTAAACTGTTGCGAAATCTGCGTGGAAATGTGAAATTCCTCGTCATGTGGATTCCTATTGAAATGGATGTATTTCACATGCAAAAATTCACTTAACAACGGCATATTTCAAACATCTTGTGTACCGTTTCAGGTGAACATGATCTGTAAACCTGTTTGACATGTTCATTTGCAATAAATGCTTTGATGAAGCAAACATGAAGTAATGGAAGAGACTCAACTATTACTGGAAAAAGTCATCTCTATGTCAAAAAGATGAAAGTCATCATGATGACCTAAGTTGAAATTGCCATACTTAGTCATTATGGCATTAAAAGTCATTTTGACTTTTTATCAATTTTAATCTCATAATGATTTAGTATGTCATAATTTCGACTCATTGTTTTAGGTGCATTCACACTGTCGTAAACACGAGATTTCAACTGGTAAAGAGTTCACGTCCTCATAAAACTCGCACATATATATATATATATATATATATATATATATATATATATATATATATATATATATATATATATATATATATAATTATACTATAAATCTTCAATTATATATACATTTATATTATACATATTTATATATAAAAATGATATTCCTATTTCATAATATTTATTATTACAAAAAAAACATTACACTTACACTGTAAGTAACATGAACACAACAGAATAAAATAATTAATTGCAATTATTTGTATCACAATCATCAGCAAAAAAACAACTTGTGATCGTGGCAGGCCTAGTGGGAAATCTATTTTTGAAAGCAGGTGTTCAAACAACACAAAATGTACAGACCTACACTGATCTACAACTTCTTGACCGATGTAAACATTTACTAAATGCTGTTAAGCCATTTGATGAGCCATTTTAAGCCAGTGAAGAAGACCGGAAGCACAGTGACCACTAAACAAAATATAACTAATGCAACACCTCTATTCAGACTGCGATGACACATTTTAACAGTCATCATCATTGCAAATCCTGCAAAGTTTTTTTATATACATATATACTTTTTAATATGTACATTTATAAAACTATACTTTATTACGTTGTATTATATTTGCACCAAATTACAAAAGCTAGTTACGCTGCTGTGAGGGTGTTTCTAATTCAGCGGCTGCCTAAGTGTCTGAAGGTCATGCTACCTGAGACTAGCTAACTCAGAACTTCAAGTTAGGAGCAAATAAAAACTCAAAGCTTGAGATTTGAGTTAGCCCAACTTATTCGGGTTTACAGTGTGCCAAAGTTTATGAATAATTTATTTAATTATATTGCCATAAAATATCATAAAAATAGCATCCTTCTCTCTTCTGACTGCTGTTATCAGTCTTTCTCTTGTTTGTTTTTCTCTTTTTGAACATTAGGAAAACTCTTGTGGAGTTAAAATTAAAACACAAAAATATATATTTAATATAGTCTCTCCTTCACCGCTATAGAAGTTTACCCAACTTTAGCTTCTGAGAAACCCGTCATTTAAAATCTGTCAGTGCTTCCAACTTGTTACAGGAAGTGTAATTAAAGGCATGTTAATGCATTGCTGATAAAGCATGATGTTAAAGTCTCATTACATTTAAGACCTCTGCAGCTGGTTTTCTCAACGTTTCAGAGTACCTGTGAGAAGTTAAAGGGTGCTTGGAGTTAATTTGTGGCTCTTGTTTGTAAGTATCGACTGTTCAGGACAAAGTCTAGCACAGTCTTTTGTCCAACACATCACATTAGTGTCTGTCTCCTTCCCAAGATCCAAGGTCAGTCTGACATCTGCTCGGTTCCCTTTCTTATCATTTTTGCTGCATTTTTTTTTTTGGCATCTATTTTTTAATGCATCCTAAAAAGTATGCAATTATTAATTTAATCAATTGTAGTATCAGTGCTTTTTCAAAATATTAACTATGCTGTGACTTGAGTGTGGACTTGCTGTGAGTGTGGTTCCAAATCCAAAGTGTACCAAACTTGATTTAAAACTTTGATATTGATATCAGTCAAATTTTAAAAAGAAGTTGGGGCACAATGTATCTGCCCCTCAACCTTAATGTCCCAAAGTTCAAACGGCACGTCAGTCATTAACCAGCATGCCTAAAACGACCCTCCCCTCTCCCTGCCTCATTCATTTGCTCTCATCCTATCTGTTTATTTGCTCTGGGACATTGCCCAGAACCTGCATATGTTGGTCTTGGCATCTATAATTACAGGTGAGAGAAGTTATTTTCAAAATTTCCTGACAATATCAGCCTTTTCGCCACACTTCTGTGGTAGAACGGAGTTGGACACTAAAGTAAATCTGTTTTTTCCCCATGTATATATGCTTACAGGTGTCACTGATGTTTGGTCCGTCTGTGGAAACTAAATCGTGTCGGTCTGTATATGTAGATGTGTTTGTATGTAGGTATATATACAACACACATGAGCATTACAATTGCACAATATTAAAGCACTCCTGAAAGAACAGCTGCAATGTGCCACTTCTGCAACTCTTAAGATTAGATTTGTGCAGGGATCAATAGTTCACCACTTTAAGTTTTATTAAAAAAAGCCTCTCTTATCATCGATTGTCAGAGCAGTGGAGATGTGTTCTCTTCTTCGGCCTCCAGTGTTAAGTCGTTTCATATCTGTGCGGCTCAAGAGTGTGGCTCCCCCGCAGTCCCTGACGTCCAAACCTGGTCGAGACCTCTGTAACCCCTCATCACCTGGCTTTCTGACCTTTGAGGATCCTCAAGCATTCAAGGTGAAGAGTTTCTGGGAGCTGATCCGAGCCCTTGGAGTCTTCAGGCTTTGCTCGTTCCCTGTGCTGGTGAACAACTGTGGTAAGGTGAGAACATCAGCAACATCTAGATCTCTGTGTTAACCGCTAATGAAACAAATTTCCTGAAGCAATATAAACCTACACTACTCATAATTACTAATTAATTCAAGTTGTATAGCACATTTCACAATACATCGCTTCTAAGTAGCTTCATAGAATGAGTGTCAAAGTAATATCCATATGGCAGTAATATCCAGTTTTGTTGCCAACGCGGGTACCAGATAATAAGATAATACAAGTTTATGTTAATAAACATCATGTATTCAGTAAAGCAGACATATAATTATATGTTAGGCAATGACTACAACTTGTGATCATAATGATTACCATAACAATTTTGTATGTCTTAAGAGATGACTTTAGTCAAGATTTATATAGTGTGTTTCTGAGCCCCCAACATTTTCAATAAGGCAGTTCCAGGGTTTATGAGCCAAATATGAAAAATCTCTACTTTAGTAGACTTTGATACCTGGTACTTCTAAAAGTCCAGATTTACATCTTGGATCATTTGGAAGTTTCATCTAGAAGAAATGAATAGCTGAGTATCATCGGCATAAAAGCACGGTAAACATTTACAGTAAGAAAAACAGCAGCTGTGATTGCCAGAAATGTACCGTAAAAATAAGAGCAACATTTTAGGTTTTACAGATTTAATCAAAATTTACAGTAAAACAGTACATTCAGTATTTGCTTAACTGATATAATGTTAGTTTACCAACCTATTGAAGTACTGGTATCTATTTTGTATGTTTGTAACACACTGACAACCACCAAACACAGTGGCGATGAGTGTCACATGATGAATCAAAGTTCACCACAAGCTGAGAATGACAATACTGAGACAGTTGCAAGAAAAAGTTTGTGAACTGCTTTGTGAAAAAGTGAATAATTTTAACAAAATAAGAGATCATACAAAATGCATGCTATTTTTTATTTTGTACTGTCCTGAATAAGATATTTTACATAAAAGATGTTTACATATAGTCCACAAGAGAAAAAAATGAAATCTGAATTTATTAAAATGACCCTGTTCAAAAGTTTGTCTCATTACTGTGGCGTCCATATCATAAAAGTCTTTGCAAAGCCTGCGCCAGATTACTACTGATTTACCAAAGAATCCACAGTGAAATATACTGAATACAGATAAATAATGCTCAACTGAGACATTCAGATTGTTGAAAATAAATAAGCACATTCCTAGCATTTGGGATCCTTTGGAGGGTAATGTTATTTGTAGTCCATCCTGTATCTGTTCTCTCCTCGTCATCTCACTAACACACCAGTGGGCGGGGCTAAAGTTCTAATGATGAAGTAGGCGTTGATTTTCTTCTTTAACCTATCTATAATAGATTAGCACATTGCACAACGAGTCGTTCTCTGGGCTTGGTTACAATTAAAGCTGTTTTTGGGATAACAAGGACGTTTTCAGCTCTGAAACTTACAGTATATTCTTATAGTATGATGACCTCTTATATTTCAAAAGCTCAAGGAAAAGTTGATTTCTCAATTCATGACCCCTTTAAATCTAAAAGTGTAATACTGAGCACAAGCATTTCAAGTAGTGACCTGTATTGTTGCAAGCCCCTATACCCTGACCATTCAGACGGGGTCAATTAGACCAATATGATCATTTAGTTTGGGCCAGGTTTTATTTTATGTTTAATTACAATCAGATTTTTTCTTGGTCCTGTTGTAAACTATTTGTTCTCACTATTTGGGGAACAGACAGTCTCTGTAGAATGGACTACATATGCCATAGTAGGTTAGAATATAGGTTATCATAACTTGCTATTGATGTTTGAGATTTTATGTATGGTCATATAGCATCCTGGAGAGGATGGTCCACAGACAACATAATTACAGTAATGTTTCTTATCTCTTGTCTAACAAAGCTAATGACCTTCACGAGGATGGTTTTGGGTAAGCGAGGTTTCTCCATGGTTGTACGGCCATCTGTGTACGCTCAGTTTGTTGCCGGGGAAACAGAAGGTGAGATCGCAGACTCCATGCAAAAGATGAGCTCGCTTGGGCTCCACCCCATGTTAGCCGTCCCCATTGAAGAGGACCTAGGAGAGAGCACTGGGTAAGACATTCG
Source organism: Gobiocypris rarus (assembly GCA_023029165.1). Lineage (NCBI taxonomy): Eukaryota > Metazoa > Chordata > Actinopteri > Cypriniformes > Gobionidae > Gobiocypris > Gobiocypris rarus. Next base: position 4,094,475 of record CM040920.1, on the reverse strand, counting down.
GATTTCTCCATGAAAAATATAATCTGACTTTAATAAACCAGACAGCATAGAGTGGATTAAGTGTGTTTATCTAGGCAAATTTTTGTAAACACATAACATTCAACAAATGGGTTTGGCAATGCTGGCCCGGACCTTTGCTTTCAGCTGTACACATTTGCTAGGCATTCGTGTCAAAAACTAAAACATATTTGGTGCTTTACTAAGCTCAGAAGCTGAGCTGCACCACAAGGCCCACTGAGCCCAGATATGCAGCTGCACCATGAGACCCACTGAGCCCAGATATGCAGCTGCACCATGAGACCCACTGAGCCCAGATATGCAGCTGCACCATGGCACCCACTGAGCCCAGATACGCAGCTGCACCATGGGACCCAATGAGCCCAGATATGCAGCTGCACCATGAGACCCACTGAGCCCAGATATGCAGCTGCACCATGAGACCCACTGAGCCCAGATATGCAGCTGCACCATGAGACCCACTGAGCCCAGATATGCAGCTGCACCATGGGACCCACTCAGCCCAGATATGCAGCTGCACCATGAGACCCACTGAGCCCAGATATGCAGCTGCACCATGAGACCCACTGAGCCCAGATATGCAGCTGCACCATGAGACCCACTGAGCCCAGATATGCAGCTGCACCATGGCACCCACTGAGCCCAGATACGCAGCTGCACCATGGGACCCAATGAGCCCAGATATGCAGCTGCACCATGAGACCCACTGAGCCCAGATATGCAGCTGCACCATGAGACCCACTGAGCCCAGATATGCAGCTGCACCATGAGACCCACTCAGCCCAGATATGCAGCTGCACCATGGGACCCAATGAGCCTACATTGTTTTTATTATATTATACAATGATTGTCTAGGAATTATGGTGAATTTATAGTAATGCAATATGGTTTGCAGTATAGTTTAAAGTTTGATTTATTAAGTGGTGAGATTGTGTATCTCATTCTCAGTCAGCAAGTACTGACTTTGATCATGGCACGCATTATATATCTACAGGGAACAGCGATATGAAGACAACCTGGCAGCCATGCTGGAGTGTGTCCACATGTCTCACATTAACGGCTGGAGTAAGAATCCCATGATGCAACTGAAGATCACAGCACTAGTCAGCCCTGAGCTGTGTGTGGGTGTTTCCTCTCATCTCAATATAAAGATTGACTCTTATGAGCTGAGATTAACAAAGATTAAGATTCTGATACACTACCAGCCCAAAGTTTTGGAATAATAAGGTTTTTTTGTTGTTGTTGTTTTTTTGTAATTTGCACACCAAGGCTGCATTCATTTGATCAAAAATACAGTAACGGCAGTAATGAAATATTATAACATTTGAAAATATAAATTTTCTTTTTGAATATATTTTAAAATGTACTTATTTGTGTGATCAAAGCTGAATTTTCAGAACCATTACTCCAGTCTTCAGTGTCACATGATCCTTCAGAAATCATTCTAATGTGCTGCTTCTTATTAGAAATAATATTATTATCTCTTAAAGTGCAAATGTTACTATCAGTATTAGTAACTATATTATTCCCTGTGCAGGTTAAGCTGACTTCTCTGCTGAAGACAGAACCGTATGATCTGAACTTGCTTGTGAGAGCCATGGAGGGAGAGGTACAGATATTTGAACTAATTTTCTGTAGCACACCACAATCTAACTATAATCCACTATTTATTTAATTATTATTGCTTTAGATGATTTTATTTTCGACTGATAGGAAGTCGTGTTTCCTGGTCTGACTGAGAGTGAAAACACACACTTACTATTCGGCCTTCGGAGACTCAACAAAATAGGAGAGGTACCAACATTTAAACATACAAGTTGACAAAATGTTAAAGCTAAAAGAAACTTAATGTTCATGACTGAACAAACTATACACGCTGTGTTTATAGGCAAGTGTTAGTAAAGTCCGTGTTCTGGTGGATGCTGAGTACACTTACATGAATCCTGCCCTGTCACTCATCACCATGGCGATGATGAAGAAATTCAATCAACAAAGCGCCTGGATCTGGAACACATATCAGTGCTACCTTAAAGTTGCCACAAACCTTCATTATTTATTGATGTTTAAAAAAATCTTGAACAAATCTAATGTGTTTACTGATATACTTTGCTTCTTCACATACAGGAATCAAGAAATCTATTACTGGATGCCATTCAGACATCCATCGATCAGGCTTTCTGTATTGGCGTTAAACTCGTCAGAGGTGCTTACATGGACAAAGAGAGAAAACTGGCCCAAAAAGAAGGGCGAACAGATCCTATTCATGAATCGTGGGAGCATACTAATGCCAGGTGATTCTTTGACTCCAAATGACATTAAATATGGAAGAAAATCATCATGGGAACGAATAACCTGCAATATCAGGGACTTTTTTAAGACTGAAAATTTCTTACAGTGTTTTTTCTTCTTTTTATTATGCTCAGCTTTAAAATATTTTATTGGGAATGCGTTACTCTTTGTGAGTGCAATATCTATAAAATGTATATGAATAAATACAAATAATTTTCACAATATACACTATATTGCCAAAAGTATTGAGAAACCTCTCCAAATCACTAAATTCAGGTGTTCAATCCCTTCATGGCCACAGGTGTGTAAATCAAGCACTAGGCATGCAGACGCTTCTACAGACATCTGTGGAAGAATGGCTCGCTCTCAGGAGCTCAGTGAACTCAAGCGTGGGACCGGGATAGGTTGCCACCTCTGCAATAAGTCCATTCCTGAAATTTCCTCACTACTAAATATTCCACGCTCAACTGTTAGTGGGATTATAACAAAGTGGCAGGTGCATCTAAGTCAAGTGCAAAGCGTGGGATGCAGTGGTGTAAAGCACACCGCCACTGGACTCTAGAGCAGTGGAGACGTGTTCTCTGGAGTAGTCAATCACGCTTGTCTGGCAATCTGATGGACGAGTCTGGGTTTGGCGGTTGCCAGGAGAACGGGACTTGCCTGACTGCATTGTGCCATGTGTAAAGTTTGGTGGAGGGGGGATTATGGTGTGGGTTGTTTTTCAGGGGTTGGGCTTGGCCCCTTAGTTCCAGTGAAAGGAACTCTTAATGCTTCAGCATACCAAGACATTTTGGACAATTTCATGCTCCCAACTTTGTGGGAACAGTTCTGGGATGGCCCCTTCCTGTTCCAACATGACTGCGCACCAGTGCACAAAGCATCGGTCCATAAAGACATGGATGAGCGAGTTTGGTGTGGAGGAACTTGACTGTCCTGCACAGAGTCCTGACCTCATCCCGATAGAACACCTTTGGGATGAGTTAGAGCGGAGACTGAGAGCCAGGCCTTCTCGTCCAACATCAGTGTCTGACCTCACAAATGCGCTTCTAGAAGAATGGTCAAAAATCCCCATAAACACACTCCTAAACCTTGTGGAAAGCCTTCCCAGAAGAGTTGAAGCTGTTATAGCTGCAAAGGGTGGGCCAACTCCATATTAAACCCTACGGATTAAGAATGGGATGTCATTAAAGTTCATGTGCATGTAAAGGCAGGCCTCCCAAAACTTTTGGCAATCTAGTGTATTTATTAAAATACAATTACTTTTTCCCCTTGCATTATGTTTTTTGCAAGTGCTGAAAATCATTTTAGGGCCAGTGTTTATAAATGTCTTATATTATTTGCAGTTATAATGGATGTCTGGAGATCATGCTGAACCTCATTTCAGAGAAACCTGAGCGCTTTATGATTATTGTGGCCACTCACAATGAAGAATCAGTCAGACAAGCAGTGACACGGTACAACTTCATAAAGTGGTCATTCCACTGACAAGTCATTATCATCAGTGTAAAGAAGATCAGTGTTTATTTGTATGTTCTTTCTGTATTTCAGGATGGAAGAGTTGGGGCTTCACAGAGACGGCAACACTGTCTGTTTTGGTCAGCTGCTGGGCATGTGTGACCATGTCTCTCTTACTCTAGGTAAGAAGTATTTTATTCAGTGGCACTGAATGAATTCATTTCCTTGCCTCTCTGGAACACCCATCACATTCATCTTCTCTTCTCAGCCCAGCATGGTTTTTCAGTGTATAAGTCAGTACCGTACGGATCAGTGGACGACACACTGCCATATCTGGTGCGAAGGGCTCAGGAGAACCGCACTGTGCTCCAGGGAATCCGCAAGGAAAGAGATCTACTCAGGCAGGAGCTCCGCCGCAGACTCAAAGAAAAGATCTCAGGGGCCAAATAGAAACCCGTCAGGAGAGAGAAAAGAATAAAAAAATCTGGGTAAAGTGCAAGTGGCAAAAGACTTTCAATACATCCTAACTTGAATGATTGCCATGCATTTGAGGCATTGGACTTTGAAAGTCCTTCTAAGATGTGGAAAATAGTGCCTTCTAGTGGACTTTTATGATGATTTAGAATTTAAGTGAAATCAAAATTGGCCCTCTTAATGCATGGTTCTGGTCTTACTATATATAATTGCATTAGGATCTAAATGCACAATTCATCAATCCATTTTATTCCAAAGGAAAAAAGTTTGCCTTTGTAACATATTGCATTAAAATCCACATCAGAAACACATTATTCATTGCTGTGGACATTCAGTGGCATTTGTCAGTTCAAGAACAACAACAGTGTGTAATTTGAATAAAATATATCAAGCCACTTTTCTAACATGTACTTATTTACAGTGTCTCTCAGCACCCTGTGCTGGAGTGTAGTGCTGTTTACCTAACCTTATTTTAAACCCTCTCTTTGTCCATCACCAAATGGAAAAGGAGGAAAGAGAAATCAATGGAGGTGGGAAAATGAAGGAGGGGGTTGAGGTAATTATCACCTGGACTTTAATGACTATTCCTCAGTTTCTAACGCACACCCACTCTCAACACCTGACCATGAGCAAATGTTGTACAGAACTGGAATCAACCCTGAAGGCCAGCTGACACTCAGAGCTGAACACAAAACACTGTGTGAGAGAGATGGATTGTTTTCACAGATATGTCCGTTTTATATTCTCATGTTCTATCAATGTGAATGTGTAATACTTTCTACTTTATTAACTATCTGCACCCAAATGCATGTAAGTCACTTATCTTTTATTGTGGTTGGCTGGCAAAATGACCAGCCACATCCTAATTTTTTGTTAAGAGTTTCAGTGGGCATCTCTGTTACACTTTGATGAAAAGAGCAAAAGCAAACTAACCTGTTAACTGTTTGCCTCATTAAGTATTTGACCAATGAAATTAGATTTACTAATAGTTTTTATTTAAATAACAGGAATAAGGAGCTGCCCAAGAAACCTTTTAGTGAACAGTTCTTAAAATAAACCTTTAATTCTCTAGTAAAAAGGACATTTTAATAATCTAAAGAACCTGTTTCCGTGGATGTTAAAAGTTCTTCATGTACAGATATCACCTTCTCCTTCCTTTCTGCCCATCTCTCCCGTAGATTAATGTTAATTAATGTGCAATGACTTTGGACTGTCTACAGTGGCCCCATAAGGAATATGAACACTTTCTGTGCATTATGATTATAGTTCATGTGATTTACCACATCTATGGTTACTTTGCTAGGACATCCAGGGGTCTTGTAGTGTTGGTTTGCGAATGCAAACTGGTTTCACATTTTGGTATGTACTCTTAATTTAATGACATTTAAACATTTAAGTGTATAAAAGTGTACAAATATTTTTTGGGAACACCATAGATTATGGATTTAATTGTATACACACAATTTAAAAGAAGAAAAATACAGTTAAACTCATTCAAACTTTATTTTGTAATTTAAGAATACAAATATACATCATTTAAGTTCATCAAGCATTGGTTAGGATAAAATATACTAAAAACCTTCTAACAATCCCATGAACAGCATAGTTAAGATTTTCTTTTTCAACCATAAACATTTTAAACTATTGTGTTTGTCTCACATGACCTCCAATGCGGTCATAAAATATGCAGTGCTTCCATCATTTTCAGAGCAAAGTCACTGATGGATGCAGTATCCTTGCAAACTTTGCATTACATGTTATTTTTCGGTTTATCCTCAGAAAACTGCTCTTCCACCCAGGTCAAAGTAGGGCCCCTGACCATGAGCATGGGAATGCTGTGGCTGTCTATAAATATGCCTGAGAGGTAAATGCAGGGAGGATCGAGGATCCTGGCAAAGACGGAGTGAGTAGGAAGGAAAGGGGTTATAAAGGGATGGAGGAGCAGAGGAGGAGAGTGAGGGATCAAAAGGAGGGAGCAAGGAAGGGTGCAGTACCATATCTGGCAAATAGGGGGCAGCAGAATTGAGCTGCGAGAAGGTGCCTATCTCAGAGGGAGCTACAGAAGGGTATGCGTTTGATGAGGTAGGACATTGTGGATGGTTTGAGATTGGAGGAACTGAGGGATTTAAATGAGAGTGGTTTGAGGTTTGGAATGGGGGAAAGGACTGGTTGGTGATTTGAGAGGGGTTTCCCGCTTGGGGTGGAATATGGGGGAAGGAGGGATTAGGGTAGGACTGGGTAAAGGTAGATTGAATTTGATTCTGGAGAGGATGTGGAGCAGATGGGATAGAAGTTGGGAAGGGGTAAGAAGTGTGAGATGTTGTTGGTGCAGGGTTTGGGACAGGAGTAGTGTGTTTTGGCAGTGATCCAGGGAATGAGTGGACCGGGTATGCTGTGGTAGGGTGCAGTGCGTTGGAAACCGACTGCATAGGGCCTTGATGGATAACATTGGTGGAAGGGAAGGAGAAGGATCCAGTAGTTGAATACATTGGGTTTGGAATTGCTGAAAAAGTACACAGACCTGAGGATTGGGAAACTGGGAAAGATCCAGTTGTTGGAGTTTGAGTTAGGTTAGGGATCTGTTGAACAGGGGGAAATTGGAAAACTGATGGGTTTGGATTGGAAGAGTTAGGGGTGGACTGTGCTGCTGGAGGGAATGGGAATGCAGTTGTTGTAGTATTTAGGTTAGAAGGGGTGGGAATTGGGTTAGGGTTGCACTGCGACACCGATTGGAAGGGTAGGGCAGATTGGGGTAGACTTTGACATGGAGAAGATGTTGGATCTGGGTCATTTGAGGACTGCACTGGAGGGAAGGGAAAGGCTGTTTGGTTTGGGTTTTGGATAGCAGGAGTTGTTTCATTGGATGAGCTCAATCCACCGTCATCCACCTGATTTTGGCCGGAGTCAATAGTTAACCCAGAACCTTGGCAAGAAGAGGGGGGGATAGATTGGAAAGGTGGATTTGTAGGTGTATGGGGACTTAGGTTGTCTTGGGATTGGTCTGTCGGAAGAATAGAGTGGTGGTAGGATGATGAAGAGAGAAGGTGTGGAGAGGTGGAGTGAGAGATGGAAGGGTATGAAGAGCTTGGGGAGAGGTTGTAGAGGAGGGCATAGTCGTAGAGGAATTTAGACCAGGATAGTCTGATGTAGGTATAGAGGAATATGTGGACATAGAGGGTGTCGATGAAATTGTGGAGGGCTGAGGGAGCTCAAGGTCAGAGTTCTGTGTAGAGGACACCATGGAATAAATGGAAGATGAGTGAGGCAAAGGCACTGGTTCGTGTGATGAGGATCTGAGATGAGCAGTTGTGAAAGTTGACGTGTATCCAGAAAGGCCCATCATTTGATCAGACCTGTAACAAAAAATAAGACTATCTTTAATAACTCTGCTCAAAAACGTCTTGAAAAAGTTTTTATTAAAATTGCTGGTAAAGTAGCTATAAGCATATAGACTTACCCATCCATCAGTGTGTTGTTTACATTATTTTCAGGGGTTGTCTGTGGTTGACTTTCCATTGATGAGGGAATCTCGGAGGTCAAGAATGCTTGTCCAAGGACTGTCTGGTCTGGGAGGGATGATACTTCTGTATGAAAACCTGAGTCTGTAATTGGGAGGGCGGCGTTTATAATGGAGAGTGCGGAGCTTGGGAGTTGCACTGATTGTGGGAGGAGCTCAGTGGAATCACATGGGTCACATGACTCTGAAAGAGGGAAGCAGAGAGAACAGTGTTTCATAAGCAGGGAAGCAATATTTTCCCTAAAATTATTATTTTGTGAAGAGAACTGAATAAAACTTGGTAATGTCTTTTTTATGTTTCATTTACAATACATTATTATCCTCACCAATATCCAAAGATTCCTCTTGATTGCATGTAGTTTTCCTCTTCAGCCTTGCCTCTCTTTGTCTGAGGACAACAAAAAAATATTCCGCTCTCAATTCAGATGTCTTAAATAAGTAATTATGTGTACTATTAGTGAATTATTAGTTAATATTGGTTTATGTGTGTTAAACTTACTTCTTGCAGTTCATCCCATTCTCTCTGAAGCCTTTCGCAAAAGGATTTGAGTTTATTTTCAGTTCAGTGATCTAGGAGATAATAAGATTAAAAATAGTTTTCAGTCAGGAATTATTTGTTTATTAAATGTACTAATGGAGAAAAATATGTGTGTTAAAGAATTATTTGACATTAATCTGAGAAATGTTCACCTTGGAGTTCTGGTATGCAGTGACTGTAATAAACTGTGTTTCAGGGAAGGTGAAAGAGTGCTGGGCTCTTCCCCACATCAGCACATCACGGGCCTCGATCACATGGACGCGTGGCTGGTATCGATGTAGGGAATGGAGAATGATCTTTAAGAGAAAGAGAGTGGGAAATGACTCTACAGTTGTGGTATTGCTGAGGTACTGAGAAAAGTTTAACATAAAGTCATGATGATGCCCAAAACGCAAATAATAAGTTGTATTATTATGTCATTAACACACATTTCATAGTGCTTAACAATACAGTGGCTCAAAAAGAATTTGGGCACTAAAGTTACACAATATTACAATTATAAAATAGATAGGCAATTCAATAATGAACACAGAAAGCATTAGAAAACTCACCGGTTGCCAAACGTTAGTGGCACATTTAGTTTAAAAACATAAGTGACTCAGAAAAGGGAAGTAAGATTAAAAAAAAGTCTTGCATCGCACAAATATGGTTTGATATGTTTATTCAAGTTCATTCAAGTGCAAAAATAGTTTATGGAGCCACTGTATATTACAGAAAGCACTGTAACGTTTTTAAGTACTGTTTTATTTTAAATATACATTAAACTACTGTTTATTTGAAAAGTTATTATAACATTTAAAATAGTAGGATAACAGAATTGTTAACTTTATAGGAAATGATAGGGTACTGAAAGATGCCTTTTTACTCACATATCCTTGTGCGTCCAGAGTGTTATTGGTGAGTTTGGCCCGGTGGAAGGATATGCTTCGATTCTGCCAGTGTTCTCCAGTTGCAGGTGAGTCTGGGTGGATGAAGACGCGGTCTGGCAGCCGAGCCTCTGCGCCGCCAACCACCTGCCAGCTGTTGTCTTGGAAACGATAGCGAGAGGAATCAACAGGTACGATGTCTAAAAGAAGAATGTAACGCAGAGTTGGGTTCAACCCTGACAGCTTAATTCGCAGCTGTGGAAACATTCTCCTGAGGAGCAGAGAAGGATGAGAAAGGTTAAAACAATGAAATTTGACCAAATGTGTCAGTGTTTGCTGATGGATATATTCTTTCCATACTCAAAATGTGCTCACCTGCCCTTCTTAGTGACAATCATCTCGGTGCCAGCTGTGCTGAACTGCTTCCACAGTGACGCATTCTCAAGCTCCATTTTGACATTGTCCTGTGGAGTCCCAGGAGTCTCCGCAGTGGCGGGAGGAGGCTGCAGCAGTCGAGGGGGAAGCCCACGGGCTGCCATGTCACATGTAGTGGGATACAACGGCACATGTGCTGAGGGTTCACGATCTGCGGGAGAGATGGGCAGACAGGAAGGAGAAGGTGATATCTGTACATGGAGAACTTTTAACATCCACGGAAACAGGTTCTTTAGATTATTAAAATGTCCTTTTTACTAGAGAATTAAAGGTTTATTTTAACAACTGTTCACTAAAAGGTTTCTTGAGGTACCAAAAATGGTTCTTCTTTGGCATCGCCAATTTTGGAACCTTTTTTAAAGAGCTAGACACCAAATCTTGACGTGTTTGACGATGAGTGCTTTATCGGTGAGTGTCTCAAAGGTCTTCTAATGCACTGCTTTTCTCTATTCAACACTAAGGCCTGGTTTCACAGACAGGGTTTAGGTTAAGCCAGGATTAGACCTTAGTTCAATTAAGACATTTAAGTAGCCCTAGAGAAAAGCATTACTGGTGTGCATCTTGAGACAAAACAATGGCATTGACATATTTTAAGATATGCCAGAGCAAATTGCTTTCAGTTAAAACAGCTCAAACAAGCATTTTAGTCTGGGACTATAGGCTTAAACCTTGTCTGTGAAGCTAGGGGTTAATAATTGCGACTTAGTTCTTCTAAGCGCTCAGGACTCTTTAAAATAAAGGTTCATTATTGGCTCCATGAAAAACCTTTGACATCCATAGATTTTTTCCTATGCACAGAAGACTCTTTATAGGTTACACTAAGAAAAAATGGCTCGGGGAACCCAAAACGATTCTTCTATGGCATCACTGTGAAAACCCCCTTTTGGAAGCTATTTTTTTAAGAGTGAATGATTGTTACTAATTTAAATTCATGCACATTTCTGCTTCCTTCTATGATTTTCCCAATGCTCTTACCTCTGTAATAGCAGTCACTCAGTCTCTGAGGTCCCAGGGCCAAACTAGGGTACATTTCCACACCCAGCATGTTTCTAGACGTCCTTTTGTCCTTGTTTCACTTTTGAGTTTATAAATATCAAATCACTGAGCTTTCATAATGCAGCAGTACTGTTTCAAAGTCTTCTGCTGTCTTCTTTCCAGCCTCTGATGACTGCTCCTTTCTGTATCTTCTCTTCTAATGCCTCTGCGTTTGTCTCCTTGTGTATTATATAGGTGAGCGCACCTTCACACGTTTACCAAATGGTGAGGTCTTCACACTTCATCCCTCTTCTTCTGTTTCTTCATGGTCCATCTTTTGGGCCCAGCACTCCTGGTCTTAACACACTGGCTAAATAAACACTGTTTCTCATACACACTCACACATTGCTTAGCACATCAAACCTAAAACATCAATGTAGTATTTTTGCTTCATCATTGACCTTTAATTTCAAAACTGTGATAAAAATCCAACGCTAGTAGTTTTTAGACATTGAGTTATCGGTATCTGTGATTCTGTATCACGTTGTACTGGTCCACAGAAAAGAAAAGTCATAATGATATTTCTTTAATATAAATAGTTCTCCTAGACAGTAATGGGATTAAATTGAGACTGAAATCTTCCACTCCTTAGAATATTACTCCTGAGAATATTACCCTAGTAATCTCATATGTCTCCTCACATGTGGCAATTTTATCCAAAACTACAACATAAACAATTTGTCCTTCAGATCTGAAATTAGAATTTTCCAAAATTGCTAGTAAAAATATGAGCTATAACAGATAATACAGTGATGATTAAAAACAACAGTGAAACAGTGGAGATTTTTAATTATTTAAAGTAAATTAGTTTTCAATGAATTCAGATTAGTTATGCATTAGCTATCATGCTACAAATGTACTTTTTTGTTTGTTTATTAACTAGGTTAATGTTAATTTATAATTAAACTATCGTTCATGTTTTATTCCTATTCATTTATAGTATGCCAGCTAATGTTAATTTATAAAACTTATTTTTATTTCATGTTAGCTATTAACTTAATGTTAGCAAATTGCTGGAATATAAATATTATTCCAGTATCCCATGAGCCTACATAGGACAAGTGGTTTGGAAAATGTATATTACATGATATGATACAATATTATACTATTCTGTATTGTATTACATTATTCAAGGACAAGTGGTTTGGGAAATGTATATTTCATTGATATGACATGATGAGATATGATACAATATTATAATATACTATATACTATATAAATGTTGGGTTATGATTTAATAGTGCATGCGAGTGACATGCTCACAAAATAATTTCGTCTTTCTTGTAGAACTAAGACCTCATGGATCTAACAGCTGACTGAGCTGATGTCAGGTCGATTTCCTCCCACAATGAAAGAGGAAGGTCAAAATGAAAATGAATGCTAAACCTTGTATGATGTAATTGCACTGCCTGGACCACTACCGCTATCCATATATGGATGTAACATTGACCGGATGAGGAGTACTGGATTTATTGTTTTGTAATACGAAAATGATTTGATATCCAGTTTAGCGTTGGCCTTTGCCCTCGCTCAGTTGGTGGTGGTCAGGGGTGGGTTGCAGGTGGAGGCGTACGACAGACAGTTTGGTCTAACTGCTACAGTTTGGTCTCTAAAGTAAACACAGGAGTTCAGACACTGCATCCAAATGTCTTTAAAAAGCAACAACTGCTCAATTTTTATTAAACTGCCTACACTCTTAAAAATATATAGTTCTATAAAGGTTCTTTAATAGTTCCATTTATAACTATATCCTCATAAAGAAACTTTTTTGTGTTGCGTTTAGAGTTCTTATTTCCCACCCTTTTGTTTTTAAATCTGTAACTTTCAAGTTCTTTCAAAGCACCTCATTGTTGATTTTCTGGAGCTCAACCTTCCTAATAAAACAGTGTCAATACACTCTCAACAGGTACTTGATATCTTTCTTAAAATGTCTGCCGGTTTGGTTTTTGGATTTGAAATTTTGTACCTTTAACAGAACATTTAAATTTGTGCATCTGTTAATTTAAGGATATACTCCTCTCCACTAAGCAAGGAAATGGCCAGAGATATTGAATTTATGATCCACGTTGTTAGTGTTCACAATTATTACTTTGGTTTATGAGTAAGTCACAAAAACATTTAAGCTATTCCATGACTTTTTCTTTGTAATATTGTTAAAGGGCTCACAGACACACCTAAAAAAAAATTTCATTGTTCAAAGGGTTTAGATTATTAAAATGTTCTTCACATTAAGGAAAAAAAACTAAAAGGTTCTTTGGGGAAACCAAAATGATTCTTCTGTTGCATCTCTGTGTGAAAACTCCCTTTATTTTAGGAGTGTACTGGCCATGCACAATGGTTCTGCTCTTGGTACAAGCCGAAGAATCCAAATCTGGTCCTGTTAAGATCCATTTTCCTAAGAGTGTTCCTTAAAAAGGCACATTCTGATGTCTTACAGCCAGTCCCAAACTCTGACAGATGATCATCAGACTGCTTCAGCATCGCTTCACCTTAACATTGTTGTTGTAGTTGTTGTTTTTGTTGTTCATTCACAGGCACGTGATAAAGCAGGGCTGTGAGAGCGAGGGGAAGTGGAGGTGTCTGTCTCAGAGGGGGGTGGATGTCATTACTGTCGACAGTGTGTGTCCGTTTCAGAGTTTACAGGGACTGTAAGGCCTAACGGCAGCTAATGTGTTTATGAGTGCCCAGGTGTGTGTCTTTAGGCAACAGTAGCACGACTAGACTAGCGGAACGAGGCCGTTTTGGTGTAAGGATAGTGAGTTGGACCATGTTTAAATCTGCTAACAGTGTTATTAAACTGCTGCTGTGCCTGTTAATTCCTACAATAGATTTCAGGAGGTGAATTTGACAGATATGCAGCTTTGAAATTTATATAAAGACTGTAAGTAAGGCAGAGCGGGGCACATAGTAAAACTTTTTGACTGTCTCAGTTTGTGTAAATCCACTAGGGGTTCAGAGTATTTATTTTTTCCCACATTAATTTCACACCTCTAGTAAAATAATGGAGTTTTGTTTCATTAATACAGTGTATACTTTTTTCTTAATTTACCCTGAAAGAATGGAAGTGAACTGTGACAACATGCCCCATAGGTGGGGTACATTGTAACATGACCAAATGACCTAATGTTATAATCATAAATAATGATATAATCAAAAAAAAATGTCCAAGACAAAAATATTTTGTCAAGAAAATACAATTATTAACTTTTTTATATAAAATAATGGCATTTTTTTATAATTAAAAATAAACACATTTTTGAGTTTGACAACAAAACTTATTAATAACTTTTAAACATTGACTCTCCGTCATTATTCATCTTTTTCTAATGCTTTCTCAAAATAATTCATAAAAGTATAGAATATAATGGCATATTTCTAATAGGTGCTCATTGTAACGCAGTGTTACAACACACCCTGCCTGCACAACTGGGATTTAAACCGCATAGACTACTAAGAACTATTCAGGTTCATAATTAATGTGAATAATATGTCATGTAGGCAATTGTATCCCACTAGTAATGACTAAAGTATTACCAAATTACTATTTTCATCTAACGTGAAAACATGATAACTGTCTAGTAATGACTGAAGACATTGTAAACATGGTTTTTGTAAGGTTTTGGATAGTAATTCCTTCATATGGATTTGCTTCTTGTTAGTAGTAGATACTAGGATGTTAATTGTGCGTTATTCATTGGTTCCTGTGTAGTTATTCATTAATGACGGAACAGTATTCTACAGTGTGACCAGCTAAACTAACTCAGTGTTCATGACAATGTTTAAAATAAAGTGTAACGTATAAGAATTTCATTTATTCAGTTTTGACGTCAGACGGCGAGGCACACACGCAGTGTACGTGAGCAAGTCATGTAAATAAATTTGGAAAGTTATCTGATAACAACGTCTACTGGAATCCTTATATATGGCTCTCCGAACATATGCTTGTGAGAGCGACTACAACTGGGAGTGACATTACATGATGTGACTTGTGCTCTTGTTTTGGACTCACTGTTTGACTTACTGTAGCACTTTAGTATGGGGAACACACATTCACTATTAACTACAACTTTTGCCTAAATAAACTCCTAATTTACTGCTTATTAATAGTTAGTAAGGTAGTTTATGTAGCATTTAAGTTTAGGTATTGGGTAGGATTAAGGGATGTAGAATAAGGTCATGAAGAATAAGGCATTAATATGTGCTTTGTAAGTACTAATAAACAGCCAATATCATAGTAATATGCATGGTAATAAGCGACTAGTTAATAGTTAATAACTGAACCCTAAAGTAAAGTGTTACCAGTTACTCATATACTAGGACATTTGTATTATGTGGATTTATAATCAATTCCTGGTGGAAATTATGTTGAAAAAATGACTGTAAAAACAATAAATTAGAGTAAAAACCTGTTTCTCTAAGTTACTTAAAGTGAAAACTGGTTAAAGCTTCACAGACCAGGCTTAAGATTAAAGACTAGACTAAAATACGTTTGAGCTGTTTTAACTGAAAGCGTATTGTTTTGTCTCAGGATGCACGCCAGTAATGTTTTTTCCATTTATAAAAGCTACTTAAATGTCTTATTGAACTAAAGCCTAATCCTGTCTTAATCTAAACCCTGTCTGTGAAACCATGTCGTTTTACTCTAAAACTTTTTTTTTTTGCAAGAAAAACTATGAACTACCATATCATTTATACTGAAAAAACAGTAAAAGCAAGAAGTCCCTGCATGATGTATCACAGGATTCAATTTTGTTTTAATAGTTTTGTTTCATCTTTTTTCAACTAGTTGTCGGGTTTCTCCTACATTTAACAGAATATCGAGCTGTTATCTGTAATATCTGGACAATTTGACGTGGTGACTTCTTTAAAGCCAACATGATTTAAAAAAGGAGGTAGCTTTCGTGATCCGTCCGGTGTAGTGTGAGAAAGTGAGTTTTCCTGTTCACCCAGTACAGAGATGTTGTTCTGTGATTAGATCATCTTCTGTTCAGGTCTGATTGCACATGTGATAATGGGACATTTCATTACTTTCATTTACTTGATTATGCCCAAAGGCTCAACGTGCACATGAATATTTTGTTCAGTCCAACACATCACCCAACTAAAAGATAGTCAATACACTCAGTTCATATCCAAATGTGTCATGTTAAATATTTGGCAATGGTGTAGGTGTTTGAAACTTATCTTTAACCCTGCTTGCATAGTTTCAACTTTCAAATAACACAAAAGCTGATTTATGCAATTGTGTTTAATTCAGAAAATTCTTTAAAAAGCTTGTACACCACACCCCTTGTAACAAGAAATGTGCTTAATTTGATCGATTCTTTCATCAAACTTTAATGCCATATTAACACTTTACTTTAAAGCAGGGTTTATACAGATACGGTAAAATGAAATTCTAGGATTTTTGGGTTTTTTAAGGACTAAATCTCACGTATCAAACAATATCTTTATTATCATTCAAAATCTAAAAAAGGTAAATCTATAAATAAAAAATAAACTAATAAAACAAAAAGGTACAAATAAAGTGCAGCACAATGACTGTTAACTACTGAAATACTATGACAAAGATATTCCTTATTCAAACTGATTTTCTCTCATAAATATATGATTGAGCTGAAGAATAAAAGCTTTATCATATACAATCATATATATTTATATGAGCAATATCACACTCAGTCAGAATGGCTCTATATCTATATCAGATGGGCTGCAGCATTAATTTTGCTTATTGTTTTATCAATAAAATGAAACATTCATTTCACATATTGTCTTTCAATAATTTAAGCACTTTTGAAGTACATTTTCATAAATATGGCTGTTCTCAAGGGTTTTCCAGGACTTACATTTCAAAAAGTACACCTCAAGCACTTGTACGAACCCTCTTTAAAGTACATTGAATCTTTTCTTGTGCTTTAAAGAAGTACACTTATTTTAAAATGTGTTGACTAACATATTAAAGCACATGTAAATTAACTGATTTTAAAAACACAATATGTACTTTTACGCCTCTAGAGGTCGCTTATTCAAAACAAATCCGTAGCTTGATCACGCCTTGATTTCACTGAGCTTTTATTCTGTCACAGACGAGCGCTTCCGCTTCTTCTGCTTAAGTTGTCATTTAGTATATATATATTATATATATATATATATATATATATATATATATATATATATTATATATATATATTATATATTATATATATATATATATATATATGTGTATATATATATATATGTATATATATAAACTTTAAATGTAATATCAAATACACACTACAGTAAAAATTATAATCAAGAACTTGCATGTGCTTTACCATGTTAGTCATCACATCGAAAAAAAGTGTACCTCTATTGTCTTTGAAATAATGTAATCGCAATATTACATGTAATACTAAACACAATACAGTACAAAAGATGCACTTGAACTATATTTTAAAGACAATAGATTGTAATTCTGAAATTATAAATAAAGTTAAAGGGATAGTTCACCCAAAAAATGAATATTCTGTCACCATAGTAGCGGAAAAATACTATGGTAGTCAATGGTTTGACTTGAGGGAGAGCAAATGACAGAATTTTCATTTTTAGGCAAACTATCCCTTTAAGTTCAACCTGAAAAACATTCTGATTGCATTTAATATCATTTTGAACTATAATACATTTTCATTTAATTGCAAACAACTTCCAATTAAGTGTCTGATCAAGTAAAGCAGTGAAGTAATCTTTGTTTTTTTTTTGTTTTTTTTATATGCAAAAGTTATTTTTCACAAGGGACAGGCCATAATTGAACACATTACGACATCTGGGATTTTCCAGCCATCATGACATTATAAAAATGGGATGAGGTTTTGTATGTCTTCACATGTAGTTCTTAGAAGACGCCTGTCATGTGTCACTCCATCAGCCCTGGTATTACTAAGCAGAAGTGTGGACTGTCAAGTCAGAAGGCTCGATTCGTGGCATCTTTGAAACACTGTGAAACTCTGACCACAGAACACAACAGTTCATATAAGGGATAAAACATCAGCCTTTTTACTGGGATCACACAAATGAATCATCATTTGTTATGGTTTCCAATATTATATGTTTCACAATCTCAACGGAAGTATAAGATATGAGATGTGATTTCTTAGAAACCCCATTTCTTTCATTTTTGGAGCTTATGATATCAGTAGTATTGAATTTGACCGCACACCCAATTCTCATGAAAGATCACATGCTCAGTTCGACAGAATGAATGCCATAAAACCTGTGAAGCAGGACTGAACAGCAGAAAAACAGGTGGCTGACTTTGAGGAGCTGCTGATAGAGTAAATAGACCACTGATATTTGCTTTCTAGAAACTCTTTAACTTTAATTATATCCGGTTCCGAGAGTCAAAGTGCAGTTAGCGAGGGATTGACTATAGTTGGAGATATCAGAATGGACGCAGTGAGTGGGATTCTTCTCCTCTGCTTGGCTGTCGGAGTTTATGTTGTTTGTTCTCTGTACCTGCTACGCAATCCATGTATCCTACATAAGAGGAAACGGCTGGGATTCTACTGCAGACACATTTCACACAGAGGCGGCAAGTGGATTTAACTTTCATTGATTATAACTTTTGTAATCATCAGTATAAATCTTAATCTGCGTGTTGTTAAAATTACGGGTACAATCGATATGTCCGGGTCAAATTGGATACAATACAATTCACCAAAAACACATTAAAATAAGGTTTCATTTGTTAACATTAGTTAATTTATTCACAAACATGAACTAAACGTGAGCAATACATTTGTTACTGTATTTGTTAATATTTCTTTAATGTTAGTTAATAAAAATACAGCTGTTCATATTAGTTCACAGTGCATTAACTAATGTTAACAAATACAACTTTTGATTTTAATAATGTATTAGTAAATGTTGAAATTAACATTAACAAAGATTAATAAGTGCTGTAGAAGTGCGGTTCATTATTAGTTCACTAATGTTAACAAATGAAACCTTATGTTGTCAAAAAACAAAAAAAACATGTAAAAACAGTAAACCTTTAACATTAATACTTCTCACACACTCAAAAAAAGTAAGCCTTTTTCTAAGAATTATGCAATTTAATAGTTATTTTCCATCAAATTGAATCGAATAATCCTTACGCAATTTATTTGAATAATTATTGATTGCTCAATCATTCAATTCAATTAGTTAAGGATTATTCAATTCAATTAGATGGAAATGTACTATTAATTAAATTGCATAATTCTTAGAACAATTTTTGAGTGCACATTTAAAAGATAAATGTGAACACGATTTTTGAACAAGATTAAAACGTTTCAACTATTTTTTTAAACATTTATTTTTCATAAAAAGTAAATAGTAAGTTAAAATTCAATGTGTTTAAAATATATAATATTAACGAATGGGTTCGAATTCCAGCAAAATTTACAAGCATGAACAAAAAAATGTAGGCCTCATTCGAATAAAAGCTTCTGCCAAATACCCTCAGAGAGTAACTCAAAAATGTGTTTGGGTCAAATTGACCCAGAATGTAATATAAGGGTAATTAATTTAGTTTAACACTAATTCTTTTTGGCTATAGGGTCTGGAGAGAAGATAGAAAACACAATGGAAGCATTTACACAGTGAGTTTCTCTGTTGCAATGTCAATTTGACTTCTATTCCTCTTTCCTTTTCTCCACTTTAACCATTGGTTTGTATCATCATGTGATAGTGCTGTCGCTGTGGGCACTGAGATGTTAGAGATGGACTGTCACCTCACGCTGGACGGCTGTGTTGTGGTTTCACATGATAAAAACCTTTTGAGACAAACAGGATATGACAAAACAATATCGTCTCTTAGATTTCAGGTAGTCATTGTAACCATTAAACTTCATCTTTTTATCTCCCTGTGATTTGTGGTGGAATTTTAATCTTAATTTGTTTTACCTTTCAGGATTTGCCTCTCTATGAAGAGCGACTCGAGGTCACGTTTTATGTTGGTAAGTCCTTTGATATGATTCTGCACTGTCCACTTGTACAATAGTGCTTTCTAGTAATTCATATCTGAAATATGTAATACCCTGTGTTAGGACACTACAGTACAGGGAAGGACAGAAAGTTTGTGTTGCTGGAAGATGTCTTCAAGAAATTTCCCAACATACCGATGATGATTGAGATCAAAGAAAACAATGACTTGCTCATTACAAAGGTGAGATTAACTGCGTTATTAACTGGTCTTATAACTGACATTTAATTCTTATTGCTGAACAAGCGTGTTTCTATCGCCATCCACCACAAATAAATTACTTATATTTTTAATAATTTGTTCAAACAGTCTCAAACTCACAAGTTGAAATACACAGAACAGCAAGTGTAGTCAGAGATGACGGGCCCTATCATACACCCGGCACAATGCGACGACAGCCACGACGCAAGTGTTTTTCGCTAGTTTCAGCCCAACACAACATCATTTTCACATCCAGCGTCACTTTGTTTAAGTAGCAAATGCACTCGCGCCGTCTGTTCATCAATGGGCTGCTGGTCTGAAAACCAGGAGTGTTCAGGTGCATTGTTGGTGCGTTGCTATTTTGAGGAACTGAAAACGACCAGCCATTGACCAACAAAAACCTGCTATAAAGTCAATAGTGCAGTATTTTTTTGTGTGTGTTATTTAAAGGGTGTGATAGTATTATGCACCTATAAGTGGTGCATAACACGCATACACTCTGCTTATTACACACACAGCCACAGGGATGAAGCAACTGGAGAAGCGTTCAGTCTTTCCACTCGCAAATTCTGTCATGTAAAAAGGCAAATCCGCCATGGCGCGAGCGCAACTGGCTTTTAAAGGGAATGGGAGATGAGACTCTGATTGGTTTATTGCACGTTACGCCCAAAACACACCCATGACTCTTTAAGAGAATAGGCACAACCCTTTTGGACCATGCACCTGACACGCCGACCGTTTTTTCCTTCGTTAAACTAGCAAAAGAAGATTCCGACACGCCCTAAGTGCACCTGTGCCGTGTGCTTCAGACCATACGCTTATATCATTAAAATGGGGCCCTTAGTCTGCATCAGAAATCAGAATGCATGAATCTCAATGAATCTCTAACTGAATCAACATCTGATTTGCTTATAGACCTGCAAGTTCTTTCAGAAATGTTTATTTGCATTTATTTAGTTCTTCTACAAATGCAAATGCGTCTATATGCAAATGGTACTGATGAAATTCATAATAACTTGGTATCACTTTTATGTTACTGTAGATCTCATGCCTTTTGAAGCAATATGACAGAGAAAGTATCACAGTTTGGGCTTCTGAAGAGTCAGACGTTATGGCCAAATGTCAGAAGCAGGTACAGTAGTGTGTCCCTACAGGGGTCAGTGATCATAGATGTCTTAATAAAAACATCCAAGCAGTTTTATACAGTGCTATAATCTTACTTTAAAAGATCTTTGTCTTGTTTTTTTCCTCTGTGTGTGTGTGTGTGTGTGTGTGTGTGTGTGTGTGTGTGTGTGTGTGTGTGTGTGTGTGTAGAACCCATCCATACCCTATATGTTCACTATGAAGCGTGGAATACTGCTTTTATTGCTCTTCTATACTGGACTCCTTCCCTTTGTGCCTCTGGGTGAAAGTCTGCTGCTGTTCTACCTGCCCAGCATTATCAACAGGTCAGTCTATTACCTAGTTTTAAAAGAGGGAAGGATTGAAATTTCATAACTGTCCATGTTTTTTTTATTTATTATTATTATTATTTTTTTAAGTGTTCTGAGAGTTATTGGTGTAGTGAAATCTTCTTGGAAGTTTTTATGATAACTTTTTACAATAAGGTTCCATTTGTAACTTTAGTTATATACATTAATTAACGTGAACTAAAGCTTCTAAATCATTTATCTTCATGAACATTGCATTTGAGTAATACTATTGTTATGTGTGATCTCTCAGGACTTATATTCCAGAGGAACCTTACCTGAAGAACAGATTTGTTGTGTCTCTTCTTCAGAAGTAAGTGACGTTCATCTGACAGAGCTGTCAAATAGCTTTTCACTCAGTCTTGTGTTGTGTGATCGTGTTTATCAATGCTTTGCTTATAGGTTGACCATGCGAAAATCTTTGTTTGAACACTTGATCAAGAGGGGCTTGCAGGTGAATGTGACTTCTCTCAGTTCTATAAAGCTAAAAATGGTTCCAACCCAAAGCAAAACTTCATCTCATTTTTTGCCATCTCAGGTGCAGCTGTTTGTGTGCAATGAGGAGAGCGATATGGACGCTGCATTTGCAGTCGGAGCTACAGGCGTTATGAGCGACTACCCGACCCTCCTGTCAAACTACTTAAAAAAACACCCTCTGCCTCCACCTCCTGCTACTTATTAGTTTTTACCAACAGATAATGAAATGTACCGTTGAAGAAGAATTTTATCCACCTATTTCCTACACTCCATTTTGACAGATAACAAATTGTATTTATGTTTGGAAACATTCCAGTAAAAACGAATAATATGTATAGATAATCAAGTAAACCTAAGCTGCTTCAGTCCAGTAAATGTTCACCTTGAAATATTACAATAGTTATTCTTAGTTTTATCATTAACGATTCCACAGCAAAGACTTGTGAACCATGATCTGAAGGCCTTTTACTTATTAAAAAAGGATCAACTATCAATCAGATGACAGAAAGCATGCAGTAGATTGTGTGTAACAGGTAACGTTTTGATCATGTTGATAATTTATAAGTATTAGAAATGTGTGTATCAAATATGATACAGTAAGATGGATAGGACCGTTTATTTTGCTTGTTTATATGACAATGTTACATTTGCATCAACAGACTTAAAGTCAGACAATGAATATTCTTTGTGATACAGTCCGATGTGACTAAATGGCTGTGTGACTGGATGAGGTCAGATCACCTGTAGCGGATCTCTGTCTCTTTGAGAGATCGATACGGTAATAGCGTCGCCCAGTCGTGCAGCCAGTCGGTCTCTGAATACAGTCAGGAAGCCTCTCTCGCTGTTGCTATGGTCACTGAGAATCACACTCGTGCCTTTAGAAACCGCATCTAGAACCTCATGATGGGACATCTCACCTGAAAATGAGAAAAATAAGCTTGGGTTAATTGCACATTTTTGTACTGTTATTATTTGTACTCTCGGAGTTCAATAAACTGGTGAATTTCAGCATTTGTTTGTTTTTGTACCATTTGTGACGTACCAGTGATGTAGAGGTCTGCTTTTACTCCCTGTATGACAGACGCTCCAGACCCTGCACATACTGCAACCGTCTTCACCAAAGAGTCTAGAACATCATAGAAATGACATTAGGTGATGATAATCACACACACGTTACGCCCACTGTTCAGTCTGTGTGACTAATCCACCTTATTTTTAAATATGGAAGTTACTGTGAATGTGTGAGACTTCCAATTCATTAGCCACTATGAGTAAATAATTAAACTGAATCATCATATATCAATCAATTATGAAATGAAAAAGGCTGGCAAATTAAACTTTTAATTAACTAAATATATGCACAGTGTGTTAGTGAAGAGCAGCTCTGTGATCAGTAGTAAATGCTGCTCCATCTCTGAAAGCCCTGCAAGTTTAAATCACTTATAACGTTGCATTTGAAAAAGCAACATGTGTCAAGCATCTTCCCAAACTTTAAATGCAAAGCATTTATAAACCTACTGTCCAACAAAAGACACCATTTAATATGTTTTACTGCAAACTCACTGCTTCTTATCATAGAATGAGGCAACAATATATGATTTTAAAGTATTCTATAGTGATAAAGGCTATGTCGATTAGCATTGCATTATAAATATACTCATCATTATGAAAATACCCAAAAGGCTTGAAGAACACAGATAAACCATATATTGTTGCAGTTGTGTGTTTTTCTTCATGTTTAATCAGTCAAAGTGTTTTTGTCTTCATTTATTGTAGCTACAGATTTCCTGGAATGTCACAAGTCATACTTCTGTGAGGCATGTGTGAAGTTTCTGCACACGGGCGCCCTCCGGCTTCTAGTACGAATGAAACAGGTGCGTGTTTAACACTCAGTAATGTTCACGCCATCCTATTTTGGGTTAAAAATATGAAAAATAATACTTCTCTATAAAGAAATGGGCCAAATTGAAAAGCCTTACAAACAAGCACAACAAATATATATATAGCGTTAAAGAAAAACAAATTTCCCCCCCAAAATCGTACAGCCCTAGTAAATAACTACAGAAATGACTAAGCGCAGTAAACAGTAAAACAATTTGCAACTAATAGTTGACAAAATTTTAGTCGATGAGAAGAGGCTTGATAGACCAAATTTTACTTAAAGGGTTACTTCAGCGATTAGCATTAAGCTTTGTATCAGTAGAAACCCGGGAATATATTCGAATTATCGTACTTTCCCCCCTCATTTGACCCTGAGACGAGAGAATTATGTATTTTATTTCTGGAAAAAATCCTCCGATGCCGCAAATATCGTCATTTTGAGATTCATGTAAACAGAGCGGTGGAGAGCAAAGTGAGTGTTTCTCAAATGAATTCCTATGAAAGTTAAGCTTTCAAAAGACATGAACTGATCACGCGCTGTGAATGCAGCCGCGAATCCCGGGATTACCGCAGCTCATGTGATGAATGTAATCTGTTTTTAATTGTAGTGTCTCTACCTGAACTGATTTTATGAAAATGAACGCGGTGGGCAAGGGATCCAGTAATCCAGTAGCCGTGACTAGAGTAGGGCAGCGAAGTGCATTCTGGGAATTGTTGTCTTTCATCTTTCATCCCCATGAGACAAAAATACATTTTCTGTGTTTTCTCAGTCTAGAAGGCACCAAAGTCAAAATTAATTTCACATTTCTACTACATTAATGACCCAGTTTAAATACAGATTCATCTTCCCAGCGCTGAAGTACCCCTTTAAGTCAGTTGGTTGCAGAAAAAAACACAGTCTGTGACGGACAGATTGTTAACATGGCTGGTCAATGTGGTAATTACGTCAGGCAGGAAAACCAAACATTCATCAATTATTAAATCGACTTCATAGATGGCTTATCTTTTGAAACATGTAAGCAGTAGCATAACGTTAGCCGCTTGGCCGCTTGCCGCTAACATTAACCTACATAAATGTGCGCTTTTATTAGCATGTATCCAAGTGTTCATGCGGACATGTCATGCTTAACTTAACATAATCTCTCTCTAGAAGCATCCACTATACTGCAGAGATGAGAGTCAGCATTGTCAACTTCATCTTTGCAACCGACACTGACTCAGAAAACACTATTTACTAAATGTTCTATTTTTTTCGGACACATTCATAATCATTACTTTTGCTGGTGCACTGCAGCATCCTTATGTTTGTAAAGGCTTATTGCAATATAGAGCAATGTTACATAATGTTCTTTCTCAGCCCTGAAACCATTTGCCAAATATATACGATGGCACCATCTATCACCCCAACCCTTGCCCTAATGATTACAATAAGTAGTAAATAATATAATAACAAATTCCAGTTTGCAATTTCAAGCAGCATAACGCACTCTAGAAGTGGAGCTAGAAGCGTTGGACACTGGAACCCTTCATTTAAGGTAAAAATGGCCCATTCTTACATTACAAAATAAGGTGGATATCTCTCACACCCCACCTAATGTGTGTTGGTCCCCCAGGGCCAGTCTCAAATGGGGCAAACCCAAGTGAGTCTTCATTTTCTGCACTGCTGTGGAAACAGACACTGGCTCATCCAGAACACTGAGTCGTCCTTGACCACAACCCAACAAGGGAGGCTAGGAGAAGAGTAAGAAAAAGAGAGAAAACAGTCAATGAATTATCAGACAGGTAGAATTAAACTGCATAATTATATATCAGGATGTCAATTATCCAATTAAATTAATAGTGTTTATAACATATGGTCCTAGAAATATGCCTTACAAAAAGGTTCAATGTTAACAATATTTGAAATGTAATGACACGCTTTGTTATAGCCTAGTATTTGTGTCCGATTTAGTTTTTGTTTGGTCATGTGCTCTACCAGCTCCGCCTCTTGATCAAGTGGCTCCGCCTTCTAACAGAGTATAATTATCAGTGGAGAGATTCACCTGTTCTGTACAATTATAATGTAATGTATAATATTAGCTCAATTTTCCATGCTGTTTTTAAAACAAACAAGCATTTTGTGTTCACAGTTACGTTTGTGCCGTTTGACTTCTGACGTACACTAACATTCAAAAGTTTGTGGTTGGTAAGATTTTTGTAATGTGTCTGAAAGAAGTCTCTTATGCTCACCAAGTCTGCATTTATTTAATCAAAAATACAGTACATAGTAGGTTAAAGTAGTGAACTTATCGAAATATCGCAAATGTACATATCACAATATGCATATCGCAACGGCACGCAATATCTGAATTATTTTAATAGGCTACTTCAACATTATGAAAAAGTCTACGTTTTAGGTCGACGCATATAGCAGAGAATAGACTGGGCACACGACTGTTACTTATGTGACTTGCTTTATGGTAAAAAAGAGTTATTAAATGCAATAACTTGCGAAAAACAACTCCTTGCAGTCTCGCGCTGTCTGACACACACACACCAAAATACACACAGAGTTATGTCAAAGTGGCTGTCTTGATGTTTATTCATGTAAACACAGTCGGTTATGCTTTAAGTGAATTATATGCTTTAAGTGAATTATATCAGATGCGGAAAGAAACCGAATGTGTGTCAATAGGATCCGTGCATTAGGTCTATTTGTGACATACACTTTTACTAAAACACTGCTGGTCACTTTCAGAAGTTATAGCGATGCTTTCTTTTCCTAGGAAGAATGTGAAACACATAAATGGTATCATTCTCAGTTTTTTTATATTTTTATAAATATAATTTTAAATCGATTTTACACAATAATAGCAACATCGTGTTGCATATCGAATGTCGCATTATTTGACCAGGTATTGCATATCGCAATTTTCTTCAATATTGCACAGCGCTAGTATGTAGTATTGTGAAATATTACAATTTAAAATGACTGCTATCTATTTGAATATATTTTATATAAATATAATTTATTCCTGTGATTTTCAGCATCATTACCCCAGTCTCCAATATGACAAATACCAAAAAAAGGCAAATTTAGAGCAAACATTTTTTCCTGTTTACTCACCTGCTGGACTTGTGTGATGTTCAGGGATTTGCTGGCATGTGGATTTGACACCAGAATCTGCACAGCAGCAGTTAGTGCTGAACTATTACAGGTTAGATTCACCTGCTGCCCTCCCCTTTCATTTCTGAAAATGAATATGGACCAGTGTATGAATGGATACCAATGATTTAAAGGGTTAATTCACCCCAAAATGAAAATTCTGTCATTGATTACTCACCCTCATGTTGTTCCAAACCCATAAAACAGTCTATGCGACTCCAGTGGTTCAACCTTAATTTTATGAAGCGACCAGGATACTTTTTGTGTGCGAAAACAGACAATTTCTTCTCATCTGTGGCGGTCTCCTACGCTGTTGATGTAGTAAAAACAGTGCAGCCCTTCCGAGCTCACCATTGCCCGATGCTGTTCATGTAAGCATGCGTGCCAATGGCAAGCCGGCGTTCTGATGTAGAACTCGGAAGCTCTGCACTGTATTTACTACGTCAACAGTGAAGGAGAATGAAACCGCAGAGAAGAAATTGTTGAATCAAGTCATTATTTGGGGGATTTTTTTGCACACAAAAAGTATTCTTGTTGCTACATTAAATTAAGGTTGAACCACTGGAGTCACATGGACTATTTTAACGATGTCTTTCCTACCTTTCAGTGCCTTGAAAGTTGCAATGACGTTGCTGCCTATGGCAGGTTTAGAAATCTCTCGGATTTCATAAAAAATATCTTCAGATGAACGAAGGTCTCACGGGTTTGGAACGGCATGAGGGTTTGTAATTAAAGACAGAATTTTAATTTTGGGGTGAATTATGCCTTTAATGTGCATACTATGGGCTTGCGATTGTATACTTACCTTATTGTAGAGCATTTAAAGGTTTCACTGCCTTCTATGTGTCTTAGTTGCTCCATAAGGCTGTTTAGTTCTTCTTCATTCATGGACGAGAACTCAAGCCTGTGTTTCTGTGGGCCGCAAGAGTGGGCTTGACTTAATACTGACACTTGTCCGCTGCCTGTGAATAGAGGCACAAGTAAGAATGACTCTGACTCTTTGACCCAGACTACAGAAAAGGTGTTTTTTCTTACCCATTCCTCCAACTAGCCAATCATTAACGCCTCCTTCGACACTGTCCCATGAAGTGTGCGGGGAGAAAATGGCAATGCCGCCCTCTATTGCTCTGATGGCCAACCGCTGTTTCCAGTCCTTCTGAAGCAGGCGTTTGAAAGGTCGAAAGAGTGGAGGGTGGTATGAGACAATAAGGTCACAATTCATCGCTACAGCTTCGTCCATGACGGCTGTTGTCAAGTCATTGGCCAACAGTATTGTTTTGATTGGTCGTGGTTTGCTGGGCTCCACCAACAGGCCAACGTTATCCCACGATTCAGCTAATGACAGCGGAGCAAGCTGTTCGAGAACATCGAGCACTCCCTGTAAATCCATGTGTCCAGCAGGATGGGTGAAATCAGAAAAGTAACGTATAACTCTATCAGACCCGAGTACAGGAAAACGAGACCTTGAGGGAAGGGGGTGTTGAAATGACAATCGTGGGCCAGGGGAATATGCAAAAAGAGAAGAGAGAAATGAATGTGAAGTAGAAATATGTGGACTACAGAAAAATTTGCTGGTTTTGAAGGAGATGCTCCAGCTCAAATGGAGACGTTTACCAGAAAATCTCCTACAGCTGGTGAACATGAGGGAGGGAAAACCTGTAAAATAATAAATGGCACATTTAGAAACTTATTTATAATACCAAACATACAATGCAAGTACAGGAGTTTTTAGGAGCCTGCATACAGAAGGTCTCACAAATCTGTTTTCATGCGGTCATATAAAAGACAAAATCAGGTCCGCAAATGATTTAAAAAACAAAAAAGTAAAACATTTACTCATAAATAAAATGCATGTGACATAATGTGATGCATATGTTTGATATTTGCTCATTGAATGTCTCCTAATCACGATTATTTACAAAAAAATAATAGGTAATTTCTCCACGTGTAGTTGTAGTCTGCACTGCCATCATCAGGGAACAACTTGCCACAGGGAAAGCTGCACGCGGAAAATTATTGACAGATTTACTACGCTTCAATAAACTGTTTAAAACAACAGTCAGAAGGACTGTCAACGTTCTGCAGATTCAGATTACGTTAAACAACGCGTTATATGTCATAAAAAACTCACTGGAAATGTCAATTCATCGAGCGAATGAAAGCGGCAACTGTCAGTCGATAGAACGTGAGCACGTAATATTGTGTTACGTCATATCCGTTCATTCGCGTTTTTAATTCTGGTTCTTGTAGTTTTTTTATTTTAGTTTTTTTTTATGAACGCCAATAGCATCTTATCCCCCTTAGAGAATGCAAGAATAGAAGAAGAAAAAAACCTAAGAGATACAATTATAGAAGGATGCAATTATAGAAAGTTGTAGATTGAAAATAAATGTTATAATAGCCTATTAATGTGATTTCTTTTTTTTTAATATTTCATTTTATTATTTTATGTATGTTTTACATATTTTAAATATTATACTATTTATATATTTTAAACAAGTAGCATAGACTTGTAGCATAGCATAGATAATGCAATTAATTAAGCAGTTAAATACAATTAAAATAAATGTAGTGCTGTCAAATGATTAATCGCATCCAAAATAAAAGTTTGTGTTTACATAGGCCTATTATTTGTGTGTGTGTACTGTGTGTATGTATATATATAAATATATATATAAATATATATATATATATATATATATATATATATATATATATATATATATATATATATATATATATATATATATATATATATATATATATATATATATATATATATATATATATATACACACACACAGGCATCTATATAGCCTATTTAAGTAAATATATATGTATATATATTTAAAATATTTAAAATATTTATATATAATATAAATTATGCAAATATTATGAAGGAGGATAAATATACATGAAGGAGTGTGTATTTATATATATATATATATATATATATATATATATATATATATATATACATAATAATTATACACAGTACACACACATATCTTATGTAAACATGAAAAAAAAAT
The DNA here is from genome assembly GCA_023029165.1 of Gobiocypris rarus. Classification (NCBI taxonomy): domain Eukaryota; kingdom Metazoa; phylum Chordata; class Actinopteri; order Cypriniformes; family Gobionidae; genus Gobiocypris; species Gobiocypris rarus. Next base: position 4,064,639 of record CM040920.1, on the reverse strand, counting down.
TTGGGATGCGATCAATCACGATTAAATTAAATTAAATTAAATTAAATTAAATTAAATTAAATTAAATTAAATTAAATTAAATTAAATTAAATTAAATTAAATTAAATTAAATTAAATGACATTAAATTAAATTAAATTACCAGAGTAACTTGAGGGGGGAGTCTGAAATCCCCTGTCGCTTCAATATACCTGTAAATATCTTAATCAGATTCATAATCAAAGCCTTAATTAATATATATCCTCCTATTTCTAATCATTAATTCCAGTTGATTTTACTCAATAGAACTACTGATTGTTTGTTCTTCTTTTTTTGTTTTCTAAAGTTTGTATTTGGTCCTTGAGGGGCGTCTGGCCTAGGGCTGTGTGATGTTTCACTAAACACATGATAGCTACATGTGTGTAACACAGCCTCTAACATGCTGGAAGTGCAGTAACAGTGTTTGCTCACTTAGCCCGGCTTCCAGAGATTAAATATAGATTTGTCTTTCATTTTTATTATATTTTATTCATTTTATATTTCCTTTTACTGAAACACTAAAGAATCAAGATGAATATTGCCTGTACTATTGTCTGTACCTCTCACTGAGAGAAAGCACATGCTATCAGCATGTTTTGGCGAAGTGCTTTGTTGATATGTAGTTAAGACTCTCCAACCTTGGGAGAGCTGTGATGCTCAGGAGCTTTTGGGTGTGTCGTTGCATGATCTGTGCAGGCCCAATATTGAAGATGGACATTTTCTGCACACAACACCAGACTTGGAAAGACGCCTTTCTGCAACCTCCGAGGTCAACAATGATCTAAATTTAGTCATGGGGCAACAACTAGTCTACCTAGTTTAGAGATATGCTCTGATATCTATCCTTGTGTGGAAATTTACCATGACTGTGCATTTTCTCTGAGCCAATCAGAATCATACACCTTGAAGTAATGACGTGGCTAGACCTTGAAAACAGTATAACTGTTGGGACAATTGTATGTACGGTACGACGAGACCAGTAGAGGGGAAGCGCGACAAACTCCTTGTGAGACTTGAAGCTGGCTTCTGCTGATGAAACTGCAAACTATTCTTCAGTAAAAATTTTCTTTAATTAATTGCACTCCTGACTCTTTGTCTTCATTTTTCACTACTGGTCTCTGGGTCTAAACTGTTATACCCCTAACAAACTTAAATTAATAATAAAAAATGTTTTTACAACTCACCCCATGTTACAATATTTCCCGGTTCACACATCTGCATTATGCTTTTAAAGTGATTCTTTTCTCATACATAAGTGCTACATAATTACTGGAAATTCATGTGTCTCTTGGGGGTTTGTGACTTAAAAAAAAAATCATGGTGTTATGAAAAAGCTGATTAGAGTTAGAGGTCATGATCCCGATTAAGCCATAATGCTGCTGTCTGACCTATGTGCAGAAGGCGCATGTCATGAATAAGAGAGAGAGATTTATGCGGATAAAACATCCTGTCATGGATGTTTCAGGGATAAAACTGAAATGATGGGCCAGAGGCCATAATCATTATCATTTGCTATCATGTATTCCTCTTAAACATCCCTTTTTCATATGAAAGATCCATCATCTCTCCTTCAGCTGGTTCATTCTCTGATTAAACTCTTCTTTCATTTCCAATACTGGAGGCAATCTTGTAGATATTCTAGGTATTCTCTATTCTCTGCAACCACAAAATGCTTTTCTTAAATGTTTCATTGTTCCAGATGACACACCGAAACCAATACGTGTTATATAAGTTTTTAATCAAGCACTTTTAGGGCATGAATCTTGGCCTTGGCACGGACAGCGTGACTCGAGCAGAGGGCAGTTGTGCGGGACAGATGTGCTCTGTAATATTGTGTCTGAGGGAAAGGGGTGTTAGTTTTACTTTGGGTAATTTGTGGCCTAAGCCCTTCAATCCCAGCTGTCAAGCAAATACAACAGCCACTATTGTCATGCGACTGCAACGGAGGATTCTGGATATGTGTGTTTGGTCAGATCAAGATATTCTGGGCAATGACCACCTAGAAAACATTGTCTTTCAAATAATTGCTTTTCTTTTCAACTTTTTATTCATCAACAAATCCTGGGGGGATCACAGTTTCCACAAAAATATCAAGCAGCACAACTGAAAAATGCAGCACAAAATCAAAATGGAATATTGTCTGCTGAAATTTCAGCTTTGTATCACAGGAATATATTACATTCCAAAATGTATTTTAAAAAGAAAACAGCTATTTAAAATTTGAACGATATTTTACAATATTACTGTATTTACTGTGTTTTCTTGTTGTTGTTGTTGTTGTTGTTGTTGTTGTCAGACTCTGGGAGCAAAAGAGACTTTCAAAAACATATACAATTTGAATTATTCCATTGTAGGTCTCCTTAAGATAATTTTTGGCGCTCTAGTGGTTAATAAACAGGACTACATGCGTCTTGCGGAAGAACCTTGTAGCCGAAACTACTTCTCTCTGTTTAAATCTATGACGATTCAATCAGGTATTGAGCTACTCCGCAGCGGTGGCGACGCGACCGATCTTAAATAGTCAGAATATAAACACTTATTATAGGTGTACCGTAGGGATTCAGGATAGGATAAAAGCACGGTTTGGAAAATGGGTTCGTGATGAACTTGCTCATTATATAAATCATGTTAATTTTGAACACATAAAGTTATGGACTGCAGCTTAAAGACTTATTCCCCTTTCACGAAACAGACAGTTACAACCATAGATGTATATACATAGATATACAGACACGTACGTCGGCGTGGCCGCCATCTTAAAGTTGTCTTTATTCACAGTAAGAATCATGCCACAACATTGCTCAGCTTCTGGTTGTGAAATTCCTGAAGAAATGGGATAACCTTTCACAGGTGAGAATGTGTTGGTTTGTGTTTTCCTCCCTGTTTCAAAGGCGTTGTCTCAAGATGCACACCAGTAATGTTTTTTTTTTCTTTTTCTCTCTAAGCAACACTTAAATGCCCTACTTGAACTGAGGCCTAAAGGCCCGATATACTAAGTTGTGCATGTACTAAGTTGTGCTGTACTTCTGATAAAATGAGACACTGAAACTGTTTTTCATGTTTAAAAAAGTAAAGCTGCTTGATTTTAGGCGATCTATTGTATAAAGGGCTATATAAATAAATGTGACTTTACTAGCGTGCCAAATTGCAGGGTTTGTTCAAACGTATCCACGTTGCTATGATTAGATGGTTTTCTTATGCTTTATTTTACAAATGCTTGCTGTTTTCTCAATTTTGTTGTGTTTTATTTTGTTATGAAGATGAAAATGTGTAGCACATATTTAAATATTCATCTAAAGGTTGCTCAGTGGTGTGGGTGGCATTGGATGCTTGATAACAGTATATCGTATTCTAACTTCATTTTACCCCTAAGTGAAGAACGAAAAACTTTTTTGCCGTAAATATCAAGGACTTAATTCTGGCTTAATCTAAGCCTTGTCTGTGAAACCGTGCCGATATGTATTAACTCAATATCACATGTTTTTACTATGGTAACTTTTTAATGTCGTGTTAAAAACATTCTTCCAAATATTTTCCTTTGTGTTCAGTAGAAGAAATAAATACATACAGGTTTGGAACAACTTGAGGGTAAGACAAAAATTCTTTTTTGGGTGAACTTTAAAAGTTCCTTTCACTGGAACTAATGGGGCCAAGCCCAACCCCTGAAAAACAGCCCCACACCATAATCCCCCCTCCACCAAACTTTACACTTGGCACAATGCAGTCAGACAAGTACAGTTCTCCTGGCACCCGCCAAACCCAGACTCATCCATGGGATCAGAGATAGAGAAGCGTGATTGGTCACTCCAGAGAACACGTCTCCTCTGCTCTAGAGTCCAGTGGCGGCGTGCTTTACCCCACTGCATCCCACACTTTGCATTGCACTTGGTGATGTAAGGCTTGGATGCAGTCTGCATGTGTATGTGAACCTGTGGTCATGGAAGTGATTGATCCAATGATTTGGAGGGGTGTCCTCGTACGTTTGGCAATAGTGGAAAGCCTCAGTCCTGTTCAGCTCCAACCCTGAAAAAAACTCACCTGCCTGAAGCTTTCTAGTAACCCTTCAGACCTTGATTAGCTTGCTCAGGTGTGTTTGATAAGGGTTGAAGCAAAACTCTGCAGGACTAGGTCTCTCCAGGACCGGAGTTCGCCACTCATGATCTATGGTAACAACAGCAGGAAAGTGACCTTGCAAACACAACAATGGAATGGAGATGACCACATATCCTGAGATAAAGTCCTTTTTATTTTTGGTCTGTGTATTTTAAGCACACTATATTTGATCACTCAGACTTTTCAGGATTTTCTTCAGCCTTAAATCTGCAATCTCAAGCTGAAAAGCTGCAGTGTAGCATGCTCACACAACAGTGTCAAAGTTTTATCATATCTGTTGTGTCGAATGCATGAAGAATAACAGCACAACCGGTTCGTTTGCATCTCTTAACCTTCAGTATGACTTCCATTGATCCTTTTCTTTATTTCTCTCATTCTCCCTTGTTATTTACTCTTGTTTCTCTCTCTCTCTCTCTCTCTCTCTCTCTCTCTCTCTCTCTCTCTCTCTCTCTCTCAGAAAGCCTTAGAACAGGCTGATCCAGGATGTTTTGGGATTTCATAGCATTTGCCAATCACGTGGTGTCCTCTGTTCTGTCTGATTTGAGCTCTGTGTCAGGGTTATGTTCTGTTTTGTGAACCACTGCTCTGTGAGCCTCTGTCATTCTGGGTTTTGTGCAGTTCATTTAAACTTTCCTGGAGCTCTTTGTTGAAGTTGTTAGTATTTCCTGTCACCTTGTTTTAGTTTGATGTTTTATGCTGATAGGAATTAGTAGTAGTGATCAGTGACTTGGTCAGGCAGATTAATCAAAACGATATTTAGCCATTTTTTAGATTATTCTGGTGGATATATGTGCCCACTTGGTACATATAACAGTAGTGATTCATATCAAAATCAGCTTTGTCAATGGATAAGCAATTTACATGGTATAGTTTTTTATTTAATATTATTGTTATTGACTAAATGTCTAAATAAGTGTTCATGTAATGTGCACTAATTTTCAAAATAACATTTCTAATTATCTTTTTCATTTATTTTATTTTTTATTATTCTTATGAAAATTACTGTTCTAGATGTGTTATACAGGATCTGCATCTTATAGAGCAATGGACCTTTTTTTTAATCATTTTTTTTATTTTATTTTTTTATTTGTTTCCTATGCCAGCATGGCAACATTATGATATTCAACAGACTATAAATAAATCAGGATTAGTCGTAAGTGTTTTATTTGTACTATTTGACTCCAGATAGGCTTATAGGGTATATAAATTATTATTATTTTTTTATTTATTTATACATTTTATGCTTTCTATTTATCTTACCAGATAACAGTAGGACACACACACACACACACACACAAAAAATCTATAAATAAATCAGTATCTGCCATAAGTATTTTACCCAAGTTCTAGGTGTGTTATATACAATTTGTATTATTTGACTCCAGATAATATCTTATAAAGTACTTTAGGTTTATTTTATTTTTAAATGTTCTAACCCTATTTAGTTTATTTATTAAAAAAAAAAGATAACTAAATAGGGTCACACTTTATTTTAAGGTGTCCTTGCATAATTTATAGTTATGAACTACATGTAAATAGTTATGATAACTCAACAGATAACTGAATAAATCAGTATCTGTAAAGTGTGTATACCAGTGCATCCGTGGCTTTTGTTGTTTCAAACAAATGTCTCTTTTTTTTTCTCTCCATCTGTACCGGTTTTGCTGTATATCCACATCAATTTGCTCATAAACAGTCCAAAATCTTTCAGTGCCTCTCATCCCGTCATCCTTCCATTATCCCCTCTAATCTTCCAAAGAAAGTTTCTCTTAAAAGTGATTTCTCATCTTCACCATCTGCTCTCGGCAGCAACCCAGTACATAGATTACATGGCTTGTTTCAGTTTTTTTCCCCATTTTTTTCGGAGAAACGACAGATTAATGGAGAAATTTAGTTACAGGAATCCTACAGGATCTAGCATTATTCATAAAAAGGATGTCGTCGAGGGTGACGACCGCGGACCGTGCTGAAGAGCATCAGTTCAGCTCAGGGATCACTTAATCTGAAGGTCTCAGGCATAAAGATTAGGAGACTGAACCCAGATCAGATTTACACGAATGCATCCGAAATCAATCCATCGGATGCACGCTTCATCATCTCGCAAGTAATAGGTTCTCCGGATACTCTTTTAGGAGTATTGTTTTTTTTTTCCTCAAGAACATTCACATACACAAAACATATGTTCACATACACAAAAAAGAAACGAAACTCCATTTATTTCTTTATTTTGTATTTTATTGAGGACATATCTATTAAAAACAATGTAAAGATGAGATTAGACATGTAGCTACATATAATTTCAGAGAAATATTGTGCATCGAGGTCTAAGATCAATAACGTGGTATTGCATTGAAAGCTTGAGATTTTTGCATAGTTTTGTGGGGAAGAAATCTTTCTGTACATTGCTGTTATATTTACGTCCATGCATATGCTGTCTTGTGTGGAATACCTTTGGTTTATATATGTTTTATGTATCTGCAGCATCCAGAATAAGATGGTTTTCTCAGCAGCTTGACAACATCTTCACAAATTCTGCAAAAAACAAGCAGAAAAGCATTTCACACGTACAGTCAAACCAAAAATGATTCAGACAGCAGACAAAAATGCATTTGCCCACCTATCTAAATGTAGGAAAGATGTTAAATAAGCCCTATTTCTAAAAACGGTGGAGTGTTCCTTTAAGGAAACAGGAATGGAGTTCTGCAAGTGTGTTTGTTTGTTCCCGGTCACTAGTCGAAACTGCAGGCGGTGAGTGAAACTGCATCAAATGTGTGTGTTTTTGTTGTCAATCGGCTCACAAGTGCATATAATGTAAACAACAGGAATGTACATAAAGTGTATCAAAAGTGATCCAGGGAGTGTGTGTGCTCGACATTATTTAGCTCTGCCCTCTGCGCACCTCCACAAATTTTCGGAAAGAATCGGTACAGCGTCTTTTATTAATTTGATACAACTAAAGACTCTTCAGAGATATGAAGGATGCAATACTACTCAAGATTAACATGAGATTGGCAGAAACTGTGTGTGTTATGCCCCCTTTAAATTTAACAGCTGATTGGTTGATGTGATCCATTACATCCCTTTCTATCAAAGTTATCTGACATTATCAAGATGAATTTGTTCTGAGACAGTTTAACTCTTCTTGAGTTCTTGTCATATTTTATTACCATTTTCCAAACTATAGCGAATAAACTGTGATAATGTGAGAAAATGTTGAAGGTGTCTGAATAAATTTTGGTTTGACTGCATATGTGTAGGAAGTGTGAGGAGTCTATCGGCTTTATTTGTCTGGCATTGAAAATTTGTGTCATTTCTCACCTTCAAAATCTACCGTACCATCACCATTATTGTCCGCCTCTCGGACGACAGCGTCAATCTCTCTGTGATTCATGTGTTCTCCCAGTAATTTACTCATAGCACTTCTCAGTTCCTCAGTAGTGATCGAGCCATCGCCGTCCATATCAAACTGTAGATGAGAAAAATGTGTTTATGTGAAAATGCAGACATTTAGATGTTGTTTAGCACAGTGGTTCTCAATGATATTTGCATTTACGCTGGCCGTGACCTCTAAAGAACAGAAAGAACGGGTCGCAACCCACCAACTGAGAACCACTGATCTGCTTTTCATCCAGCGCAAATTGAGTTCATTAACTACAAGGACTTCATCCTCTTTCCACCCCCTTAAAGTGAGAGATAATGTTGTGGTAACAGGTCAAATGGAGTTTGCTGAAGCCAGGTGAGAGTTTTGCCACCTTCTGTTTGGGTGAATCCACAAAACGCCAAGTAACCTTAATTGTTCATCATTGTGCCTCAACAGACACATGTTTCTGTTTAGTTTGTCTTCTCACCTCTTTGAAAGCATCTCGCAGTTCCTTCACGCCAATCATGCCTGCTGTTTCTGCCAAAAGCTTTGGGGTCATTAACTCCACAAAGTCTTCAAAGTCTACCCTCCCTCCCACTGAGACAAAAAGAAAACAGATTACAATGTACTTTTTTTGCTGGTGTATTAATGTTTTGCTGTTTCGGACATACTTACAATTCATGTTGATGTTCTGGCCCAACTCGATCAGCTCCATCTCGGTTGGCATGTAACCCATCGTCCTCATCAGGTTTCCCAGGTCCTTACAGCTAATCAGACCATCTTTATCTTTGTCAAATTCATTAAATGCCTCTCTCAGCTCTGAGAACAAGAAAGATCATCAATGTCTGTGTACACTTTGAAAAATAAAGGCCATCACTTCTTTATTGGCATTGATGGCTCCATAAAGAACCATAAAGTTCACCCAAAAATGAAAAGTTGATGTTTTTCTGCTGACCCCTATAGGGCATCCAAGATGTAGGTGACTTTGTTTCTTCAGTAGAACACAAATGAAGATTTTTAACTCCAACCGTTGCAGTCTGCCAGTTGTATAATGCATGTCAATGGTAACAGTTGAGATTATGAGAGCTATGAGAGTAAAAAAACGTACACATGCGAATCCATATTACACCCTGCGGCTCATGACGACACATTGATGTCTTTGATCGGTTTGTGTGAGAAACTGAACAGTATTTATATATTTTTTTACTTCTAATACACCACACTGAGTGAGGTCAATGTACAATGTACAAGATATGACATAGTTTACACAAGCGCCAGAAGTGATCTCTCGTGCGTATCTCTACCCCATATCGTGTAAATAGACCCACTGGAAGTGATGGCGCACTGAAGGCTGTTGGACATAGTGGTGTATTAGAGGTCAAAAATTATATAAATACTGTTGGGTTTCTCGCACAAATCGATCGTTTCATGTCTTAAGACATCAATGTGTCGTCACGAGCCGCAGGGTTTAATTTGGTTTTATCTGTGCATTTTGTTACCATTGACATTCAACAGTATTTATATAATTTTTGACCTCTAATGGTATTCCACTATAATGCATTATACAACTGGCAGACTGCAACGGTTGGAGTTAAAAATCTTCATTTGTATTCTACTGAAGAAACAATGTCACCGACATCTTGGATGCCCTGTGGGTCAGTGGATAAACATCACATTTTCATTTTTGGGTTGTTCATTATAGTGGAATATGGTTCTTTAGGTAAAATAATATGGGGCGTCACACTACACTTTTCGCTCCACTGACTTCGGTATGATACTACAGAGCCCTGCACATGACATGCAGACAAAAAATATATTGTGGCCACAAATTAATAATTTGTTCCCTTCCCACACTCCATTGAGTTTGAAGCTCAAAAAAGCACATTCATCCATAATAAACGTGTTTATTGAATACGTTTTCAGACCAGCATGTGATCGTGATTGCATTGGTAAAAGACTGTAACCTTACATTTAACAATTTTAAATTGTTGTGTAATTTACAGTGAAAAACCGTAAATTGACATTCCCAGAATTCCCTGCATGACACTTCACATTTGATGTTTTTTTTTCTAATCATTTATGTACATTAGGGTTTTAATGTTGATAAATGAATGTTTATTGCATTTTATTAAATGTCATGTGTGTTAGCATGATGGTGTGTTTAGTGTTTGTGTGAAAGACACTGTGCACCTTCTAAATATTAGTATTGTCCTCCTAAATGCTGCTTGTGCTTTGATTCATCACGTGACTCTCCATCACTGTGATTGGTGGTTGTCAGTATATATCAAATGTACATAACAGATATTAGTATTTCAAAAGGTTGGTAATTTAACATTATTTCAGTCAATAAAATATGGTTATTTACTGTAAATTTAACTTAAATCTGTAAAACCTAAAATGTTGCATACCGTATTTTTTTACGGTAAAGTTCTGGCAACCACAGCAGCCGTTTTTTTACTGGGATTTTTTTTTTTAAGTACAACTAGCAAAAAAACACCGGGTGTATGATAGGGCCCAATATGTTTCTGGAAAAAATCTTTCCCTGTAACTTTAATTCATTCCCTCGTTTTAGTAAATCTTGGCCACGTTGAACTAATTTGTTCCCTTGTTTGAACTAAAACAAGGGAACAAATTATGTTGCCATGATTTAGTAAAATGAAGGAATTAATTAAATCATAGGAATTAATTATTACAACGTGCATGGCCACAATTTACTAAATCCAGGAAACAAATTATTATAGCTATCGTCCACATAATTTACTTAAAAGAGCGAACAAATTAGTAAAACGTGCTAGTGTAACGGAGGCCAGCTAGTAGTTGCTGTGCGAGTAAACCTCACTCCTCTGATCTCAAGAGACGCTCTAGTGACTGATTCTTGCAGCCTTTAGCTTCCTTAGAGCATCCGACTCTCATGCCGGTGGACCGGGTTTGAGTCCTGCTTGGAGCAGGCGGGTCGAACAGGAGGGATTACACTAACGTATTTGTAACAAATTGATCATTCGTGGCCACAATATTTTTTGTCCGCATTTCATGTGCGGGACTCCATCCATCTGTCCAAACTTCAAGTTAAAAAAAAACTGTGATGTAGAAAATCATGTGCTCAAAAGTCTAGTTTGACCGCGGCATAAGGTGGTCCTTTGCAGAACTGTTTACTGAAAGGTTCTTTAGAGAGCCAAAAAGGTTGCATCACAAACAACAGCACATTTTATATTCCAGTAATAAAAGCCAAGCTAATCAGAATGAACAAATAAGTCAATTAATAAATACATAAATAATACAAAATCTCTACCAATATTTATTGTTAGACATTTCTTCTTATTGAAATAGTCCCAAAGCATTGAATATGTCTGTGTCTGAATAAAATGAATTTTTACATCTGTCATTTGTTGCACACTTCAGTTCAAGCTTTGACAGTATCAACACATCATGACTGACAGGTGTGTTTACCTTCAATTTCATCATCTGCCAATTCTCTGTCCTGCAAAACCAAAATGACAGGTATAGATTAATCCTCTTAAACATGCTTCATGTCGTCTGGAAGTCCTGGTCTCTATTAGACCCCAACTCCACCCCACAGATTAATCTAAAAGGCTTATTTTACCCCAGTTTAATACCGGAAAAAGTGTTTTTAAAAGCAGCCCCGGTGCATTGTAATAAATCTCATTAAGAAGACAACACTCAATGGCACGTTCTGCCCATTTTCATATGAATTAGAGGGTTTATCGGCTGAATGTGACTATAAGGGTTTAGTGTGATGACAGATTAATACCCCACCTGATTTAGTGGGACTGAATGTGATTGTGTGTCTGATGAATCAGGCCAAACATAGACAATCATTTAATACAACACAGATCCATAAATGACAATTTTCTGATCGCGCAGAATTTCCGTTTTTCTCAAGTTCCATACTAAAACTAAACTAATAAAAAACTAAGACACACTAGTAATATATAACTTCCATTTGTAAACGCAATAGTCAACTAAATTAGTTTACATGACCTAATAATGAAACTTATAAAACATTTATTAATTATGTTAAATTCACCTTATACTATTAAAATCAAATGTTGCATCTGTTAATATTTTTTAATGGACCCGAGTGAACCTGAACTAACAGTGAACAGTTGCATGTGCATTAACTAATGTTAACAAAGATCAATAAACACTCTAACAAAGCTCATTAATATTAATGCATTAACTGAAGTAATGGGACTTTTTTGTGTTACCAAATTAAATAAAGTAATTTAAAAATAATGTACGAAACGTAATAAAATGGGATGATATTATAGAGTAAAACAAAACAAATTCAGCATTTATGTTTTGCCCCTCATATTTAGGCTTTTGTTTCATAATTTAAAAAAAAGTAAAACTTTACACTAAGGTTCATAGGTAATGTTAGTTTATGCATTAACTAAAAATGCAATACCTTTGTTACAGGATTAATTAATCTTTGTTAATGATAGTTAATAAAAAATAGTTAATGGCAGGTGATAGGTACATTAAATTATAATAACTGATACAACTTTTGATTTTAATAATGTAGAAAAATATTGTTGGTTTAACTTAAAAAAGTAACCAAACTGGTTTGCCTTAAATTGTAGTTAATAAAATGAAGGAGATTGGTTAAATCAACAGAAACTCAAAATATGTTAACTGAATCACATAAATTATCTGAGTTGACAAAAGAAAAAATGTTGTGATAACAAATCATTGAAAGAATTGATTACAGTGTATTAATAAATGTTGAAATCAACCCAAGATTAATAAAAGCTAGGAAGAAGCGTTTATTGTTATTTCATGCAAGTAATGTTAACAAATGAAAACTTATTGCAAGCAAAATAATTCAAGCGATTCTTCTTTTTTGTTATGAGTTATGAGATACAACTCAAATTTTTAAGTCAGTTTAATATAATTTAAGTTTAAATGACTTGTACAACTCAAGTTGACTGTACTTCAAAATTTAAGGCGGCAACTGAACTTAAGTTTTTCAATTGAAACGGGTGGAAATTTTTGACAGCATAATAAAAAACATTTGTCTGGCCTTCATGCCTAAGATGATGTTGAAATAATAAATACTAACAAATCTGATATATTTTCTAATGACAGTAACTGTAAATAATCAGCATACTTACAATTTTTGCTCCCCGTAAGAAGATACAAGCAGTCATATCTGTGAGTAGGATGAGGTGCTGTGTCCTAAACTGATGATACGACCAAGGCATAAATGCATTATGAAATGCGTATATACGTACTATATATTTATTCATGAGTTCATTATACATTAAATGCATTAAAGTTTTGAACGGTGAATGACAATATTAATATACATGTAAAATATGCTTACCTTGTACTGCACTCAGTCTGGAGTGAAATTCAACAAATTCTCCTTTATCTGTTGGTGTTTTCTTCTCTTTTTTCCAGTCTTGTCTCAGTGTATGCCGACTCTGCCGGTCAAATGCTGATGAGTTGATGTTCTCCTCAGGCTCAGCTCGTGAGGGCTTTTGTATGGTGTATGAGAGTAACCGAGGGAGGGGTCACTGACACCAGTCTGAAGGCTGATATGATCAACAATCAGACTCAGATAGAAATAAAGTGAATGAACAGCTCTACTTACCTTGATGTTTCTCTAAAATGTTTAATCCTGTTCAATTAAATAAATAGGTACACTGTAAAAAAACAACAACAAAAAAACACTAACAAGGCCACGCTGCTACTAAATCTGATTTGTACTTTTTACATTTACTGATATCCACCATAACACTTTAAAGAGCAAGACACATGATGAATCAATGTCTATCACAAGCTGCACATGCAATATAGAAGGTGCACAATGACATGCACACAGATACAAAACACATGTGACACTAAAATAATGCCACAAACATTCCTATAACAACATAAGATGTGACATAAAACCCTTATGTACACAACTGATCTAGAAACATAATAAATACAATTAAAAACCATCAAAAGTCACACAGGGAATTCTGGGAATGTCAGTTATTTGTCAATTTAACTTATTTGTTATTTTTACTTAAAAAAAAATGTACATATAACAGTATTATACAGTATTACCGTACAGTTTTTCTCTGTTTATTTTGAGATAAACAGGTTTTTACAGCCGGATTTCACAGTCTTGGAATAGTTTTTACAGTGGACGAAACAATTCCCTGTAAAAAAAAATCTTGCCCGCATTATAGGATGGCATTTTGTATATTTTGCTGTTCATTAGTCAGTAACTTCATATATAGAATATTTTATCATTTTGTTTTTATTAGCTCGTGAACATACTTTCATGAAAGAATGGAGATAACCCATTAAACATTTAAACATTAAAGTATTATGGAATAATTCAATAATTTGTCCTTATATAGAACCATTTTGGCATTAAGAATGAGTTGAGAACCAAAGGGTTCTGTATAGTGTATACTTAAAATTTACTGATAACCAAGACAATAACATAAGTGGTAAAATAAGTGTATACATGATTAATTACAGTTCAATCTAAAACTGAAATTATGAATTTTCAGTTGAGGTGTCACGGTATAGCGTGTAGTAAATCCAAAAGAAGAAATGCATGACACAGAATGAGCACATAAAGATATTTTTGATCAACATTAAGAACATGAAACAAGCTACGGACGAGCAGAACAATGAACTGAGGAAACAGGCTTAAATACACTGGGAATGATAATCACAGAAACAAGGAACAGGTGTGCCTATACTCAGAAACCATGGAAACAGGCAAAACCATGAACTAGAAACTAACACTGGCACGACCATTATCGCTCGCGTCGCTACAGCAAAAGGCTGTCTACAGGACGTGACAAAGCGGCCAAAGCATTTGTTTTTTCATGTCAGTGCATCATAAATAGAACGAGACAGTGGTTTACTGTTGGAGATTTGTTGCTCGTGTCATGCAGCATCAATGTACACAACACCATGGATTATAATCCGGATTCCATTGTCTTCTGTCGTATTGCGTCGTTTGTGTCCGGTGTAGACACGGTGGGTACGATTACCTGACAACGATGTATTAAAAATGTCAAAACGATCCCCGTTCACATGGATCTGCAAAAACGACTAAAAACGCTGCATGCATGCCAGGCCAGTACTTTGGCAACGTCACTTAGGAAAAGTAGTTAAGTAAGTGTAGTGTAAATGGCCCCTAAACGACACAGTTTTCTAAAAATGGAAAATGTTTTATGCATTTTGGCCGTTTATTTACATGAAAATGGCATTTTAGGGGCCTGACCTCAGCACGACCGTGGGATCCGGATAATAATAATAGCACACATCTGTAACTAGAGATCTCAAGCGGAAATTGAAAAAAAAAAAAAAGAAGCAATATAGACACTACAACGAGATGGCAGGGCTAAAAAATCAGCATAGACCTCTTCCTACTGGCTTTTGCGGACGGGAACTGGACGTGAACATTTCAGGCGGGAGCAGGATAAAATCTAACATATTTTTGCCGGAAGCGGTAGATAATCTTACGGGAGCAGGATTGAAAAATCATTCCATTCAGACCTCTACCTGAAAAAAATGCAAACTTTTAAATACGGGTTTCAAAGTGCAAGTTTTTGAAAACGATACTGTTATTATCTCTGTGTAAACTACAAAAACACAAATTTGTGAAAACGGTGATGCCATGCACATGCGTATTAAATGTTAAGTGTATAGGCGCGTAGTGTTTCTTTGCAGTGACATCGCCATCTACTGGCCTGGCAGCAGAATACAGCGTTTATGGTCGTTTTCTGTATTCGAAACTAGCAAAGGAAAAACTTTCTGTTGTAGTACATCGTTGTCGTGTAAACGCACCCTAAACTAAACAAGACATGATCGTGACATCAGGACAGGATCTGGCATAATAAAGATTTTTTATGGTTAGTGTATGGTTAGCAGAACTGAAGATGAGATGTAGAAACAAAACAAAACAAAAAAATAAATAAGAAAAAAAAAACATTATTTAAATACAATAGAATCAAATCTAATGTATCACACTGATTCTTCTAGTCCTTTTACAGTTTTTTTTACCTTAAATTATAAAATCAAATTTTGTACAGTAATTTTTATTTTATTTTTTTACAATATTTTATAGTAAAATTACATCTCATTAAATGTAATATCATCTTTCACTGTACCAATGAGCAGGTTGTTTAAATTGTAAGAACATTATACATTTTACTCAAACATTTTTATTATTATTTATTTATTTACTTTTGTAGCTTACTATTTTAGCATAATCTGTGCTTTCCCAGCACCACGAAGAAATGAGATTATAGCAAATATAACCATGTTGTAGGCCTATTCAATAATAGCCATAATTTTATGATTGTAAAATTGTTGAATTTGAGAAAGGTTTTAACAATTTTTATTTCTTACATGTATATGTGTGGTATATTTCATTTGCATCTTCCACATTAACATTGCACGCGTAATGATAAGATCTGACAGATTAATATGAAGAGATCCTCGGATTGAACATTCATATTATTTCCAGAAGCTGCAAACAGACAAATAGGGATTAAATGAAACACCCCTGCTGTTTCTACAAGGGTGTTAATTCATGTCATCATGGCATATCGTAAATCCTTTCCGTGAACTGTTCACAGAAATGTTCTCAGAAAATGTCACTTTTCAGAACTTGTCCTAGAGCGTTATTGTGCACATCACACAGCCGCAGCACTATATACTGCAGTGACATTACCGTTATCAGAATGATTTAATACATCATATAAAACAAGACTAGAGACGCTAGTGCACATGTGAATGTCAGAAGGCTCACAGAATTGTCATTAACCGTCTTTATTGCACTCATTTGTCACGACCGTCATTGTTGATGCACATTTGACTCTTTACCTTGTTGCTGTTACATAAAGGTACGGTTTCATCCTACAACTCGTACCCAAATTTCACAAATCTGTTGCATAAGGGATTAAGTCTGAAGCTTCGGCCTTGGGCAACTTAATACAGATTTTATTATTATTTATTTATTTTTCTCTATGTTTTTTTGATGGGGGTGCTGCCAGAAAAGGTTACATAAGAGACAGCATAAAGGAGAAACTCAGGAGCGAGGGGCTGATATTTAGGTGTCCCAGGATGAAGTTCAAAGAGAAGGTGAGGAGATGAGTATCTAAAAGCGAGGATAAGAAAGATGAAATGCATCACATTTCATAGATAAACAGATTAGAAATAGATAAACAGAAAAACTGATTAGAAATAGATGGGCTGATTCATGTTAAGGTCCTGTTTTAATGCCATCCGAAAGCCCTTTTTAGAAGTCATTGTATTAATTAGCTATAATGTAGTTTAATAAATATAATGATATGTGTAAACTTTTTTGTCAATGTTTTCATATTTCACATGGTGGAAAAACACAACATTGTAGACAAATATTACAGTAAATCGCATTTCTTGCAGGTTGCGGTTACTCTTATCCATTCAATATTTTTATGTTAGCCTCCTCTGCTCTGAAAGCCAACTCTAAACTCTCATATTCGTCATTTAACTGTGTCATGAAAAAAACTATAACAGTTCAACTATACTCGTATTTGGATGTTTGTTAAAAAATAACTTATTATTATCCAAATTCAAGTAAAATATATAGTACTCAATTTTTGGTCAAGATCTTGTATTGCCAATGCAAGAGTCCAGCACTCTATAAAGTCTCCTCCTGCATATCCCAAAGACATTCAGTGAGTTTAAGCTCTGGACCCTCACAACCATTCTTTCACACTTTGAGCCTGATGGATCTTGACATTGTCATCCTGAAATATGGCCATGTCTTCCTACTTGGTTGTTTTAAGAAATTAAAAGCTACACACTTGGGATAAACAGAGAGACTAGTATTAGCGTAGATGCTACTCTTCTAATGATGTAACGAGTACATCGGGTGTTATGGGAAGTGTTCCCGGATCCGGCTGTCCTAGTTAATGCAGCCTAACAATCATTTAACTCATTTAAATAACAGAAATTGATAATGTTCTATGTGTACGCCATAAGAGATGCGTTTTAAGTCTAGATTAAACTGACAGAGTGTGTCTTCTTCCCGAACAATGCAAGACTGTTCCAAAGTTTAGGTACTTAATAGGAAAAGGATTGACCGCCTGCAGTTGATTTTGATATTCTAGGTATTATCAAATGGCCAGAATTTTGTGATCGCTACAGATAGACTATAATGCGTTAAGAGCTTGCTCAAGTACTGGGGAGTTAAACCATTTTGCTTTGTAAGTGATTAGCAAGATTTTAATGAAATTATTTCCAGAAATGTATGCAATGTTTAATAGGGAGCCAGTGCATTGATGACAGAACCGGGCTAATATGGTCATACTTCCTGGTTCTGGTAAGAACTCAAGCTGCTGCGTTTTAGACCAGCTGGAGTTTGTTTATTAAGCGAGCAGGGCCACCACCCAGTAGAGTATTACAATAATCTAGCCTTAAGGTCATGAACGCGTTAACTAACTGTTCCGCATTTGTCATTGAGAGCATATGTCGTAATTTTTATATATTATAGATGAAAGACAAAACATGTCCCAAACACAAAAGCCCAATTTATGTTAAAAAGCAAGAATGTCAACAAAATTAAAATACTTAAAAAGTTATACCTAAGGGAAATTTGTATTCTCTGGACATTTATTGCTTATTCTTTTAAATAATATCTAGTATTATTTTAAAAGCACACTCTATACTTGGAAACACATCTGTCCTCTACATGTCACAATGTAAAACTGCCAAACAAAGTGTTTAAAAGTGCAACAAATTAAAAAATACACTGTTACATTAAAAGGTGGAGATCTTTAAGATACAACATTACTTTACATTACTTATTTATTTAAGATAAAACAATACAACAAGTAAATATTTAATTATATTTCCCATTTAAAAATAGCTATAACATTTGTGTCCTCACTTTGCGTCACCTCCGTCAGCTTTAACTCTGAGGAGCACTTATTATTTCCTGCTCATTGTGGACTTCACAGTAGGACACAAAGTCCTGGAAGTTATATCTTTTTTTATATTTTAAACAAACAATATTAAAGTCTCTGCGGTCACAGCCTTAACATGTCAACTCCTTCATCGCAGTGTAAGTTTCTGGTAATAGTTATGGGATAAATCTTGCCATTTTTATATGTTTATTAAAACATTAAAAAACTAAATTGCTCCGTCATATTTTATGTCTGAAGTTGACAAGTGCTCTCAAAAAGCCTGTATAATGTGATTTAATACATTTTTGCATATGGGGATTTCTTCTAATTCTATTTCATTATTCTATTTACATATATACTTCATATTTCAGCTCAACCTTTGTCAACGCCATCAGTATTTTACACCATCAGGTGAAGGTGTTTGTTAATTTTGAAAGAAATGTCTTATTCTTTTTTTCAATTTATTGTGTAAAGGTGTTAAAACATCAATGGAACTACATGATATTATGCCTTAATAACCTAAGATATATGTTCAATATTAAAAGGAGGGAGGATACTTAAGGAATTTACTGGGTTGTTCATAAGAGAGTGAAAACAAACAAAAAATGAACAGAGAATGTATTTTATGATTTAGATCCTTTACTGAAATCCTTTTACATTGTTTTTAAATAGATTACATTAAATTAGCTTGCTTTTTAGTGTGTCTGGTGGAGTTGACACAAATTAAGTTATGGAGTGAATAGATGTAATTTAGAAAAAAGCCTAATCCCTTACATGGTTCATTATCTGAGACCTTTATCTACAAAAAATATATATTTTTAATAATGTAGTGTTTTTATTTTTTTAACATCTAAAACATGTTTTGTTCCTTAGCTCAAGAATCAGTGAGCTATGAATTTATGAATTCAGTCTAAGTTTACGTTGACTAAAAGACTCAAACGTGTAGAGAGCTTATATCACTGTTAAACACGCAGCTAAAACAGCAGTCTGTGGGTCTGAACTGTAATGAAATGCGTATTTAGAGAACATTAGAAAACCCTTAATTTGCACTTCACCCGCACTTCCGGTTTCCGGTCGGCTCCCGCCCCGCTCCGCCATCATGAAGTCCCGAACAAAAAGCGAATGAGGCAGGAAAAGAAAATCAGGGACGGACCTGTCGATGACAGAAAGAGGCAAATTGAACGCATGACACCGACGGCATGACAAAAAATGATGAAAATACGCGCGACAGAGGCGGAATATCGGACTGTGATTTAAAGTGCTCGTCCGTTGTGCTTGACAACCAGCTGATCGAGTCCGTCAACGGTTAACGGCAGTATTATCCGTTTAAATACTCATCGAACTGATTACCGGCTTGTGGCGATCGTTACGTTAGAAATAGATGGATCGCTATTCAAACCGATCGCTTTTTGTGAAGTGAGAGCGGAGAAGAGGAGGCCACATTTTCCTCTGCAGGCCGGGAGCTAGCTGACTTTAGCTAGCTACAGTGGATCCCATAAACCACGGTAGGACAGACTCGTGTAAATCATTTCATGCAGGGCTGGATGTCATGCATGGCGTTGAATATCGCTAAACTGTGATTTTGTTGTCTAAATGTTATTTGGACTTCTGCAGCTGTTAATGCAATGCATTCAATGTGTTTTGGGTAATTGCAGGCTTGCACAATGTAACATACGTGTGTGTGTGTGTGTGTGTGTGTGTGTGTGCGCATGCATCGCTTCATCCTCCGATAAATGAGGGTGCAACATATGTTATATGTTATTTAACCTTGTAAACGTTTTTTTATTATTATTTTAAATAGAGCCGTTTGTATATCTTTAAACAAGATATAAAAGAACAGCGTTCATATGTTCTGTCATATTTGATGCATGAGGCTTTTATGGCACATATATAGTGAATATATATATATATATATATATATATATATATATATATATATATATATATATATATATATATATATATATATATATATACATATATTTTATTCAGATGCAATTTGGTGCAAACTTTATTTATCTAACAAAAAAAGTAAGAGGAAATTCTGGTAGCTTATTATGTAAACCAATGATATGTTAGTAACGCATTGCTTGAATAAAATGCATATACATATCAGTTGTCACTCTATCTCCCAATAATAAGTCTTATTAAGATGACATTTAAATACTTACGTTTATGATCTAAGCTCTGTCGTTCTAATTGTGGTGGGCAAAACATAATACAATGATAATTGAGATATGAATAATTAAACATTCCTCAAAAGGCAAATGTACATCTTGGAATATAACTAACAATTTAAAAGTGAATCTTACATTTATATGATAAAATTTAGAGGAAATATGCTTGTACCCATACAGGTGTTATCATTAAAGTCACACAACACTGACAGAATCCTGTTATGCATGGGAGAGTTCCTTCTTCTCACACATTGTATTCTCCGATTTCATTTGCTATTTCTCTTTCCGTGTGTGTGTGTGTGTGTGTGTGTGTGTGTGTGTCTGTGTGTTAAACATGCCTAATCTTAACATGACCATGACTCAGAGCATCATGAAGAGGTGTGAATCTGAATTGTGAGACAGGTGTCTGGTCCAGCGTCCTGCTTTTTCAATGCTCTTATGTGATGCATAATCAAGCACAATTATTCTCATGCAATCATTTCAATTGTGGATGGTTCAGATCATCCTAGTCGTTCTTATATAATGCACTCTGTTGCATCTCATCATATAGTGTTTGACTGTTTGTGAACCCTGCATAAATCTGACCTGCGTTGAGACAAGATCATCTAAGCTGTATAACTAGATACATAAAATTCAATTAAATAAATAGCAGAAAAACTCTAGATTTCACCTAAACGGGTAGAAGTGCCTTTTGGTGTATCCTTTACATTAGCTTTGAGGAATTTTGGCCCATTTGGTTTTAACTCTGATGTTAATGGGTTTAGATGCAACTGATTTCTTCAGGTCTTTTTACAACATTTCCATTGGGTGACAGATCAGAACTGTGCTTTGTTCATTACATACATTATATTTCTTCTGCGTTGTCTCGCAGGACTTCAGTTCTTTAAGGTGTTAGAGCACGGATCGGGCCGCATTTTTCTGTCCGAGCCCGGCCCCGCGTCCGACAGAGTAGTAACCGTACCCGACCCGGGCCCGACAGGCATAAAGATATTTATTTCCAAGCCCGACCGAACCCGAATCAATTTTTTTCTCATAATAATGACACGTGTACGTTTGTTCGTGTGGAAAGCCTGTTTTTTTTAAGCAACGGTAGGAAGGTATTCTGAAATGATTAAAGATGAGCGCATCAGCGCGCAGACGGGGAAACATACACACGTTAACACAGGGCCAAATCAAATAGCCAATTGAAATTAAATGAACAAAGGTCTAACAAAAATGGCCCAAGCTAACAGAACAAAACATAAACGTAACACAAAAGCAGTTTATTGAAATGAAAATCACAAATTTTTCTCGGAAACTGTATGGCTATTACACTGCAACATGGGATCCATTTACACAATCCATCCATCAAAGTTAGGCTAATCCAGGTTTTTATGCAGGAAAAGGATTGCATCAACTGTGGATGGCTTCAAGGCTGTCCTCTGATGGTCCTGCCAGCAGCGCTGAAGTTGCGCGGCCAGTCACATGTAGCCTAATGTGCAATATGCACGCACGTGTTGCGCGTTGTCACAGCTACATAAACAAATTTCCGCACACAGGAAGACGGCTGTTGGGGTAATATTTTACATTTATTTTAATCACAAAAACATACCTTTGCATCAAGTTAAACAGGCCCATTGGGTACCTACATAATAATCTGTTTTAAATTTCAAATGTTCAATCCCTTATCGCGGTGACGTGACCGAGCCCGAACATTATTTCTAAATATCGGTTACCGATGGGTCCCATCGGGCTCGGGTCAGGTATCCATCCTCTAGTGATGATACACAGGGCAACTTTTTTGAGCAATGTTCCTCAGTGATGTTGCTTGGGCACTTTCCCGTTGAGAATGGACAACACATTTCTATCTGTATACTTGAGATCAGTCGTGGGCCCTGTGTCTCGCCTGGTTGCCTGTTGACAGCAACTTTGCTCAAAAAGTTGCCCTGTTCATCACCTTTTAGACGTTGTAAAAACATAACTTCTATTTTGGACTCGTCTATCCACAAACCATTCTTCCAATAGTCGTCTGGCTCGTCTACATGGTTTTCAGCCAACTTTAGACTGGCAACGATGCTCTTCTTGGAGAGCAGTGGTTTTGGTTCTTTCTATTGCTGCTTTTTTTTTGTGACCTCCTAGAATATTATATTGCTCCTGGACTTATTTTATCCATTTGTATACTCCCTAGATTGGACACACAATTCTGTCATATAATGTATTTTTGAAAACGTTTCCAGACACTTTCAGAGACCTACAAACTTCAGGATCAGTCTAGATGGAGAAGATCTGGGTTTATCTTCTTTCATTAAGGCAGGGCTGCTAATAATAGTTTAGGATTTATCTCATTAGTTTTAATTAGGCCCTTTTCCAATTACCTCATTAATTAAACTAAACTAAAAAGTTACCATGTGGTTCACATACTTTATTTAGCATACAGCAAAGATGTTTATTCCTGGATCATTTTGTTCAAAAGACAAGTCAATAAATGCAAAGTAAGATTTTGTGTATTAGCCTATTTCTGTTCTCTTTATTCATTTGGGCTGGATTTTGACACCGATTTCACATGTTCTTGATTCGATTTGATAATGATTAGTTTGGATGCATCTCTGGTACAATGTTTTAAAAATGTAAACGTTTAAATGGTTGCTGTCAACTTCCGTCATGACAGATTTACTCAACCATACATTAAATAAGGCATTGCTTGTGTAACAAATATGTAATATAGTTCATATATTTAGCAAAATGCGAATCCATCAATATTTGGACATTGATTGGCTTTCATGAAGAAAGTGACACGTTACGTTTTATCAACATCTTTCCACAGTTGAAACACAATTGAATGATTAATTTCAGTAATTTGTACGGTAACACTACAATAAGGTTTCATTTGTTAACATTAGTAAATGTATTAACTAACCATGAGGAATACATTTGTTACTGTATCTGTTCATTTTGTTAGGGATGGCCCGATACCATTTTTTCCCAACCCGATCTGATGCAGTATTTACATTTGTCTACTTGCCGATGCAGTACCGATACCGATATTTCTACCAGCGAAAGTAATTACAAGCTACCAGAAAAGAAGACAGAAGACTATTTTAGAACACAGGTTAGAAGACTGTTTTTATTGTCAGGAACATCAGGACGATTGTCAGGATGATCCATTTAGATCAGAAATCGTTCCACAAGCGTTAGTTCGCCTGTCCATGTCATTTTCAACCGATTTATGAATTAGAACAGAAAATTACCGCTCCACTTCACATTGTCCAATGGAATCTGAACTTTGCCAGATCACGAATGGTTGGTGTATATGACAAACGGCCCGGGCATTGGCGATTTATGTAAAATTTAAAAATATCTAAAATATAGATTTTTAATTAAATCAACACATTAGCGTTAATTACTGATGAAAAAAATGTTTTGGTTTGTTTGGGGAATGCTTTTCTCCGTAAAGCCACAGACACTTTCTGAAAGAACCATATATGGCTCGAGAGCCGTTTCGAACAGACTGAGGAAAATCAGCCAGTAAAACACATGCAACCCATAGCAACGGGTTATGGCAACGCCTCAGACCGACTGATATGAAAAAATAAACAGAAGTTTTTCGACTTTTGAGCAGTTTGTTAGTATAGGACACGTTGTCCTTTTTATTGACCACAAATATTATCATTGATATTTGTCTGAGAGGGGCACTTTTGATTCATTTTGATAAAGGGCAGGGCTCGAGCACCCAAAGCCCCCTCTGCAGGTGCCTGTCTCGTAGCACAACGTGGACAGAGGTTTTCGAATGCACCAGGTCTGAAGCATCCCATCGAACGCAGCGTCTGCTATGGCTTTGCTGGTGTGCGAACCCGAAGCGGCTTTGCTTGTAAGGTGGCATGGCGAGTAAAGTTGTCATCAATCCACTGTACAGTTAAACTGAGCAGAGACATTGGGCAGACACTGCTTGACCAAATATCTGTTGTAAAACTGACGGTCGAACGTCACGCAACAGGCTACTGACGTGCTTTTCACGTCATGAAACACTTCGGTAGCATAGCGGTTGTAATGTGATGGCGACTGAATTTCGTATCGCGGCTCCAGTATGCCAAGAAGATGTCGAAATCCTATATTTTCAACAGCCGACAATGGCTGGTCATCAAGTGCAATAAAGTATGCAATTCCTCTGTTATTTTTAGTGCCCGTGGATTATCTCTGGACATCTTCTCGCGCTTCTGTAAAACCTGTGTTAATGTTGGCTGCTGAGTTGCTTGTTTAGCTTGACTAAACTGTGTGTATTCAGCACTATGATGCGTCTTCAGATGTTTAATTAGATTGCTGGTGTTAAGCGATGTACTTTCTTTTCCTCCTCTCGACACCTTAGCTGAACATAACTTACAGTCTGCCTTGCTGCTGTCATCATCCCTTATCTTGAAATGAGCCCAAACCGCCGACATTTTACGTTATGGCGTTCACCTAGACAAAGCGGCGGCTCGGCGACCAGTTTCGTTCACAAAATGCACGTGGTATCGGTGCGTGGTATCGGCTCATTTTTATGAGTGCAGTGCAGTATATGAGGACAGTATCGACCGATACCCGATGCCAGTATCGTATCGGGCCATCCCTAATTTTTGTTAACATTAGTTAATATAAATCCAGCTGTTCATGGTTTGTTCATGTTAGTTCACAGTGCATTAACTAATGTTAACAAGATTTTAATATAGTATTAGTAATTGTTGAAATAAACATTTAATAAAGATAAATAAATGCTTTATAAGTGCAGTTCATTATTAGCTGATGTTAACTAATGTAGTTCACTAATGAACCTTATTGTAAAGTGCTACCATTTGTACTGTATCTTTCAACACACCTTCTATAGCACTAAACAGAGATGAGTAAACATAACGTAGTAAAGAGGAAGAGATGATCAGTTCACATGCGATCTGAGCTGCCGCTTGAACTGAGGCGCTCTGTCACGCCACATTAAAGAGTGTGGAAACTATTTATTGTTTGGATTTTGTGGTAAAATTTACTAAATGTTCATATAAAAAGTAACAAAGCTTTTTGCGGTTATTGAATGGGAGGCTCGCTGCCAGTCCCACCACTGGCCGTCCTGATGCCCTAAGCGTAATTACTTCAAGATGCCCGTGGCGTTCGTGACTTTGTCGGGCTGAGGGTGGGGGTGGAGAGAGAATTTTCTTGTGGTGCCCCCCTCAACACTACGTGCAGCGTGTAGTGGGAGCAGCGGCACTGCTCGCTGCAAATAATGTTTTGTTTAAACGCATCGACAGAATAACAACATGGACCAATTAGGATTAAAGGGTCCTGCACAGTGTGCAATTTTTCAAAATCCTTTGCGAATGTTGCTTGTCAGACTGTTCAAAACTGATCTCCTCTGTGAGCCATGTCAAACTGTAAGATCTCAGCTGTCATTAATGTCAGACTGTACGATAGTTGAGGCGCGCTAAAGCGGACGCACGCAAGAAAATCATCCAGATTTTTATATCATCAATGAATGACGCGTTCGGTGACGGTGAGCTGCATTACACGCGAGATTTAAATGGTGGCTACAAAGAAATCTCTAGCGCTCATTTTGGTCATGGTTTGTCTTGAAAAATGAAGATAATTTGACGTTCGTCGTAGGAGAAGTCACACTGCAGGACTGTGCGCCAAATCTTCTGACTCTGTCTGAGGTAAAATTTGATCATTAATCGGCTGCCGGTGAACATGTCAAACTAACGATCAAAGACTTCCGATTCCTCTGAACCGACTTCCGATTCCGATCAGATCCGATCTAATCTTTGAGGATTTGCAAAATTTGTCTCAGACGGCCAAATCGTGGCCAAAATCGCATAGTGTGTACCCGGCTTTAAATATCGATATGTTAATCAGTAGGGATGCACCGAAATCAAAATTCTTGGCCGAAACCGTAAACCGAAAAAGAGGAAACCAAGGCCGAAAACCGAAACACCGAAATAAATTATGACAATTATTAGTACCATTGCATTTATGGCTATGACTGTGTAACTTTATTAAAAATCAAGGCAGTGCAATTGCATAAATTAATATTAAAGTTTCACATAATAAATCAATTGCAAATTATGCAAATATGTATTTAGCACATTGCAACAATGCACAGTATAAAATAAAAATGTTTAACTTGACCTCACTGAAATAATAATGTACAGACCTACTGGCAGAAAGGTACAGAAATTTAATACAGTAATCAAACATAAAATAACTGCATATTTAACTGTTTAAATTAAAGATTAATCCTTATTAAACTTACAAAAGCTATTCAATCAACAGCAGTGAGTGATGCCCTTGTCTTTTGTTGAGATTAAACACACCGCAGTAAAGGTTTCTGCCCCTTTAAGAGCCGATGCAGGGATATGCGTCGTCTTTCTCACTGTAGTTCACTTAAGGATTATAGAGACTATGTCTGCTAGGATGCTCATGAAGATGGACATGTTGACATACTTTTTGTGTGAGTTTGTCCGTTTAAGCGCAAGACTTGAAAGAGAACTCAATATTTGCGAGCTGTGAGGCAGTGCGGCGCTTTCGGGTGAGTGCACAGAGACAGATCTTCTCACAGCGTGCGTGAGTTCTCATTCCCGTCTTCTGGCTTTACACCCGGTGATGACGCGAAAACGACTGGTCATATTCGGATATACGGCAGCACTCACATGCATTGAACAAAGTTTACAAAGAGAGATCGTTTTGCCAATGTTTTTCTTTTATTATCGCTGTTGTTGTAGTGTATCACTGAGGAGCCAGCACGTGTATCCATCAACAGAAACATAAACAAAGCATTATTTTCAAGTTAAAACCCATAGATGCGTCATCAGATGTGAGATGAACCACATCGCCTTATTGTTTGGTGATAAAAGTCTTTCGGCCGAAAACCGAAAATGCCCTTTTTTACCGAAAATTTTCGGTGGCCGAATATTCGGTGCATCCCTATTAATCAGAATGAAGATCGATCAAAATGTATCAATATTGTCAACCCTGCCCTACCAGATAAAGGATCTGGATAAAGATAACAATGAATGTATTCAAAATAAAGACCATTCTTAAGGGTTTCTAGCTTTGTTTAATTTTCTGGTCCATATTTAGAAATGGCACTTTTGATATGTTGAATGTTTCTATTATTGGTTGTTGGTATGAATTATTTATAATTTATTGTAGAAATATAGGCCTGTTTGTATCAGTGTTAACCCTGAGCTATATCCTAGGTCCTTGAGTTGTTTGCTGCATGTAGGGTAGATGCTTCATAACTGTTTAGTTTCTCCTAATGGTTGGTTTTTCCATTCAATCCTATGCTGATGTTAATAATCAAACTCCCTTTTGTTTGTGTGTGTGAAGGCGCTGGCTATGCCGTCGAGTGCGCGGGCGGGGAGTCTCAAGGACCCGGAGGTGGCAGAACTTTTTTATAAGGAGGATCCTGAGAAACTCTTCACAGACCTGCGTGAGATCGGCCATGGCAGCTTTGGAGCCGTCTACTTTGTAAGTAGCCATTAGGACATTCAGAACTGTAGCACAGTTCAGTGAACAGAGATGAAGTGACTATCTGTGCCTCTCTTCCCCACTCCTCATGTGTTTCTGCTTTTATTTGCCCGCTTCCTATAGGCCCATGACATCCGCACCAATGAGGTGGTGGCCATCAAGAAGATGTCCTACAGCGGCAAGCAATCTAATGAGGTGAACACAAACACACCAACACACAGCGTTCCTGTATTTTTGGTTAAGGAAAGCAGTGCGACAAGCCTATAATCAGTCTGCAAGAAATCTCGAACATCATGCAGGTGGCTTTATGTAAGAGCAAGATGATGGCTCCGCTCCAAAACCTATTGAGCTGCCTCCCTGGGAAGCATTTTTAGGCATCACAGGCAGACTTCTGACACAAAGGATGTTTTAAAATGTTGGCAGAATCATTAAACGTGAACGCTTTGCGTATCTGCGCAGCCTTTCAAAGTGTGGGTGAATGCGCTTCGACCCAGAAGTTGAGTGATAAGAATGTTTGCGTGCATTTCATAAACCTCTTGCACAAGCACTTGTTAACACTGGCATCTGATGTTTCTGCTTCTCATCTGTTTCTTATTTGACTATGAAACAACGGTTTGAGGCAGTCACGGTGCATGTACAAATGAAAGGGTTACTTCAGCGATTAGCATTAAGCTTTGTATCAGTAGAAACCCGGGAGTAGATTCAAATTATCGTACTTTCCCCCCTCATATGACCTGAGAAGAGAGAATTATGTATTTTATTTCTGGAAAAATTCCTCCAATGACCCAAATATTGTCTTTTTGCATCATCTGAGGAGTTTTTGGCCAGAGGCTAAAGACTACAGCCAGCAGGAGGCGCTATTCCCACATGTTTTCAACATCACACTCACAGCACTCGACTCGCGGAGCTGCGGAGATTCATGTAAACGCAGCGGTGGAGAACTTCCTATGCAAATTAAGCTTCCAAAGACATGAACTGATCTCGCGCTGTGAATGCAGCCGCGAATCCGTGATTACCTCAGCTCATGTAATGACTGTAATCCGATCCTGCTGCGTTTGTGCCGTGACGCTCAATCGGCTCACTCGCATTAAATCGAACAGACACGTTCAGTTTTTAATTGTAGTGTCTCCAACTCAACTGATTTTCTGAAAATGAACGTGGTAGGCAAGTGATCCAGTAATCCAGTAGCCGTGACTAGAGTAGGGCAGCGAAGTGCATTCTGGGAATTGTTGTCTTTCATCACCATGAGACAAAAATATATTTTCTGTGTTTTATCACCAAATTCAAAAATAATTTCACATTTCTACTACATTAATGACCCAGTTTAAATACAGATTCATCTTCCCAGCCCTTTAAGCATTCAGAGGATGCACGGTACAGTATGTGCATACTATGCTGATAACGAAATTAAGTCACTGTACGCTTACTCCAGCGTACACGTAAAACAAATACACCAATCCCATGATGCACTGCAGCATCCACAGTGTAAAAATCTACTGCTGACAAACAAGAAATTCAATAATAACTGAGAAATGTCAGCAACATAGTTGCTAATAAACATGTTTTATTGTGCTTATTAGTGTTGCATTTTTAGCTTTGCTAACAGCAAACTCCATTAAAGTCCATAGAGTTCAACAGTCTGTTCCCTGAAGTTAAAATCCTAATCTTTTTCTCCATAGGGAAATTCTTTTGTAATGGTAACTTGGGGTGTGTTCACATTGTAGTTTGGTAAATTTGGTCCGGACTGAAAAAAAAACAACAAAAAACCTAAAGGCATAGGGAGACTTTCACAACCTGATTGGTCGGCTTTTATGCATATTTCACAACGGAACTTACCGAACATCCAAAACAGTGCTGTTCTGATGCCTGTACCAAACTGTGATGGGCAACATTGTGACTATCACGAGAAAAAAAACAGGTATTCTTGAGCATTCTATCCTTTTTTGTTAGGGCTGTAATCAACCAAAGAAAATTGTGGTCGACTGAAGCCCTGAAATTTTTGACTAACAATGACGTTAGGAAAAAAAACTTTAATTTAATTAGCTGTGCACTGTGCACAGTACTTGGTAGCCTTGTTGTCTGCCTAATTGAATTATAAATAAACATAAAAAAACTAGTAGGCTATTCGCGGTTATCGTTTTTGACCTGATTATTTTGCACTGAAATGAGTCTGACACACTAGTCTGTCGGCTCTGACAGCGTTGAATCACGTGCACCTGTGCAATATCACAGCCTATGATTTCCGAAAATATAATGTTGTCAACTAGTGATATCGTCACAAGAACTTTTGAGCAATATGCAACATAATTTAGACAATTGTTTTTGTCATATGTATTATAATAACTGACAGACGCCACTCGAACATAGCCGTGAAGCTGAGCTGAGCTCATGAGACACGAAGACTATTAACTTAAAGCTTTTACTCTTAAACACAAAAGGCATGTCTGCTTTAATAAAAAAGGAATATTTATTAAACAAGTCAGATCAAGAGCAGAAGCGAAATAAAGTGCATAACTGAAAAATAAAGCATAGGCTCAAAACAGCCTAACGTTACTCAAAACAGATGGGGCAATCTAATGCAGACAGGTTATCTTACCGTTTTTAGGTTATATGATAGGTTTGTCGTCGAGCTGTGATATGCAAACTGTTGCTTGCAAAACTTTTTTTCCCCTCATTTTCTATTTTTAAAAAATGCTGCCACACTGCCGATGTATTTTTTGACATGGTAGAAGAGGACTGACAAGGAAAATTCTCTCACAATTAAATAAATAATATACAGCAAACTAGCCGACTTCAATCTGTCTCTCTTATCCAGTGGGTTGGTCTAATCCAACAAAGTGAAAACAAGGGGGTGCTCTGAAAACACCCCCATTAGCAATTAGTGCTTTCCACCTGATGAAATGAACGCGGCAAAACTGATGAAATGAATGGGAAAAAATCAGAATTTTGGTCGAGCCCGAACGTATCGACTAATAATCGACTAATCGACTGGGAGATTATAGCCCTATTTTTAGTCGCGTCTTGTGACATTGTCCCATTTTTGGTTCATTTACATGTCTTTGGTCCGTGTTGCGTTTATTTACCAGAGTCCGTTTGGAAGCCGATCGAGACCCATCTTTCTCACTCCGCTTGTTTGGTGCGTTCAAGTGTCAAGTGGAAGCGTTCACACTTATTGAAATGAACCGCACTAACAGAGCAATCGCACCAGGGTTTGTTTGAACCAAACCAAACATGCCAAGTGTGCACACACCCTTATAAAATTTAAATACAGACCTACTGTGAGCCACGAGGTGCTTTAAGTGATGTTATATGCTTTTGTTGAAGCTCTTAGTCTGCATTATTTCAACCAATTTTAAGGAATTGTTTTAACAACGTTATTCCTGGTGAAAAACTACATTACCCATGATTCTGAAATTAATCCATTTCTTTCCTCGTAACTTTTATACTTTTTGTTAAGTTTGTAATGTTAGGGTTAGCCTCGTAGCTGGATGGTTTGGTTCATGGCTTATAACTATTAAACGAAGACCCTCTAGAAGAAACTGTATGGGAGAAATACTTCCGGAAACAAGGCCACTAAAAAAAAAGTGGGTGAACTCTGAGTTGAGTCTCCTGAAGTTGCTGCCCATAATGGGCTTTCCAAATCGCTCTCTTTTGAGGGTACGGTTAGGATGATGCCTATGTAGGACCTAGACAGGAAGCCAGTTCATATGCAGGCATATAATAGTGTTTTTTGTATTGACTGGCATGTTAGCAAGTTCTGTTCTTTGCAAGCCCCAGCATTGCATTCAAATTATGCAAATCACGCAGCATCTCTCTGTCCGGAATAGACGGTTGTGCCATTTAAACAGTGGAAACTACTCCCTTCACTGTGCCGCAGAACACTCGAACACCAAGTGCCACGCTGCGCCTCATTTGCAATCTCACCGCACAGTGTTTGAAAGAACACACTTTAGGCTGTTTCACGCAATCTCGCACCGAT
Source organism: Gobiocypris rarus (assembly GCA_023029165.1). Classification (NCBI taxonomy): domain Eukaryota; kingdom Metazoa; phylum Chordata; class Actinopteri; order Cypriniformes; family Gobionidae; genus Gobiocypris; species Gobiocypris rarus. Next base: position 4,032,601 of record CM040920.1, on the reverse strand, counting down.
CAGAAATTTGAACTTAAGGGGAGCAGAAGCCGACGCTGAATAGTCCCTTGATTGTTTCATTGTTCTCTCGTTCCTGCTGTAGAAATGGCAGGATATCATCAAAGAGGTGAAGTTCCTTCAAAAGCTGCGGCACCCCAACACGGTGGAGTATAGAGGCTGCTACCTGCGCGAACACACAGCATGGGTGAGTGTTTCTGTGTGTGGGAGGGAGGCCGAGCGCTTTTCAAAAGCCTCGTTCAGGGAAGAGAATGTACTGACCCGCTAACACTGTTTCCATTTACTACAATAGTAGCCCTACATGCACCTCTTGTCGCTTGCTAACAGCAATTATACCTTTTCTTTATCTCCACTTTTCTCTTTTCTGTGTCGACCACTCATTGATCTTCCTGTCCTACTTTTCTTGTAGCTGGTGATGGAATACTGTTTGGGCTCTGCCTCGGATCTGCTAGAAGGTGAGTGAGTTGTTTCAGGGATCTTGTGAATGTTTACAGCTGTTCGGTCAGATGCGGAAGTGTAAAATGCCACTGGCCAAGAAGTTTGCAGAAACAAAAAACAGGATCCCATTTTTTTCTTCCCCTTTCCCAGTGCACAAGAAACCACTACAGGAAGTGGAGATAGCAGCAATTACTCACGGTGCATTGCAGGGCTTGGTATACCTCCACTCGCACAACATGATTCACAGGTACAAAGCAGATTGATTCTTGATTTTCAAAAGCATCACGCAAATTAGGGGTGTGCGAAATGTATTGTCTACAACAGGCGTGTCCAATCTTGCACCTGTATGGCCACTGTCTTTCAGAGTTCAGCTCCAACACCAATTAACCACACTTGAACTAGCTAATCAAGGTCTTACTAGGAACGTCCAGGCTGGTGTGTTGAGGCTGGACTGGAGTTGGAGCTAAACTTCCTTCCACGTCTGAGTTTGGACACCCCTGGTATATGATAATATAATTGTTTTAAGGATGTGGAAGCTGACATTATCGAGCATGTCACTCTCTTTACAGAAAACAAACGGACATACCTTGAGTGCACACTTTCACTGCCTGATGTAGCCTTGTAAACTGACTCCCAAATTCAAGATTAGTTTTTATATTTCTACATGATATAGTTAAGCAGTATTACACTGCTTAACAAGCGCGCAAGCAAGTTTCTCAAATATTAGCACGATTGCACATTTTTGATTATGCAACAGTTCAGTAAACATTGAGTTACATTTCAGACACAATATTGTTAATATTGTCTGTTTTTGCTCTTGAAAATAGTTCCAAAGAAATCCTAAACAGAATCGTTGTGCATCTTCGAGCGACACAGTGGTGTTTCATTACTATTTGAATCAGCGGTTTTGCACAAATCAATAATTCTATAATTGAAGACTGGAGCTGTGTTCAAAATCGCCCCTATACCCTCATTTTCTAGCCTGACGTGGTCATACTCAATTCTAGTCAGAATATGAGTCTGATACCCCTCCATTGGGCTGTGATTATGGGGAGTTTCAACCGAACCAGGAAAGACCTCAATTGAATAGACCTACAACCAATCAGAGCAACGGAGCGACGCATAACGTTAGTTATCAAATGTCAACAGAACTCAACTGCATTGGGTTGCCAAGTCCGTGTTTTTCCAGTGGGTTGTTCTCCATATCTGCGCGTTTGAAGCGACCCAAATTATGTGATATAGACCCAGGAATGCCAATTTTGCAGGCAACCTTGCCAAAATAACACATTTTGCCAACCAAACGCCATTTTTTTTTCGGAGAACCCCCCGGAAAGCTATTGTTTTGGGCTATAGTTTTGAGTAGCAATTGTGCAACATTGCAAAAACACTTGGCAACCCTGTCTGCACGCGCACTGGAATAAGTAACGATCATCATTTCTGAGACAAATAGTGAAGGTGAATGCATATACGAACAAGTTCTCCATTTAGGATAAGAGCAAATTCAACCCAAGCGCCTTTGATGACGTGGATGATTACGTTACTGTTGATCATCTGTCCATCATCGTCTAAAGCCCGCCCTGACAATTTCATTGGTCCCAACAGTTTCTGTTCGGGCATAATTCCCCGAGCAAAAATGTTGTGGGCGGGGCTAAATTTGGCTGGCATCCAGGCTATTCATTTTCAATACATTAGTCCACTAATATAGTCCACTTGAAGGAGTATTGAAAAGATTCCATAGAGTTCCAGTATTAATGAAAAGATTTATCTTGAACTGTCATGGAAGCTAGCATGTATAAACCTTAAACAATTTAATAATCAATTAAAAAAGAATCTATACCTGTATGATCTGTACCCACATTGGACCAGCGGTTAGAAAAATGAATGGATGGATGACGAGACACAGGAATTTATTCGGCACGATTGTCACAGTGCATTATGGGTATTCTCTAGCCGTTGAGCATACATCGGTTGTACACTCGTTATCGTGGTGCATTATGTGATGGAATGACTGCCCTCGATATGCCCCTAGAAGTCAATTTAAGGTGGCAAATATTACGACTTAATAAAGAAAATTCTTGTCAGTACTGTGAAATGAACACCACACAGAATATGAAGACTATGAAAAGCTTCAGGAGTCAGATGTCCATGACAGGCCTAAACTAACCAAGGTAACAGCACAAAAACACATCAATCATATTATCTAATTATCATTTTCGACAAAGTTCCAGAAAATATCTTGATAGAATTTGTCAGTATCGCACACCCCTAATGCAAACACATTCTGATCCAGTTTTGTGAACTGCAAATTATTTTGGCTTTTGCCAAAATTAAAGTTTCAAAGAAGATATGTTTATCCTTTTATAGGGATGTGAAAGCAGGTAACATCTTACTGACTGAGCCTGGCCAAGTCAAACTGGGAGACTTTGGCTCTGCCTCCATTGTTGCTCCTGCCAACTCCTTTGTGGGCACACCTTACTGGTACAAAAACACTACCCATTAATTATAACACCTTTTATCAAAACATTTGGCAGACATTTACCCTTATGCATGAATTAAATGTCATTTTAAACTTGCATATTAGATTGTTGCAACTAATGAGATGATCTGGTCAATTCCTGTTATGACTAAGTTGTGCTCTGTTTCCAGGATGGCTCCAGAGGTAATCCTCGCTATGGATGAAGGGCAATATGATGGCAAGGTTGACGTGTGGTCACTCGGCATTACCTGTATAGAGCTTGGTAAGTCATGTCTGATGTACAAGAGAACACTCATGTGTTGTATGTTGAAAGTGATTACCATCTCTGGCGAGAAAATGCACCAATTTGTGGCTTGCTGTTGCGTACCACAGACGAAATATTAAAAGAGGCCATATTATGTCTTGATTTTGTTTTTGGGATCTACTAGAATAGGTTTTAATGCTTGAATGTTCAAAAAACACCTTATTTTTCACATATTCTCCATTGTTGCAGCTCCTCTCTTCACAGTCTGTCAGTAACTCTCTGTTTAGTTCCTGTCTCTATGAAGCCCCTCTTTCTAAAAAAAGCACAATGTGCTCTGATTGGTCAGCTTGACCAGTGTGTTGTGATTGGTCAAGCTCTTCGAGTGTGTTTGGGAATGTCACGCCCCTTACCATAACTGCAAAGTTCAACACACTACTAACTCAACAATGCCCTGCCCCTTTATTTTGCGTATGCCTTGGGCAGGGATTATTTAAATGAGGAATATTGTCGTGTTCATTCCCGGAAGAAAACTCAAAACTACAATGGAGGCGTTTCAGGAAGTTCAGAAACAGTGACACTGATATAGAGAAGAACTCTGGAGGGACAGGCCTTTTTCCATGGTCAAACAGCAACATTACACACTAAAGAATGGTTGAACGTAAAAAACATAATGGGTCTTCAAGTTGAATGTTTACAGTAATATACTTATAATAGATTCCTTGCTAACTGCTTGCTTGTTTCTTTTTCCTCTATTGTAGCAGAGAGAAAGCCTCCCTTGTTTAACATGAATGCTATGAGTGCCTTATACCACATCGCCCAGAACGAGAGCCCAGTCCTGCAGTCCAATCACTGGTAGGGAAAAGCTTCATCCACACTGCCAAAGATCTTCCTGCTTTTTGTGTGTCTCCAAAGCAGCGCTGTATTGATATTCCTCAAACATTATGGTCAGGGATTTTACTTTTCAATTTAAAGCACATCCCGCGCTTTTCTTTCTCATTCATTCATGTTTCGTTTTTAAAAACTTAAAACAGTATCGTCAACCAAATTGAGTACTATTTACTGTCTTATTGTGCTTGGTTTAAAAATGCTTCATTACAAGGCTTAAAAATACAAGAAATTTCATGACACAATACTCGAATGTCACATGAGCACAATAGCTAATCCAAAACGTATTGCAGTTTATCTACCAGTTTGTGTAAAATAAGACATTGACATTTGATCGTTCACATGTGTAGCTGTATCCCTGAGATGTGCACATCGATCACAGTCACCTGTCAGTCAGCCGGTTCTGAACTGAATCATACTCCAAATTAGGATCAACTTGGTGCTTAAAGCGTTAACACTATTCACTTTGTACCAGGACGTGCCTTTTGATTTGCTCTACATTCAGCTAGCCAATTTGCATATTTTGTTTCCCAACCTCTCAGGTCGGATTATTTCCGTAACTTCGTAGACTCTTGTCTGCAGAAGATTGCCCAGGACAGACCTACCTCTGATGTGCTGCTTAAAGTAAGTCTTTCGACAAGCTTTGAGACCGTTATTGTTGCACTTTCTGAACATGCTGTTTTGAAATAAACCTCTCTGCTTTGTTTCTCCAGCATCACTTCCTGTGCCGTGAGCGTCCAGTGACGGTGGTGATGGATCTGATAGCACGCACTAAAGACGCCGTGAGGGAGTTAGATAACCTGCAATACCGGAAGATGAAGAAGATCCTTTTTCAGGAAACGCATAATGGGCCTGCCACCGAGGGGACGGAGGAGGAAGAGGTGGGATAACCTTTCAACTTGTTGTCAAATAGAAAAAAGGAACTTTGATTTTCAGAATCCCACACTTTTGAAAGAGTCATGCGCTATCAGTTCATCTGTTTACTCTGCAGTAGAAGAGCTAAATTTGGAAATATCAATGTGCCAGTTGGTCAGTAAAATAAATATGTCTGCCTGGGTTCCGTCCTTTCATCCAATTGTTAGATGGACCCAGAGAAGAATGTTTTAAAAATAGACATAAACAATTTAGGGTTTGGTAAATAGCTTTGTCTGTTTTTCTACTTGCGTTTCAGACGTTTGTCAGTTCATGTTTCAAACACTGGGAGTCTTTTGTTCTTTTGCACCGTTCTGCCCATGAGTGATTTGTTTGTGACACAATGGCGAATTGATGCTTTGATTTAGCTAGCCTTAAAGTCAATATGAACTCAAGAATGACCTTATTTGCTTTCAGAGCCCGCCATTGTGAGGAGTTTTTTCTTTGTAGTGTTTCTTCAAATGCAAGTGTCCTTTTTTCCTGCTGGTGCGACTACATTTTGTTCGAGGTTACACTGGTGTGATCACCATGTTGCCCAACTGATAAGAGCTTCCTTTCCTGTTACATATGAGAAACATCAAACAACGAAATGAAACGAATGCGGAACGTAACGCTGCTTGTTTGAGCTGTGCTGCGCGGACTGTTTCTCAGCTCTGCACAATGATAGACAGCGCAGCGAGAGTTCGTACACAGGCCGCTCTCGATCACGCAACACCGTTACTACGCAGAACTGGAAGATCCAGAGAGAAAACTTCTGAATTCGCCACAGAATTATCAACATCGCTACGTCGGTACTGAATTCTCTGTTATAAACCACAGATATCGGATCAAACAGCACTGATGTGGAAACCAGGAGAAACCATTGTTGCATGAATGAAGTTAAGGGGTTTCAGTCCACAAATCTTAAACATTCACCATGGATTTAATGTAGTATCACCACATGGTATTGTGTTTTTTTATATATTTTTATTTTTTTTACATTATTCATCTCAGGGTTCGTACAATCTTCTGAGAGTGAAATTCAAGCACTTTTCAAGGGCTTTCAAGTGCTGTTTCCAGCACTTAAAAGCTCTTTATTATTATCCAATTTTAATGTTATTTTTAAAGTGATGGTGTAGGCCAATTTGTGTCAAACAAGCACTTTTATTTTAGCCTAGAAATCTAGACGCACCCAAGCGGCAGTAAATCTAATTTGCCGCAAGTGTTGTCTAGCAACTCTTGGTAGACCTGCGAGCTGGAAAAACCAAACTCTGGTCAGGCCAATCACGTTGTTTATATAGAGTCGGTGGGCGGGCTTAACGTAATGACGGCAGAGTTGTGACGGTTCCTGCTACTTGAAAACAAAGGAGATGGCGACTGGAGATGCTGGCGAACAGCGGTCTTTCAAATCGGCTTTGGCCGCGACTCTGAAAGATTTGGAGTTAATATTTTTATTTTTAAAAAAAGGAAGATGTGGAGTTTTGCCGACCTGATACGGCAAAAGTTTAATTTATCAACTAGAAAATTTTCTAGTTTAAAATTTTAAAATTTTCTTGCACATTACTGTTGTTAATAATTAATAAGTTAATTTTATCTGCATATCCAATTAAAGCTCTGTGCTTCACTGTTACATTTCCACTAAACAAACATGTAATATTATTAGTAACTTTCCTTATTAAAAAAACAATAGTAATTTTATGATGAAATAAACTTTGATACATTTTCCTCCAGCCGGATAAATACGGAAAATGTATCAAAGTTAATTTAATCATAAAATGACTATTGTTTTGCCACTGCTCTCAAGTGTTAGTCTGGAGCCCTGAAATGTATAACTTGTTTTGCCTCTGAAATGGCTTTGCTTTTTTTCTTTGTAATTTTAACCCTTGGTATAGAGACCTATACAACAGTGGTTATATTCTTTGTGATCAATCACATTATGGATGTAAAATGGGTTATGAGCACACTAGAGGTGTTAATCCTAACTTGCCTGATGATTTTGATTGCGATTCATAGAGTAACCAATCGATGCATCACATTGTATCTTGTCCTCCAGTTCTTTTATTAATAATACACATGCACATTTTTAATGAGTTATTTTCAAACAAAAGAGCAATTCAAATTGCATGACAACCTGTGTATTTTTTTAAGTTACTCAGCAGTAATATGTAAGTTATATTCAAGTTATTTGCTGATGAATAACAAGCAACTTTTTTATTAATACTCAAGAGTTATTAATTTACAATAAACATACAGTATATGATATTTAATTACATTTAAATGTGTATGCATCTGCAGAATTGTTCACATCAGCATTGTGATGCATCATGAAAACAATTATATTCTTCAGCTTTATGTTGATTTTTAACCTTTCATAAATAGCATCATATCTAACTTGGATCAAAGGCCAAAAGTCAGGCAAGTTCTCCGATGTTTTTTTGGGTGAACTAACCCTTTAATAGGATTGATCTGGGTTAAATGTTTCAAGTAGATTCCATGTTTGTTCTTGAAAATGGCATTTCCGGGAGATTTTAAAAATAGTTGTTGAAATCTCAGAAATAGTATATATCTGCTGGTATTGTAGTGTCTGGTTTTAAATGCAGTCTTGTGTCTTGCAGGATGTAGAGCAGTATATGTTGCGGACGGGCACGGTGAACAGCATGGAGAGCTCCCATTCCCTGCCGTCTATGTCGATAAGTGCCAGCTCCCAGAGTTCTTCAGTGAACAGCCTTGCAGATGGTTCGGATGACAGTGGAGAGATGGCTATGATGCAGGAGGGCGAACATACCGTGACCTCCAACAGCTCTGTGCTGCACAAACCTCTGGTACGTGTCGATGGCTTTGTTTAAGCTGCTTGTGTGAAACAACTTTGTCAAACTACTCATCATAAGAATACTTATTTTATAATATATTAAAAAAAAATGTTTTTAAAGAAGTCTCTTATGTTCACCAAGGCTGCATTTATTTGATCAAAAACAATAAAAAACAAATCTTTTGTAACGTATTGTCTTTAATTCAGCAAGGATGCATTAAGTTGATCAGTAGTGTAATTTAGTTTAAATCTTAATTACCCCAAAATTTTAAATGGTAGTGTATCACAGTTTAATAAATGTTTCTTGAGCTGAAAATCCTCATATGATCATGATTTCTGAAGGATCATGTGAAAATTCAGCTTTGATCACAGGAATACAATACATTTTAAAATATATATTAAAAAGAAAATCTTTATTTTAAATATTTCACATTAATTTTTTCTGTATTTTTGATCAAATAAATGCAGGCTTAATGACCTTGAGATTAATTTCAAAAATATAAAAAATAGAAATGTATCCAAACTTATGCATACACACACAGGCGCACATTGATTTTTCTGACATTTGTCCCTCTCTGTCCCCACACAGATTCATGATAACATCTACGACGACCCGTACCAGCCGGAGATGGACTCCCAACCGCAGGGCCCCTCTGGTGGGGGTCGCCGACGTCGAGGACGGGACCACTTCGCCACGATCCGCACAGCCTCACTGGTGACCCGTCAGATCCAGGAGCACGAGCAGGGCTCAGCGCTGAGAGAGCAGATGTCCGGATACAAACGCATGAGGCGGCAGCATCAAAAACAGCTGATGGCTCTGGAGAACAAGCTGAAGGCCGAGATGGACGAACATCAGCTTAGGCTTGACAAGGAACTGGAGACGCAGAGAAACAACTTGAGCAGTGAAGCAGACAAGCTTGGCAAGAAGCACCAGGGCATCCTGGAGAAAGAGGTGAGTGGAGGAAACGGGGATTGATGGCTCCAGATTTCTTTTCTTTATAAATCCCAACTTCTGGGAATAAAACAACTTTCCGCTAATCAACCAGTATATATTAGATAAATAGCAAACAAAATGGGAAGATGTCAATGTTGTTGCACTAACTTGTCTGTAAAGCATTTGATTTTCATCTGTGTTTGATGTATTTGTTTTTGTCATCATTTTCAGCCCTTTAATTCACAGGATTGAATAACTCCACTGAGGGAAGAAGGTTAAGGGCCCTATTTTAACTATCTGAGCGCGTTGTTGGAAGTGCATGGCGCAGGTTCACTTAGGGCGTGTCCGAATCCACTTTTGCTAGTTTAACGTAAGGAAAAATGGTCGGCACAAATGGTTTTAAAAGGGTTTCCCCGCCAGCGTTTAAAAAAAAAAGTTGCCTGCCACCGCCAAGGTTTTTGATCATTTTCACCAAAATTTAATAGCACATAGAATATTTTGACATGCAATATGTCAAAAGAAAGAGCTGACCCTCTTCTTTTAGACAAAAAAGTTTTTTTTATCAACTCTTGAATATGGGTAAGTTTCATAAAAAAGCAACATTTTGAACAAAAAGCTGAGAAAATCACGTTTTTGTGAAAGACTGCATCCAGATCAGATTCAGAGCGATGATCAAACACAGATGGAGTTTCAACACCTGTAGCTCGTCCTGGGTCCACATCTCATTCAGTAACTTTAGATGGTTTTGATTCATATGATGTTTAATGTTGACGATCCCATTATTTTTCATATGCGTCTGCTTGCATTCGATCGCTTGCTTTACTCCGTCATAGTCGCGTGTGTTTTGATCTGGAGATTCAGTACTCATTCAGAAGATGCGCAATAACGCCCCCTAGCGTCTAACACTGAAAACACATAAACCTGGAAAATTCTCACAAATAACGGAAATTCCGTGTTCGGCAGGGAAAGACTTAGAGTCATGGGTGTGTTTTGCCATGGAGGATTCACTATTTACATGCGAGCGGAAAGACTGAACGCTTCTCCAGAGAGGAATCCTTTTATTTTTAATATTTAAAAATTATTGTTTGCTGCTGCGCATCCCTGTGTGTGTAATAAGCAGAGTGTACATGCGTTATGCACCTGCCTATAGGTGCACAATACTAACACGCCCTTTAAATAACACAAAAAGTACTGCGCTATTGACTATATATCAGGTTTTTGTTGGTCAATGACACAGTCCTCAAAATACACTTCTCATTTTCAGACCAGCACGCCCATGGGTGCACAAATGAGCGCATATCGTTTTGCTATTTAAACAACGTGGTGCTGGATGTGAAGATAACTGTGTCGGGCTGAAACTAGCAAAAAACTTGTTGTATTGTGTCAGGTGTATGATGGGGCCCTTAATCTTTCTTCTTCAAAGTTTTGTTGTTCATTGTTTACTTGTGTAGCTATATGTTCAGGGATGGTACAGGGATTCGTCCAATAAGAAGTGTACGTTACATCATAGAAAAGAGAATAACCAGTCCATATATAGGAGCCTTCCGGAACACAAGAGACGTTCCCTCATCCTTGACTTGTTGGCCCAACAATAAACCTACTGACCTTTTTCCCCTAAAGGAGCAACCTACCATCTCTACCTTGAACACCTTCTGGGTAAAAACAGATGTGACCATACAAAGAGAGATAGTGAGTGAAAGTCAGGCTGATAGCCGTTTTATTCTGACAGTCTGCCAATTTTAAATGTCATGAGACCACTCTTTCTTTCAGGACAAACTTTGAAGAACTTTTGTATCACAAGTACATTATCAAAGAATCTTTGATAGTGTTGTGTGTATAATATAAAATTAGTCTTTTTCTAAATAGAATTTTATGAAATGTTTGTTAAATCTGTGTCTGCCATGTAATATCCTGTGAAGATAAATGGCACTGAATTTAAAAACAACTGTTCTTTACTCCTTCTCTTACCCCTTAGACTAAAGGTGCTCTTGCAGAAGAGAAGAAGTTTCAGCAGCATATCTTGGGCCAGCAGAAGAAGGAGTTGACCAGCTTGCTCGAGTCTCAGAAACGGCAGTACAGGCAGCGAAAAGAGCAACTTAAAGAGGTACGTCAGAATCTAATTTGGCTGTTCGTCCATCTACCTTATTCCTACACCCCATGACGCTTAACGTGAATTATGGGTGTAGTTTCCGTTAAACTGTAAACAAAGGCTCTATGAACGCAATAAGGTTTTTTTTTTTAACTGGGTACAATGAGATGACATTATTCTACTCACCCTTCAACCATCAAACATTAAAAGGACATATAAAAGTGTAAAATCATCGACAAGGTGCTCCCAACAGACCAAAAACGGACAGGTTCAATATCACTACTAATATATATCTGTGTTATGTAACATATGTTGCCTTAATCAAAAATGTTCATTAACTTCAGCATTGCGTGATGCTATTTCAAAGTGATTTCCGTCATTTTGAGAGATAATAAATTGTATTTTCCTGTGAAAACAAACCTGAAAAGAGATGTGAGGATTTGAGGAAAAAAAACAAGAGCTTCTTCATGCATTCCAGTGAATTATTAATTAGGGCTGGGCGATATGGCTGAAAACTGTATCACGAACGATACAAGTGTTTCATAACAGTCGATATCGAAAGTTGTTTTTATAACCCATTTAAAATAAGGACCAGGACAAAAATATACTAGATTTAAACATTATTATTTTAAACGTAACCTTCCTCTGAATATGATCTCCTCAGTTATAAAGGCAAAAATGTCAACACAGTCATGAAAAACTCCCAAATAATTCTTATGTAAATATGTTTATACTTGACGTGTCCGCACAAGCGCGAGGGTGCACGTGGCAAAAATGCCGTCAACGTGGAGTGGGCGGTCGTGGGCGTTGAAAGCGCGAGACCCCGTTTCGCTTGGCAGTGAACTTTCCGCATGGCTCCGCAACCAGAGATGCACGAGTTCGAGGCGAATCTGGCCGAGCATCACACTGGCACCCAGTTTAACACGTGTCTAAATCAGTTGCTTATTTTTACAAAATGAGCCAACAATAGCAGAAATTAGGGTTGGGTGCATGATACACATGATACTGTTACATGATTGTCTGTTAGCGTGTCCTTCCCTGCGAAAATAAAACTGGCAGCACATTCAGTCAAACTGACGGATAAGCTTAATTTGTAGGGTAACTAGTGTTGCACGATATACCGGTACTAGAAAAGTATTGCGATACCCTGCTATTACAAACGGTACGATATGGAATTTTATTAGAACCGGTACTTTAAGAAGGACCGCGCGTTAATAAGAGCTGTATTTATTTGTGTCGATGAGTGACAGCAGAAATCAGGATGTGTGTGCAGAGCTCTCCACCGTTCACAAAACATTGGAAGCAGAAGAGTTAAATATACACGCATGACAAAGAAAGCAACAGAAACAGGCGCGCATGAGAAAATATAGCGCGGCGCGGGATGTGCGAGCACACGCCTTTCAGACAACATGCGATCGCGATTCAGTTCTTTCGGATTATGGATTTCAATGGTCAAAAATATGTAAAAATGCACATCCTGTGAGTATTCAGGTAAACACAGTCGGGGGTGTCTTTAGTGAACGTGTACAGTTGAGGTAATTAGATCGGTGTTAAGCCGGATCTAATATTCTGTGTGATTAATGTTAATCAAACCACAATGAAAAAAAGAAAACCACCCCATGACTGGCTAAATAATTTTAATATATTCATTAAGAATCAGTGTATAGTTAATTTATTGAGTGAAGACTAAGCAGTTTTTTTATTTTATTTCTTGACTTGCTAATTGCTATACTGTTAAATAGACATATAGCTGAAAAATAAAGCACTGTTTTTGTCATATTGTTTGTAATTTGCATTTTTAGCTTATTTTTAAAAACAAAGATAAAATAAAAAAATTGCAATTAGAAGAAATGGTCAAAAACCAACATGCTGGCCAAGTGAGTTTTTAGTTAAAAAAAATAAATAAGACTATGATTAATAAGTTCTGTTGTCATATTATTCAATTACTTTTACTGGTTGGTATTTTGACCGTGGTATCGATTTAGTATCGGTATCGAGGTATTTTAGTCTGGTATCGTATCAAAGTCATAATTTTTGTATCGTGACAACACTAAGGGTAACCTTATGTTTTAAAATGATTTGTTTCAGTCTTTTTGAATGGACGTTCCACCCATAACTCAAAACGCAGTAGGTTCGTCAGGAATAAGATGGATAGGTTTACTCAGATGTTGTGTTGAATATTTCCACCTTGTGCAGGAGCTCAATGAGAACCAGTCCACGCCAAAGCGGGAGAAGCAGGAGTGGCTGGTTCAGCAGAAGGAGTGTCTCCAGCAGCTCCAGGCAGAGGAAGAGGCGGGGTTACTACGCAGACAGAGGCAATATTACGAGCTGCAGTGTCGCCAGTACAAGAGGAAGATGCTGCTATCTCGCCACAACATGGAGCAAGACCTGCTCAGAGAGGTACAGAACTAGCTAAATAATCTGCCCATATTTGGGCATTCATGATTATCAGTATCATTAGTTGTTAGAAAGTTTGACACAGCTTGTGTTTCAAATGACTGCTTATGCACAAACGACCAACTGGTATATTTGCTTCTCATGTTGTCAGTCACATGCAGTTTCCACAATGGATTTTGTATACAACATTGTATATTTTAGAGTTAAACTCATCAATCTGATGCATTAGGATGAAAAGAGAGAGCACCTACCACTTAATAATAATAAAAACAATCTGTTCATGCTTATCTCTAAGAAAGAAATGTATTACTATTGTAATACAACTGCATTGTAAAATAAAAAATATTTGATAAGTATATAAATTACTATACTACACGCCACAGCAGTAAAATTACAAAGCTTCATTAAAATCCTCATCCTTCCCTTGTGGGTCAAAATGACCTGACACCCTAAAATTATACCTTTTTTTTGGCCAGAAAGCTTTTCATTTCATTCATTTTTTGGAAAGATTTTCAAATTGATTTACCTTTTAAATGACTACATTTTATCAATAAATAACAATGTAAGCACATTTCTCCAATTAGTTTTTAACTTAAATTCAAAATAATTTAATAATTAATTGAGTACTCTGAACAAAAACAAAATATGTATTTTCTTAATGATCACGAATGAAATTAGAAATTACTTCCCCCTTAAAATGTTTTGCTTCAACATACTTGCCTGTTGATCAAAAATTGCCTTAAACTAACACCAGAAAGAAATTAAGTTTTATTTAGTAACTTTTCAACATTTTATCACTTTGATAAGAGAATGCTATTTTCCTGAATAATTTTACATGCTTCTTTGGTAATGGTCCAGCAGACTTCCTGGAACATTATATAAATTATAATTATATATTTTATTTATAAAGCACTTTTCATTAGGAAGAATCTCAAAGTGCTACAGGGAAAAAAAAATAACAATAGAAAATAAAAATGAACCGTTGCGAGCAGCATCAGCCTTGCCTCAGCTCGTCAAAAACGCCTTTTTACTGTGGTGTTATTTAAAATAAATGTGTTATATGCTTGAAATGTTTTATATCCATGGATTTTATTATAAGCAAGACAAGTCAAGTGTTGATTTGAGAGGCTAAATTATTTAAACATGTGGTTACACACTGTCGGCCGCTGGACACTTGGTCGTCACTTAAAAAAACAAAAACTTTAATTTAACAAACAAAAAAATACTCAACATTTTTCTAAATTAATTTAATAAAGAAACGAAACGAAGTATAACTACTTTGACATTAAAAACAAAACTGAACTATTTTAATGGCTGCAACAATGTGTAATAGGGAGGATAAAAAAATAAAAACACGGGCTCCAATCGGACTCGGGCCGAGAATTTTGATAAGCTGTCGGACACGGCCCGGGCTAGGGCCTCAGTGTCTCTGGCCAGGGCCGGGCTAGGGCCTAGATTTGAGGCCCTCTAAGTCCTAGGGTCTTGGGAAAAAAAAGTTTAAAAATGAGTTTCGGGTCAAAATGACCCAAGTGAAGGATGAAAATTTCTTCACTAGCAAGAGTTTTTTTATCCTCACTATTACACATTGTTGCAGCCATAAGAATGGTTCAGTTTTGTTTTTAATCCATCAAACTTTTATTAAATGTGAATGTGAAATATATTTATAATTCCCAAATGCATTTTGAACTCTCATTGAGAGATGGAGTTCACAGCATTTACTGAAGCGAGCGCTTTTGAGCTGCTGCTGTGGCGGCCCACCACAGTCTAGGAAATGATTGGGAAACAGTGCACATATGGCCCTCATAAACTTTTTTTTTACATTTTCAGTTAATGAAAATAGTTTTTTTTTTTATTTAGCTTTAGTTAATGATTATGTTTAACACGGCAGTGAGTTTGATGATCACGGTCTGACGTAGATGCACCTACTCACAACTGCAAATTAATGACACTGCCAACACTTTTCCAAAGGGAGCTCTTAAAAGACACCATTCCAATGAAAGCTACTAATTAAAAACCATGTGCTCATTTATGCATGACCACAGTTGCCTGATGCTTTTCTAACCACCATCCTCTCCATCCTTTCTTTCCATATACTTGTCTCAATATAGGACCTGAACAAGAAACAGACTTTGAAGGATCTAGAGTGCGCCATGTTGCTTCGCCATCACGAGTCGACTCAGGAGCTGGAGTTTCGGCAGCTGGGTCTGGTGCAGCGCACACGGGCCGACCTGATCCGGACGCAGCACCAAACCGAGCTCACCAACCAGATGGAGTACAATAAACGGCGTGAACAAGAGCTTCGGCAAAAGCACGCCGTCGAAGTCCGCCAGCAACCCAAAAGTCTGAGAGTGAGTGACTCTGACATCACAGAGCATGCAGAAGGGGAGGGGGAGGATAATGTAGAAAGGGAGGAGCTTGAAGGTGAAGGGGTGGAGCCAAAGGAACAGCTAGAGGAGGAAGAGAAGAGAGATGGAGAAAAGATAGATGGCGATGAGAGGCAGCCGGTAGGTGCTGTTGAAGACACAGCTGAGCAAGATGAGAGGGAAATAAAACTTCTTGAAGGAAATGACACTGAAGAGACATTTACTGACCAATGTGAAACAATAGACAGTGAAGGAAAAGTGGAAGATGCAGCAACATCAGCTGACAACACCAACGAAAGTGCAGAAGATCCAACTGAAATCTCGTTAGATGAACAGCAATTTGTTGAGGGCAAAGCTGACACCGATCCCAGAGAAGTAGAAGGGCTCCCGTGGGATGAAGCTAGCGAGTCAGAGAGTGAGGAAGAGGATAGAGGTGTGGCCGACGGTTGTCCGTCAGAGCTAATCGCCAACCCTGCTTTTGAGCGCCGGCTGCCAGAGCGTGACGCAGACGAACTCTCGGAGTTCTACTTTCCGGATATGTTAGAG
The DNA here is from genome assembly GCA_023029165.1 of Gobiocypris rarus. Taxonomy (NCBI): domain Eukaryota; kingdom Metazoa; phylum Chordata; class Actinopteri; order Cypriniformes; family Gobionidae; genus Gobiocypris; species Gobiocypris rarus. The sequence continues at coordinate 4,016,532 of CM040920.1, read as the reverse complement.
GAGTTGGAGCCTCCGCCCGTCTATACGCCTCCCTCTTCCCAACCTACCCTTCCCTCGCTCTTTTCTCACGCAATCTGCCTCGTTCTTTCGCTCTCGGCTGCCATGCAGCCATCCGTCTTCACCCTTCTTTTCCTTTCCGTCTTCCTGCTTTCATTACGCCGCTCGCCTCCTCTTCCTTCTCTCGCTTCTATCCTTCTCTCTGGTGAGCTTGCCTTCCTGGCGCTCTTCTTTTCCTACCTATTCCTGCGTTCCTGCTGCTCGCTGTCCTTTTCCACATACCTTTCCCTAACATACTGGGGCTCAGGACTGTTCAGTCTGGGATTGTCTTTAAGTTTAGGACTTTATTACGTCCCCGTAGCCTTGATCTCTGCGTCCTTTCTCAGCTCACCTTCACTTTTCCTCACGCTTTACCTTGTGGTGGTCCTGGTCGTCAGGCCTGCCAGGGTCTTCCTCCAAAACACCCCGCGCAAACTCAATCGCCTCTGGATGCGAGTTCTTTTTCGACTGCCAAAGCCGCTTTTCACTGTGTGCCAGTCTCTTCTGGGTGGCCTGACCGAGCGCAGCCTCTACGACATGTTCCCTAAAGCCGGACGCAACTGGGGTGGGCGACAGTCCCGAATCCCAGTGCCTTTAAATAGTCTTCGTGCACAGTATCAGGCCAAAAGCAAACATTCTGTTCTGTTCGCACGGTTCCTGCTTTTGGGACGCCGGTTTGTGCGGCGACCTCTCGGCACTCTGACAGACCTGGCTAACTCCGTGGTGTTGCGCTTAGCCAAGCGTGTACTGAAGGAACTGCCACACAATCACCTGAAACGGCTGCAGACCTTCGGGTTGCTGCGAATGGAGAGACCCAGCAAGCTGCCGATACTTCTGCCTAGAGCTGTTAGGGAACAGAGGCGGAGGATGAGGGAGAGGCGAGAGAAGGAGAGGAGGAGAAGGGAGGAGAGAGAGAGGTTGTACAGGGAAGAGGGGAGGTGGGAGAGCGTGTTGAGGAGAACCGCCTCAGGGAGGAGTTTGAAAGGAAAGATAGTGCCTTGGAGATAGAGATGGAAGAGGGGAGGTATGTGAGCATGCACATGCCATCAATCCATCATTGTTCATTTTTTTTTCCTGATTTTATGGCTGATTTATTTTAGTCCGTTTGCTCCCATGCACTCCTTTTTGTGCCTGATTTTTACAGGGAAGTACTCGGTTAAAGGGATAATTCACCCAAAAGTTCAAATTCTGTAATTTACTCATCCTCGTGTCTTTCTAAACCCAAGACACTTTGGTTAAACTTGGAAACACAAATTGAGATATTATTAATGAAACGGTTTCGGTCTCTCATTTGAAAATCTAGGTGACCAAAACTTCCAAAAAGATCCAGAACGGTTATACAGCCGTCAATGGAGTTTTGTTAAAAATATCAATGTTTTATGGGTTTGGAGTGACATGAGGGTGAGTAAATGATGACAGTTTTTATCTTGGGTGAACTATCCATTTTAGATTAACATGCTATTTTATTTCAACTCATTCACAGTCAGTCGCCAGTGAATGGAAAGCTTTAGTCGATTATTGTGCTTTTTGTAAAAGTTTCTGTTTTTTTTGTTTTGTTATTTTATTATCAGATAGCAAGAGCTATATGTGTTATTATGGTGATTGTTGAAGCCATGTCTGTGCAATCTTGATTTTAGTTTTTATTTTGTTTTGAAGGGAGGTCTTAATTTCAACATCGAAATTGTGTTATATTGTGAAACCAAAATGGCTCTGAAAATGACCATAGGCCTTTCAATTAAGCCATGCATGTTAAATGCTAAATTAATTTACTGTCTACTGTGGATTATAATACAGTGCTTTACACTATAGATCTCCCAAAAAGCGCAACACTACAAGCTTATTCTTCAAAGAGTGCAATATAAGTTTATCAGATGAAGCCCCAATGATTTTTCCTACTTTTCCAAAGAAGTCCTGGGTCTATAAAACATTTTGTATTAAAATAGAAAAACATTGAAAACTAGACTGCATATTGTTGCAAAATCAGTGTTTTGTATCATTTCAGAAGCTTCAGAAGAACTAAAAGCAGCTAAAAATATGAATAAATATTTTTATAAAGTCCTCTCACTGGAAGTTTTAGAGGCAGGACCTCATGAATGGCTATCAAATGCCACATAATCTGGGGTTTTCCCACCATCAGACGGATAAGCAATCCTAAATGCTGTTAGTTCATTTCTGCCACTATAGCAGTGAACTTTATCGAATGTTAAACATATCTCTTAACTTTAAGTAAAATATTTACTCTGCAATGTGGGTGATCTATTATAAATTCAGTGTATGAGATATGCAATTTTATTTAGAGGAAAATATCAAACAGGAACCTGCTGTTTTCCTGTTGTATTACTGAAGATATGTGGGTGGTTGATGTGCTCTTTTGGCACATAGACGTTCATACGCTTGTAGTTTAGCACCCATAACTATTTTACACAACAGTATGTGAGGTAATGTGTTTTTAGACCATTGAATTTGGGAAATGCTTACGGAGTTTAGGAGAAAAATATATTGTTATTGCACTAGATGCAATGATCTGATTTAATATTTACCATGTAAACAAATGTTTTGACATATCCTTACAAAGAGATGTTTAGATGAAGCATTTATGCAAGACTTTCATAGGTTAGCCCTAGGTTTTCAATGTTTGCATGGCACTGTTATATTATATTTATTAGTACTTTATTACTGCATATCAAAGACTATAATAAGAAGCCATTTTGACAATCATCTTAATGTAAGGTTTGACAAGAAGAATGCAAATTGACAACCAAAGATAAAATCAGAGTTGTGCTCACAAATTATCTATTTTTGAAACACTCTATAAAAACTCAACAAATAATAAAAGGTTTTCATAGAAAGCTTAACATTATCAAAGGGACCATTTGTGTATTTTCATTGGAAATGAGACATGAGTAATGAGGAAAATGCAATATAAACATCAAGCCAATTCAATTTCTTGGCAAAAAAGGATGCATTTCAGTTTGCCATATTTGTTCCGTTTTTTGAAAATGTAAATTTAGTCTTGTTACTTATTGTTTACATATGCTATGCTCCCTTTTTTATTTTTATCAAATCACAAATTCTGTCTTTTATTATTTGATGAGTGTTTGTGTTATTTTATGTTGCATTGCACCGTCTGTTTCAAGGCCATTGTGTGTGCGTTTCATCCTCATTTTGTGTGTTTGTGCATGAATGGATGTTTACTTAGTTTAAAACAAAGATTTCTGTTGTATGTTTCTGAAATAAATTCTTTATTATAATCATTGTCCTTTGGTTCATTTTATATTTTGTTATTTTAAGTCTTCTCATTCATCTTCTCAGTTTCATTTTCCATTCATATAGCTGTGATGCTGCTAAATGTAATATCTTTATAATTAAGTTATAATTTATAATGAAGTTTCTTATGAATTCTGATCATCACTCATGTTTACCTGAGGGCAGTATTAGTTTATTAAAGTATATATTTGAACTCTTTTAGGTAAAAATTAATATTTTTAATTGGTTTCTCATATAAAGACACCATATATTGTGGAGTCTAGAGAATTTCTGTTCACAATGATTTGTGCTGTCCCGCAATGATACTACATTAAAATGAATGACATTGTTTTAAAGTGTTTTGTCCAATAACGGCACTTTTGTGCTGACACGTCTGTCCTTCCCCCTCCAGTGTTTCTTATCTGTCTGTTCAAACCTTGTTACAACCCTCTTCCCTGTTCCTGTAGTCCAAAGAGCTGCAGATTAAGCGTCAGTTCCAGGACACGTGTAAGATCCAAACACGGCAGTTTAAAGCTCTGAGGAACCACTTGCTGGAGAACACACCGAAATCGGACCATAAGGCCGTGCTGAAGCGTCTCAAAGATGAGCAGACTCGTAAGCTGGCTATTCTGGCCGAGCAATACGACCACTCGATCAACGACATGCTGTCCACACAGGCTGTGAGTAAGGCAAGGGCACATGAATCACAATTCCCATCCCACTGTCCACCAAAACCCTCACTCAAACCTACCTCATCAGTGACATACTCTCAAAACAGTACATGGTAAGGTATATCACCCTACATCTGATCCCAGCAGCCACACTCCAGCGTTAGAGTCACCCCTGCCTCATTAACCTTTGCCGTTTTGTGCTGTTTCATTCCAGCTGCGATTGGATGAGACCCAGGAAGCGGAGTATCAGGTGCTGAGGATGCAGCTGCAGCAGGAGTTGGAGCTGCTCAATGCGTACCAGAGTAAAATCAAGATGCACACTGACACCCAGCATGAGAGGGAGGTTAAAGACCTGGAGCAGAGAGTGTCCATCCGCAGAGCTCTGCTGGAGCAACGGGTAAAGGCTAAGTGCATTCATTCATGGCAGACAAATGGAAACTAAAGAAGTGGTTCTCAACCGGTTACGCAACTCAACAGTATCTAAATTGTACAAAAATATGCAATGCCCTTTTCTGTTAATTCATTTTTGGGATGTGTGATGATATAAAATGGTTATCAGGTGGGTATACGGTAATCTCCATCAGACTATAATATATCAGTAATGTTTCACGTGGAAAAAGTATTTTAGCAGGGCTTGTGCCCCTGTAAAAAGGGTCTCGGTAAACTCGGTCCTGCAGAGTTTAGCTCCAACCCTAATCCAACACACCTGTACATCAGGGCTGCATGATATTGGGAAAAACATACATTGCAATATTTAGTTTTTCTGCGATTGTATGTGATATAAAACAATTTCACCAGATTTGAATAGCTCTATTTGAAAAGATTTAATAATTCTAGAAAAATTGGGGTGATTCAGTTGGGGAGGGAATCTGCATATAAAATAATAAACAAATTACAAGCAGTATAGAAGAAGAAGAAAGATAAGCAGTGCTTTATGTTTTTCAGCTAAATTTAACAGTATTCAGGTTCAGAAACTGAATAATCAAATGTAAAATACCTTCACTGTATAAAGGAAATATAACTAATATAATGAATGAATAAGGCCTCTTGCGTTTGATGCCTGACTCGACATAAAAAACACATGCAAGTGTTAAATTTGAATTTTGATGGTTAAACTTTGCAATTAATCCACAAATCACATGCATTCTGAACCGGGGTGCAGCGGGCTCTTACGGATGAAATGTGACTGTCTCGGATATCGATGCTAAAATGATAAATCGTGCAGCCCTACTGTACATGCTCATGGTTACAAGTAGGCTACAGGCAGGTGAGTTTTATCAGGGTTTGAGTTAAACTCTGCAGGACAGTGGCCTTCCAGGACCAAGTTTAGCCCATCCCTGGGCTAGCCCCTCGTCATAACCCGCCAGTTGAGGACCGCTCTCTTAAAAGGGCAATTTTGACATCTATGGATATCTTTCTCCAGATCGAGGAGGAAATGCTATCCCTCCAGAACGAGCGTTCGGAGCGCATCCGTTCCCTCCTGGAGCGTCAGGCGTCCGAGATCGAGACCTTCGACTCTGAGAGCCTCCGGTTGGGATTCAGTAGCCTGGCTTTGACGGGCATCCCCTCCGAGGCTCATCCCAAGCAGGGTTACCCATCCAGCCAGACTCCCCGTCCATCCGGCCACTGGAGTCACGGCGGGGCGCCGCATCCTCACTCCCGCAGGGGTCCCAGCCGGGCCGAACCCTCTTCCTTGTCGTCCACCTCCCACGCCTTGGGATTACCGCGAGACGGGCCTTTGCACCACTCCTCCCGGTCCTCGTCATCATCTTCGTCCTCCTCCTCGTCCTCCCATCACAACCGCCACCACCTTCCCCAGCACTACCATCACCAGAGCACGCCACAGCTGTACAGGGAGAGAGAGAGGGATAGAGAGAGGGAGCGGGAGAAAGAGAAGGAGTGGGGCGGAGGGAGCAGGGGGGACCTCGCGCACCCCCACGTCTTCTCTCACCACCTTCCCTCCCGCTCCTCCTCCCAGTCCCTCGCTCTCCTCCCTCCTCCTCCTCCCGCACCACCTTCCATCTCACTGTCGTCCTCCTCCGCACAGTCGTCGTCCTCTCAGGGAGGCTACGGAGGAGGTGGAGGAGGGCTGGTGGTGCGGGGTCCCAGCCTGATGGCACTGAGAAACAGCCCGCAGCCCCTGCGCAGAACCGCATCTGGCGGCCCAGGAGGGTCAGGCGGTGGAGACGGAGTCCTCAGCCGTAGTACCTCGGTCACCTCGCACATCTCCAACGGATCCCACCTCTCCTACTCTTAAGGGAACCGAGTAAGGAGTTTGGGCTTGCTATGTTGAATATCTCCAAGCCATTACAGTACGAGTGAGAGCACATTTTACTTGTCCTATTGATTTCGTTTTCCCTGCTTGTTGTTGTTTTTTTGTAAAAAAAAAAAAAAAAAAGCGGGAAACTGGCTTGGAACATCACCACTGCCTTTAAGACGTCTTAAAGGGATGCTGCGAAATAGAATTCGTACATGCACACACTACAGTATGAACACAGAATGTTTATAAAGTTCTATGTCAGTCAGACTTTATGAATACATTTACGTCTATGGGAGTTGCTCCAATGCATGAGATTAATCTAGTAAATACATTTGTATTCATATGTTATCCAGTCACATTTGAGATGCAAAGGTGCTGTCACATAAGCGAAGCTTCAGGGAAATTTCACGGATGAAAAGAGCTCTTTGTCTTTGGCACTACTCATACAGAAGTCACTTTAAATCCAAGCAGCTTTCTGTTGGTCAGCATGACGTGTGGATCTTTGTCGCCTTACTCTTACGCAGATTCCTATTAAAATGACCATTTTCACCTGTGAAATTTCGCCTCGCAACGTTAAATGTGACCGCACCTGCCTTTACAAAAGCATTGGCTGCATTCAAAATCGCATACTTCCCTAATATATATTAGGTGTAAAACTGAATGTGACCATAGTAGTATGTCTGAGTTCATAGTATTCATAAAACGTTACTACTTCCGGTGAGAGTGCACATACAGTGGACACTTTACTATCCCATAAGGCCACGGGAGAGGATTTGGGAATGGCAGTGAACAGACCCAACTCCCGCTGATAGGTTACATGACAAATGTAGTACTTCCGGATAGCATCCATACTATATCGTTTTTATATTATGCATACTTGTTTGCGAAGTAAAAATCAAAAGAAGAACTACTACTTGGACGGTATGCGATTTTGGACGCAGCCATAGACTTTTAGAATAATTCTCCCACCAATTGGATCTTTTATTGTGTATATATAAATATATATATATATAAATATATAGTATCTAAAGTGTTGAAGCATTGTGTCCACATTTTTCTATAGTAATTATGACTATACATTGTCATCATGACAACATTTTTCAAATTTCTCAAAACATCTGGTTGTAATTTTTAGAAGCAAGAACGTGCTTCATTGGGTCTAGTGTGCGTTATGGTTATTAATACACAAGTATTAATAATTGTTAAAAGTCATTTTGAGTGTATGCATTGGCTGAATGGGATGTGGTCTGGTAATATGGCCACTTTTGTACACAAACACACCAAAAAAAAAGATTTAAAGGAAGATCTGGCTTATTCACTTGAGTAAGCGTCCTTTAACTCGAATCCTAGACAATAAAAACAGACTTGATTTAAATACAACGAGTTACAATCACTGATCTTTTTAGAAAGAGCTGAATCGTTGTGTATTATTTTGAACATTGAGAAGGAAGGGTGCATTTATTGAAACTCTCCAGAGACAGGCAGAGTAAGTCATCGTATGATGGAAGACGTGTGGGATATTGCAAAGTGTGTTTGACAATGAAGAGAGCATTCAACGGATTCTCAGCTGTGCATCGCCAAGGCTGTGTTTTCACAGACGCATTCAGAGATATCCAAGAAGAACACAAGTGGAGCTTGATGAACTTCAAAATCAAGCGAGAAACACCAGCTCTGATATCTCTCTCTGTATAACCTACTACTTTATGCTTGGTTTAAAGTAAAACAGTGCATGCAGAACTTCTAATGTAACGAGGATGTCAGATATAGTGTTTGGAGGGCCAATGAGATTGTACCATTGAATGGACTGACTTGTTTGTGAGATATGCTGTGATGTTACTTCATGATCTTAGGACAGTGATCCCATTATAATGTTGAATGTTAGAGCTAATATTGCAAAAGCAAGTCCACGGGCAAGTCAAACTACTAGTCTGGATCCATGTATGGTGGTAAAGGAGGCTCTCCTAGTTAGTCTGGAGTGAATTGTAGAGATAGACTCTATGTGTCTATCATGTGTATGTGTGTTGACTGTGAAACAGGTTGTTGGGTCAAAGTGGAGGTTTTTCTGAGAGGACATTTCTTGAAACTTTAATTATTGAAAACAAGCCGTTTCTGGCTTGAAGGAAGAAAAATAAATGCGAAAATTTAAATGACAATAAATTGATATTAACGTGGATTCGTCTCTTTGTTCTTTACACATTTATAGACTCATTCCTGAAGTCCTTAGGGGTTTTAAATGCACAAACATCTAAGCGTCACTACCCTATATCCGACATTGATGTCTGACTGGCATCAATAGCAAATCCTCTATGCGTCATTGTGACGTGCCCTTTAAGACGCGCTCGAGCTTCGCTTAATGCGTTTTTAGTTTATCTCTATTCATTAATTTATCCATTCATTTAGAAGAGACTGACACAAAGTAGTACATTCTTATAAATATAAATTAAATAAAATCATAAAAATAAAGCCTACCTTCAAGTAAAAATTTATATAAAAAGCGCAGGCTCACAACTAGCATTTAAAATTAAAAGTTTTATATATATATTGATTTGGTTTTCAAATAAGCAACAATAAATGCTTGCTAATATTAGATAAACATTTTGCATATGGAATTAATAGCAACTTGTCTATTAATACGCACATTATCTTTGGGGTTCACCAACAAAACTAAAAGCAAATACTCAGATAACGTCTTTTCAAACTATTTTTGTATACACGAACCGAAAATATATATAGTGCAGGTGCTAAAAATGTTTTTTCTGTGAATATGAAATTCAGCAAGAAACAGCTATTAATACTAATAATACACTTGGTAAGGTTTTAAAACCAAACCGTATATGTAACCAACACTAAAATAACGGCAAGCAATTAATCAGATAACATCTTTACACAATATTTTATATATAAATGAACGCGTCATTTGTAGAGGTCATTTTGTCTCGGTCAACAGACTGTAGTCATGTGACGTCAACGGCGCGATGCTGTTACTGTATTTCTGTCGGCCCATTTTCTGAGAGGAAAGAGGAAAGCGACGGAAATAGGAGGGGGAGAGAGCCATCCATCCCTTTAAGAACAACTGGGACATAGCGGAGAGAGGAAAAGGAGAGGAGGGGGTAGAAGAAAGAGGAATTAAAAAAGAAAAGGAAGAAAGAGACAGGGGAGGGAGGGAGAGAGAGCGCGATAAAAAAAGAAAGATGACATCCTGTGAATTGAAGCGCCGAGGTGGAGCGGCGGGCTGCGGCCGGGCTCGAGTGTTATTCCTCCGGGTCACGGCTTGAATCCTACAGCGAGGCTTCGACAAACACCCGATTGGCCTGTCGGGGGGACCGAGGAAAAAAACACTGATTTATCCATAGCAACCTTTAAGTTTGACTATTTAAAATGCGTCAAGCGCACTACGTATAACCGTTATTTTAACGTCTAAATGCCTCAAATGCTGTTTTATAGTGCATGATGTAAGAGTGTAGAAATAACATTTAATGGTTTCGGTTTTTAAGTCATGCAAATGAATAAATAGCACGTTGTAATGTCTCGGGTTAAAGTTGGATTGAAGCAAATTAAACTAAATAGTGTGTATTATTTCCTGCTAATCTAGGCTGTTAATTAAATATGTGATTGGGGGGATAGTTAACATCCAAACTACAGACGATTTTAAGGATGTCATTCGTGCGCTATTAATCTTGATGATTGTGTAGTTGATTATAATATTCATCGCTGTGGAACAAAATGGATGCCGCGTGGAGCAATTTTCTCTTCCAGGTGAGATTTAACAAGGATTGTGTTTGTGTGTGAGTGTGTGTGTAAATAAATTGATGTGAAATTCATGTTATTACAAAGTTGTAACCACATCTACATTACTACATTAAAATTGCAAGCAGGTTCACTTTAGTTATACCTACACTGAAGTTTAAATTCAAACTTAGTACTTTGTGATTGTTCTTTCCCAGACCACACCTTCCCAGTCCCAAGTGGAGGGGACCCTCCAATCAGAACTTCTGCCAGTCCACACGACCTCTCCTCAAACCCCGCCCAACGAGCACATAGCTCCGCCTCCATCGACAGTGGACACTGCTGCTCTCAATGAGGACCCTGTACCTGGTGGGTGAGAGGGAGGGAGGGATGGAGATGGGGAAGGGAAGGGAAGGGAAGGGGAGGGAGGTTTGGAGAGGAGCGAGGAAGCTGGCTGGGAGGGGTTGGAGGTTTTCTGTGGTTGCTTAGTGTACCTCTGTGATCACAGAGCAGTGCAGTAGAATGGCTGTCTGGAATATAGTCATGTTTTCTTCAGCCAGAGGTCAGCGAAGCCTCTATGATTGATCTTCGTTATGACGTTTTTAAGGTTCTACCTCTAGAAATGGGAACACGGTCATAAAAAAACCTAAAAGTAGGGGGATTGGTAGAGAAGTTAAAATCAGGAATGACTGAAAAATTTGTAGAAAGTCGTAGCTCAAAAAGTGTGCATTGTCACATTTACTGTTCGTTGAAATTTTTGCGAGCGAAATCTACTCGTTTCATTTCTACTCTTCCGCGCTTTAAAGCTTCACTCATGCAACGGGGTCAAGCTGGTGCAAATTTACTGCGTTGACCAATAGAAAGCTGAGCTGTGCTTCAAACATCGCTACACTATTGACAACAGGCAATGGATCTTTTTGCCCAGGAAATTGCGGCAGAGTTCTTGGAAAGTCGTTGGTCAAAAGTGTATTTGTAAAGGTGTGGTCACGTATATTGTTCAACTATTTTCGCAAGCAAAATCCGGTCATTTCAGTAGGAATCCGCTCAGTCGAAAATTTAGAATGAATTTGGTCATGCAAAACCAACAGAAAGCCACTTGGTTTATAAGTGACACTTTTTGCAAGCAAAATCCAGTTTTATAAATAGGGATTCAATCCGCCTGGGAAAGATTTCCCTCAGTTCAAGTTGGTCACGCAAGTTCGGCGTTCGTCATACATCGCTACGCTATTGACGGTAGATAATAGGCCTTTTCTGCCCTGAAGTCGTAGGTCAAAAAGTGTGTCTGTAAATCTGCAGTCACATTTACTATTGCATGTCGAATTTTTCACAGGCGAAATCCAGTCATTTCAGGAGGAATCCGTGCGATCAGGAATTTCTCATGAAGGTGAAATATTTCGCAAATGCAGATTTCGCAACTGGTTCAAGTTGCTCAAGTTCGCTACGCTATTGAGAATAGATCATTTTCTGCCCTGAAATCGTAGGTCAAAAAGTGTGTCTGTAAAGCTGCGGTCACACTTACCATTGTACGTCGAATTTTCACAGGCGAAATCCAGTCATTTCAGTGGAAATCCGTGCAATCAGGAATTTCGCGTGAGGGTGAAATAATTCCACTTGCAGATTTCGCACTGGGTTCAAGTGGGTCACATGAATTAGCTGTTTTGACCAACAGAGAGTGGTTTAGTTTGAAACTGACCCTCTTTGAGAGTTCTGCTTCACACATCATTCGCTAGACTATCAACAATAGACCTTTTTGTCCCATTAAATTTTGCCGAAGGTCATGGGTCAAAAAGTCTGTCTGGTCACATATATTGTTATTTAACAAATTTTTGCAGCAATTTTGCAACTTTTTTCAGTAGGAATCCGTGCGATCAGGAATTTCTCGTTAGGGTGAAATATTTCCACATTGATTTCTCAATGTGTCTGGTTTGAAAGTGACTTCTGTGCTTCTCTACACTATTGACAATAGACAATGGATCTTTTTTACCTGATGTGACAGCACCTTAACTGTCTTATTACTGATTAGTAACTCTTAGTTTTGACTTTCCATCCCATCAGTGAAGCCTGTGTCCAGGGCGGCCCGTGCGGCTCATATCTGCTCGATTTGCAGCAAGCAGTTCAAGAACAGCTACAACCTGCGGCGTCATCAGTCCGTCCACACCGGTATCCGCATGAAGGGGGGATCCCAGAGCCAAGAGGCTGTGGCCAAAGAGAGTGCAGAAAGACACACAGTCCCCCTCTCTCTCCTTCACCTCTCCATACCCCAACAGCAAACCCAAACGCTGCCCCCCAATGCTGTGCTGCCCCCTCCCCACACACAAGTCCTGGCCACTCAAGATGGAAATGATGTTGCCATGGTGAGCGTGGCTTCCACTGTGACCGCCCTCCCTCCTCCGGCTGCTGTTGTCATGGCAACGGGGGAGCCTTTACAGGTGGGCATCCATTTGTGTGTGTGTGTGTGTGTGTGTTCTCAGTTACTGCGTTCATGCGGCATACATTAAATCACATACCCCTGGTTTCACACACAGGGCTTAGACTGAAATGCATAGGGGCTTAAACACCGGAGGAACCTTTTCATAGTTCCTAGAACTAATGGCTGAAGTACCCACTTTTTAGTGTTTATTAGTCACTTTTTCATGTTCGCACCGCAGGAACTGGGAACGTTTTAGTTCTAGGAACTCCTTATGGGGAACTAAATTATCTCCTACTTCAGAGTAAGATCTAACCCAGCACAATAGGAACTACTTGTGACGTAAGTGTATGCTGATCGGCCGAACACATGCAAAACATCAGCACCCGCCATAGAAAAAAAAAAACTGTATTCAATATATTGTGAGTGAGCTGATTGAGTGTCAAGGCACAAACGCAGCAGGAGTCAGATTACATTCATCACATGAGCTGAGGTAAGCGCGGGATTCGCGGCCGCATACATTCACAGCACGTGATCAGTCTGGCACATTTTCAGATCATGTGTTTGGAAGCTTAACTTCCATAGGAAGATCATTTTAAAAGTTGAAACACTCACTTTGCTCTCCACTGCTCCGTTTACATGAATCTCCGCAACTCCCCGAGCCGAGTGCTGTAAGAGCGATGTTGAAAACATGTGGAAACAGCGCCTCCTGCTGGCTGTAGTCTTCAGCCTCTGGACAAAAACTCCTCAGATGACGCGATATTTGCGTCATCTGAGGTTTTTTTCCAGAAATAAAGTTCATAATTCTCTTGTCTCTGGGGGATATGAGGGGGGAAAGTACGATAATTTGAATATTCCCGGGTTTCTACTTATACAAAGCTTAATGCTAATCGCTGAAGTAACCCTTTAACTGAACATCTTGAGACAATGGCATATTTTAAAATATGCCATTGTCTCAAGATGTTTTCTCAAAGGTATGTTTATAAAAGCTACTTAAATGTCCTAATTGAACTAAGTGTTGCGACCAATTTAATATACAAGCAATGTTTAACTTCTGCAATCCTTCTAAAAGGATTCCAACGATATCTTTCCTCTTTGCCGTTATCTTTCGAACTGTGACGTGGACTATTTTTATCATTATAGTTATCGTCCTTGGTGTGAAACTTAAATTAAACATACTTTTAAAAGCAATACAAAATTGGCATTTTTAAAAAAATACAGTTTTTATACAATAAATAATATTGATTATTGAATTAAAATCATCAAGCTTCAGTGTATAGTTTGGACATGCATAAGGGAGTGGAGGAGTACTTTTAATTAAAAACACAATTACTTATATAAAAACATTATTTTCCTGTAGCTGTTCTCTGCCTCAGTGGTACAGCCGATCCAACCTTCCTTCAAATTTGTCCAGTGGGATTCAAGCAGAGTTTCGGAGGTGCACGGGCCATGCAAAGCAGAGCCCGCAGGGTGTGTGATGACATCACTTTTTGTGCACGCACCCTTGCACTCGTGGAAGCATAAAACCAGGCTACAGACTTGTTATTTTTGGACATTCTTCAGACTAGAGATGCAAGATATTGCAAAAAACTGACGTTTTGTTTTTTCCGTCATATACAAATTCTGGATTTTTCACCAGATGATTTAAATAGCTGCTGTATATTTGAAAAGAATGAAGGTGATTTTGAAAGTGACATTAAACAAAGAATTGTATAGTAATAACATTGTAATGTAAAATAATAATTTAAGTATTAAAAGTCATTTTACTGTAAAATTACTGTACAAATATTTGTCTTAATATTTAAATTTTTGTGTTGAAAATTTGTTTTAAAAAAATCTTTCCAATTTAGTTTTCATTGGCCACATTCCCAATTCTGTATGATTATAAAATAATAATTTGTTTAATATTTTTATTTAATTATAATTACAATAAAGAAACATATTTTAATAACACTATTGTACTGTAAATGTAAGTATTTAAAGTCATTTTATTTTACTGTACCAACATTTTCGTCTTAATTTTTACATTTTTGTGTTGAAAAAATATTTTGAAAAAAATCTTTTCACTTGAGTTTCCATAGGCCAAATTCCCAATTCCGTATGACTATAAAATAATAATTTATTGTGAATATTATAAAATAAAAATATTAAACAAAGAAATATATTGTAATAGCACTATCATACTGTAAAATAAAAATGTAAGTATTAAAAGTAATTTTTAAGGTAAAATTACGGTACCAATATTTACGTCTTGATTTTTACATTTTCAGATAGTAACCCGTTAAACTTTTATTTTGACGGGTTGCCAGCTGCCGGTTTCAGAGTGAAGCGCTGCACTGTGTATTTCACTCATTATATCAGCAGCTCAACTGCTCGAATCCCAGTAAATGAACCGAGTCATTTTGAGACGCTTTAACATGTTTAAACTGTAGCATAAATATTTATGTGACTCCATCACAGCCTGCTTGATTTGACAGTCACACTATTTCAATATATATCGTGCAGCTTAACTTCAGACAGTTGAATAATCTTCTCATTTCCCTATTCCCCCTCAGAGGCCAGTAAACCAGAACCCCAACCCTGTGCGTAAAAACCACGCATGTGAGACCTGTGGGAAAGCCTTCAGGGATGTGTACCACCTGAACAGACACAGGCTCTCCCACTCGGACGAGAAGCCGTTTTCCTGCCCGATCTGCCAGCAGCGCTTCAAGCGGAAGGACCGCATGAGCCATCATGTCAGATCCCACCAGGGAGGCGTGGAGAAGCCCTACGTGTGCCCGCACTGTGCTAAAGCTTTCTCACGGTAGGACAGGCCGCTGATCTCAATACACTGGCATTGTCTATAATGTGTTAAGGGCGTTTGTTTCGGCACCTGGCGAATTTTCCCTCTTAAGTTCCCTCTTAAGGTCTCGGCCTGCTTGATAATAAACTCTGGAGAGGTTTGCTTGTTGTGAGAAAGCAATCCCATCTAAATGACCAATGAACCAGGCTATCATACAATGCATGTTGGGTAATTACGTATGTTACGTGAAATGCAGAATTGTTTGTATTTCTAATGCCTCTCAAAATTAATCTTTAACTTGGAGCAAAGACAAAGTGAAATGTCTAGTTGAAATTTTATCTGACGAATATTTTTTTTATTTGAAAAAGTTTGTCCAGGTCACTCTGACCAATGAGAGAAATTGGAACATTTGAACTATTTTAATCCCTGTTACGGAGCTACTGGTCTGAAAACACACTTAGATTATACGTCAAGCTTTTATCTTCTACACAAACATTTGACTGTTAATGAAATGTTTCTCTCTCACAGGCCTGATCATCTCAACAGTCACGTCAGACAGGTCCATTCTTCAGAGCGACCCTTCAAATGTCCGGTATGGAAATGTGTTTTGTGCTCTGCTGCTTAGCTCTTATTAGTTTGACATGCTCATCGTTTTCACTTATATGAGCTGAATATTAAATTAATTCTATATATATATATTTTTTTCTAAATAATGTTGATATATACAAACAATTTGGTATGATGTTTTGCTTATTTGTGTGAATATTTTTTTCTGAATGAAATATAAATGGTACAGACGTGTGAATCGAGCTTTGCCACGCGGGACAGACTGCGCGCTCACATGATCAGACATGAAGAGAAGGTTCCGTGTCACATCTGTGGCAAACTGCTGTCTGCTGCTTACATCACGGATCACATGAGGGTGCACAACCAATCACAGCATCACTCCTGCCACCTCTGCAACCGCAGTGAGTGTGATCTATCTATCTGTCTGTCTGTCTGTCGTCTGTTGTCTGTCTGTCATCTATCTATCTATCTATCTATCTATCTATCTATCTATCTATCTATCTATCTATCTATCTATCTGTCTGTCATCAATCTAGCTGTCAGTCTGTCATCTATCTATCTATCTATCTATCTATCTATCTATCTATCTATCTATCTATCTATCTATCTATCTATCTATCTATCTTTCTGTCTCTGTCGTCTGTCTGTCTGTCATCTATATCTATCTGTCTGTCTGTCTGTCTGTCATCAATCTAGCAGTCTATCTATCTATCTATCTATCTATCTATCTATCTATCTATCTATCTATCTATCTATATATCTCTGTCTGTCTGTCTGCCATCTGTCTTTCTAACTATCTATGTCTGTCTGTCTGTCTGTCTGCCATCTGTCTGTCTATCTATCTGTCTGTCTTTACATCTATCTGTCTATCTATCTCTCTGTCTGTCTATCAATCTGTCAGACTTTACATTTATATGTCTCTGTCTGTCTGTATATATCTATCTATATGTCTGTCGTCTATGTCTGTCGTCTATCTGTCTGTCTGTCTTCTATCTGTCTTTACATCTGTCTGTTTGTCTAGCTAGCTGTCTGTCTTATATCTGTCTTTACATCTGTCTGTCTGTCTATCTATCTGTCTCTGCCATCTGTCTGTCTGTCGTCTGTCTGTCTGTCTGTCGTGAGTGAGTGAGGTGTTTGTAATTTCCTGTTCACTTTGCCATAACATTGTATTTCACCAAACCTCGCTAATTGCATAAACAAAAAATTACATAAAGCTTGTCTGTTGTAATTATAAATTAATTTTTTATGAGGGTTATTATGAGGTAATCAGAATCATCAGTTAATGAAATACAGCAGCAGTGCTTCACCTCCCAAACCTTTGCCCCATCAGGTTTCACCACGCTGACGTACCTGCGGGTTCACGCTCAGAAGCACCACGGTCAGGAGTGGAAGGAGAGCGGAGGAGGCTTTGGCACCACAGGCTCTGGAGGCGTCCTGGTCTGTCAGCTTTGCGGTGTTCACTGCAAGACCCCCACACAGCTGCAAGGCCACATGGGTACCCACAACCCCCCCGTGTGCGACCCTAGCCCCATCACCACCACCACCACCACCAGTGACGCGGTGCCGGGCAGCACGGTCACCCTGTGCAACATGGTCTCGGCACCCACGATGTTCGTGAGCGGGAATACGGTGGTGGATCTGCTGGTGACCGACTGCTCCAGCATCATCCCGCAACCTCAAAGCTAGCAGAGCAGGCCTGTAGCGCACACACGCTAGTACATACAACACACAGCTAAAGAAGTAACTACTACACACATGTATGACTCAAAACAGCCATTGATACAATTAATTACACTAAAGATCCACAAGAAGCCAAGGAGAAACTGTGAAAAAAGGCATTCTGAGTGGGAGTCTCTCATGCACTCACATACAATGACAACTACTGTAGCATGATACATTTTGAAAGAACACCTCTCAACGATGCACATATTAAGACACAGTCGCTTTACACTTATCCCTCTCAAATCCAGATGAATATGTACATTTTCTTGTCTTGCTGAGAGGGCAGGATGACTATTTAGTCTTCCTGTGCTATCTTGGCCGAACAAAAAGGAACAGGGCATAAAGGTGGGAAAAGAGACTTAGAGGGCAGTATTTTACTTTAAAGCGGAAGTTCGCCCATTTACTCACTTTTATTCAGATTTCGTATGACTTTCTGTCACAAAATGGAGCTTCTCTTGTCCTTTTTGAAGCTTTGGAGGCTGTTGATTTTCAATGCATGGAAGAGAGCAGCTCAGACATTCTGCTAAATTTCTCTTTTATGTTCTACGGGAAAAGGAAGTCATATGGGTGAGCAAATGTTGGGTGAACGATCAATAGGAAAAAAACGGCCACACCACGCTGGTTTCTCTTTCGCTGTCGTCTTCTCTCCCCTCAACTTCTCTGTTTTCATCGCTGCAGGACTCTGATGATACTGTGATTTGTGTATTGCTACTGTATTTCTTCTGCCTGTAATATGATTTCCTATGTGTTTGCCAGACGTCCACCGCCATAAACTGGCCTCAAGATCCATTCATAAGTCATAATGGTTCTGGTGGCTCTGACGAAAGACAAAAAGCAGAAGAAAGAGCTAAAAGGTGAAAATGAGATGAAAGAGGAAAGTAGTAACGTTCTGCAAAGGCAATTACACACACACTCACACACACTGTGTGGCAGATGGCATGTTATATTTCACTCCCAAATCAAGAGAAAGAAAATAAGTTTTGTCATTGTGACATTATTTGCGTGAAAATAGTTCACCCAATTCTCTTTACCATTTAGCAAAAAACACATCCCGTTACCATAATTACAAAACAATGATATATCATTAAATTTATAAAGTATTTCTACACTACTTAGAGTCTTTTCTTTTCACCAAGGCTGTATTTATTTAATCAAAAACACAGTAAAAACTGTAAAATTGTGAAATATTAACATTATAAGTATCCGATGTCTATTTGACTATATGTTAAAATGTAATTTATTCCTGCGATTTTCAGCATCATTACTCCAGTCTTCAGTGTCACATGATCCTTCAGAAATCACTCTGATATGATGATTTGCTGCTTTAAAAACATAATTATTATCAAACTTTTTTTATTTTGTAGGATTCAAACAGAACGTTCAAAAGAACAGCGTTTATTATAAATAGAAATCTTTTGTAACGTAAATGTCTTGACGGTCACTTTTTTGTCAATTTAATGCATCCTTGCTGGATAAAAGTATTAATTTCTTTAAAATAAATCAAATCTTACTGACCCCAAACCTTTGAACGGTGGTGTGTATCATACGATGGCTTTTGTACTGCCTTTAACTTACGCATACTAAAAATGTTACATTTTTATTTTTACTATCACTGATGATATAAAATGTAAATTATGTCACAATGCCAAAATCATTATTTTGGGACATGAACTGGAGATTCACGCATTTAGTCACGCCTGTACGGTTCTGGCCAAATAATTGAACTCCGTTTCTGTTTGAGCCTCTTTGAATTTGTCACTGATTATCCACAATACTCACAAAAGCATAGAAGACATCGAAC
Source organism: Gobiocypris rarus (assembly GCA_023029165.1). NCBI lineage: Eukaryota > Metazoa > Chordata > Actinopteri > Cypriniformes > Gobionidae > Gobiocypris > Gobiocypris rarus. The sequence continues at coordinate 3,997,314 of CM040920.1, read as the reverse complement.
CTGTTCTGATATGTTTGAAGGAAACATGCTCATAAATGCCTGATAAAATCCATAGTAAAAATACCTGAACTATTGCTAGCTTCTTTTACAGGACTGACCTACAAATGGTTACAGTTAGAATATAAACGTTTTAATTTTTGATGTTGTGCGAGATGTGATCGAAACCTAAAACATTGCTTGTTTGAGTCTAATCATTTGGTCACGACTGTACTGTGTGGTTTTAAGATATCCACGTGGCCATCCGTAGGAAAAACTATTGAAACTATGAATCCTCAGCCTGACTTTTCCTGTAACATGATGAGGTGCTGAACTAGGAAATTCAAATAGAGGGAGGATAATAGGAAGAGTGTTTTGCTGCTTTCCTTCAGATGTGTTATTTTTCTGAGCAGCAGGCCGTCAGAGGAAAGGAGCGCAGCTGTTGTCACGGCTCTTTTGTAGAAGATAGTTTTTTTTCTTTTTCTGTTATCAATGTGTGAACGGTGTGTTTAAAGAAGGGCTTAATCATGTGCGCTCAAGTAAAACTGAACTTCACACAAAGCTCAAGGTTTTAAAAAAACGACTCGTCTTGGTTCTTGGTTTTGTACTGGAGTGATTTGTTTGATCAGTTTAGTGTTGGTACTGTATACTGGTATATCTGGTTATTCATGAGCTTAATTTGAATATGAGATTTGTTCTCCCTGTCTAGAAACGTAGTTGTTATTATAAGCTTCAGATCATATTTAGGTTCTTCTTTTTAATTTAGCATTAAGCTGAAATAATACCTCTAATCTCTGTACAGCTCTGGCAATGCATCTCAATGCCTTATTGTACTCGACCGCATTTAATTTGTCAAACACTACAACTATTTTAAATTATAGTCGACGACGAACCAGTAAAAAAGGAAAGTAAGATAATAACGGGATGTATTTATATTTATATTTTTATATTTCTCAGCAGTATGCATGTCTATAAACAGAGCAAAACAAAAATGTTGATGCTTACCATGATCATGGATATTATGTTATTATTTTGTAGATGATGTAGATCATGTTATCATTTTGTAATTTTGACTATTAAAAGGAAATGGAGTAATCATATCCCTGTGGGTCACGTGACTTCCAGATCAGTGTTTGTGTGAGTGTGTGTGTGTGTGCAGATCTGACCTTGACCTCCTCTTCCGCCCAATCACATTTGCCCATCTAAAATAATAATCCATACGAGTCTAAATGGGGTCGCTTAGACAGCCGGAAACAGGAGCACACGCACACTGAAGCGAATGAAATCACTGACACAACCTCAGTGCTTTCTGAAGATCAAGTCTTTGTCTCGCTGTTCTTTCTGTGTTATAATATATCTTGAGCACATCAATAATTCACGATCCGATGTGCTGGGTGTCGGACGCTGGACTGTTGCCAGTTCGGATCCCAGGACTGCAGGTGTGGATATTTGTGCCAGTTCACTGCCCTCTCATTATACGTGTAAACTCGAAGCGGTTACATCAACACGCGTGCGACCGAGCAGTAAATGATTGATTGTTACAGCACTGATGTGCCTTAGACACTCTGGATAAGAGTTAACACACACACCAGTAACCATAAACCTGTGCTGTTCATTCAGACCGGACTACTTTCTTTATTTTGGGTGTAAGTTTTGCATGTTTTTTTTTTTTAAATATATAACCATTAAAAATTAAGATTTGATTGTTTTTACAGTGTTGAAATGTTAAATTTACCATAATTTCTGTATTTTAGACTTAACTCATTTAGAATTTTATGTGTTTATACACTGCATTAATTTGATAAAAAAATACTTTGAAGTATTATTAAAATTTACGCAAACTTTTTTTCTTTTTCTTTTTTTAATATACTTTGTGATCAAAGCTGTATTTTCAGCATTATTACTCCAGTCTTCAGTGTCACATCATCCTTCAGAAATCATTCTTATATGATGATTTACTGCTCAAAAAACATTCTTTGATGAATAGAGAGTTCAAAAGAAAAGCATGTATTTGAAATAGAAGCTTTTGTAACATTATTGATGTCTTTGCTGTCACTTTTGATTAATGCATCCTTGCTGAGAATAGGAGTATTCATTTCTTACCCAAAATATTGCTGACCCCACACTTTTGAACGGTAGTGTATAAGCTTTCTATTTCAGATAAATGCTGTTCTTTTGAACTTTGTTTGAATTAAAAAAAGAAAAGGTTTTGAACATTTATAATAATCATAAAAATGTTTCTTGATCATCAAATTCTGAAATTTCACCTTTGATAACAGGAATAAATTTAATCTCACAATATATTCAAATAGAAAACCATTACTTTAATACTGTTTTACTGCATTTTTATTAAATAAATGCAGCCTTGGTGAGCAGAAGAAAAACATTCTTAAACATCTTGCCAATTATTAATTTTAAGAGTGTCTACATTAAATTTGCCATAATTTCCTTATTTTACACTTTTGAACTTTTTCATGAAAACTTAATATGATTTATTTTGACTCATTTGGTATTTAAGTGTGACATTTGTCTAATCTTTTACTCATAATCAGGGTCCCCGATACTGCTGTCATTACCGTCACATCAAACGCGTTATAGAAACGTTGAGTTTGTATTTGAGCTCAGTCAGTATTTGGGCTTTTAGTTCAGAAACAGTCATTTAACTTTACTATACTCACACAGATTTATATCCTTCTGCAACTGCCTTTTTAAGTGTTAAAATGGTCAGTTTGCTATCAATTCTCTAATTCAGACTGACTTTTTCATTTGTATTTGGACAGCTCAGTCTGCATTTGATCGTTTTAATTCAGAAATACGTTTTTTTATTATATGCATTCAGATTTTATTAATTTGTGTTATCAAATCCAAGGCTTTCCTCTCTTCCCAAAAAGTGATAAATGTCATCGTATTTAAAATACAACATTTTATTACCGTTACATTTTAAATGGGTGGTAATCAAATTACAGTTACATCCGAAAAGTATTTTAGATTACCAATGTGATTACTTTGAATTTTAATGTAATTTATTTCAGTTTAACATGTTCATATGAACAGCTATTGGTGATTTCATACCCTTGCAAAAATAGGCAACATTTTAATAATATGAGAGGGATCTGGGATCATACAAATGGCATGTTATTTCTGTACTTTATTTAGTACTGTCCTGAATAAGCCATTCAACATAATGTTTACATACACAAGACAAAATGACTGAATTTATGCAAATGACCACAGTCAAAACTACATGAATCTGAACGGCCTGTCATAACCTGGATGATCCACGACTGCTTTCATATTTCACGTTAAGCCATTTATTTAGGTAATTGTGACATTTTATCTCACAATTTTGACTTTTATGAAAATTGCAAGTTATCGCGTACAATTATAAGGGGAAAAAATGTTTTTTTCCTCAGAATTTTGACTAATAAAAACATTTAAAAAGGTAATTGCGACTTTATAACTCGCAATTGCAAGAGAAAATGACCTTTTTATTATTTGTTATACAGATCCTTCTCAAAAAATTAGCATATTTTGATAAAAGTTCATTATTTTCCATAATGTAATGATAAAATTAAAATTTCATATATTTTAGATTCATTGCACACCAACTGAAATATTTCAGGTCTTTTATTGTTTTGGCATACAGCTCTTGAAAATCTCAAAAAATTAGCATATTTCATCTGACCAATAAAAGAAAAGTGTTTTTAATACAAAAAAAGTCAACCTTCAAATAATTATGTTCAGTTATGCACTCAATACTTGGTGGGGAATCCTTTTGCAGAAATGACTGCTTCAATGCGGCGTGGCATGGAGGCAATCAGCCTGTGGCACTGCTGAGGTGTTATGGAGGCCCAGGATGCATCGATAGCGCCGCAAGCTCATCCAGAGTGTTGGGTCTTTCTCTTCACAATATCCCACAGATTCTCTATGGGGTTCAGGTCAGGAGAGTTGGCAGGCCAATTGAGCACAGTAATACCATGGTCAGTAAACCATTTACCAGTGGTTTTGGCACTGTGAGCAGGTGTCAGGTCGTGCTGAAAACGAAATCTTCATCTCCATAAAGCTTTTCAGCAGATGGAAGCATGAAGTGCTCCAAAATCTCCTGATAGCTAGCTGCATTGACCCTGCCCTTGATAAAACACAGTGGACCAACACCAGCAGCTGACATGACACCCCAGACCATCACTGACTGTGGGTACTTGACACTGGACTTCAGGCATTTTGGCATTTCCTTCTCCCCAGTCTTCCTCCAGACTCTGGCACCTTGATTTCTGAATGACATGCAAAATTTGAGCGACAGTCCAGTGCTGCTTCTCTGTAGCCCAGGTCAGGCGCTTCTGCCGCTGTTTCTGGTTCAAAAGTGGCTTGACCTGGGAATGCGGCACCTGTAGCCCATTTCCTGCACACGCCTGTGCACGGTGGCTCTGGATGTTTCAACTCCAGACTCAGTCCACTGCTTCCGCAGGTCCCCCAAGGTCTGGAGTCGGTCCTTCTCCACAATCTTCCTCAGGGTCCGGTCACCTCTTCTCGTTGTGCAGCGTTTTTTGCCACACTTTTTCCTTCCCACAGACTTCCCACTGAGGTGCCTTGATACAGCACTCTGGGAACAGCCTATTCATTCAGAAATTTCTTTCTGTGTCTTACCCTCTCGCTTGAGGGTGTCAATGATGGCCTTCTGGACAGCAGTCAGGTCGGCAGTCTTACCCATGATTGCGGTTTTGAGTAATGAACCAGGCTGGGAGTTTTTAAAAGCCTCAGGAATCTTTTGCAGGTGTTTAGAGTTAATTAGTTGATTCAGATGATTAGGTTAATAGCTCGTTTAGAGAACCTTTTCATGATATGCTAATTTTTTGAGATAGGAATTTTGGGTTTTCATGAGCTGTATGCCAAAATCATCAGTATTAAAACAATAAAAGACCTGAAATATTTCAGTTGGTGCAATGAATCTAAAATGTATGAAAGTTTAATTTTTATCATTACATTATGGAAAATAATGAACTTTTATCACAATATGCTAATTTTTTTTTAGAAGGACCTGTATTTAGAGGCGATGCATGAAACACAATGCAGGGGGTGAAAACTTTTGAACAGGATGATGTGTATATACACACACTGCATTCATTTGATTAAAAATACTGAAATATTATTACAATTTAAAATAACTTTTATATTCTAATATATTGTGTAATGTAATTTATTCCTGTGATCAAAGCTGTATTTTCAGCATCATTACTCCAGTCTTCAGTGTCACATCATCCTTCAGAAATCATTTTAATATGAGGATATGATGCTCGAGAAACATTTATGATTATTATCAATGTTGAAAACAATATTTATTTTCAATTCTTTGATGAAGAGTTAAAAGAACAGTATATATTTGAAATAGAAGCTTTTGTGACATTATAAATGTTGTTACTGTCACTTTTGATTAATTTAATGCATCCTTGCTGAATAAAAGTATTAATTACTTTCCAAAAAAATTGCTGACCCCACACTTTTGAACAGTAGTGTATAATGTTACAAAATCAATAATGGTGGAAACAAGCTTATGAAACACAATGCATTAAGAGCAGGGGGTAAACACTTTTGAACAGGATGACGTGTACACTTATTTTGTTTAAAGATCATGTTTTTTTTATTTAGTACTGCCTTTCAGAGGCTAATATACATGTTTTCCAGAAGATAAAATAAGTACAATTTACCCTGTTCATCAAGTTCAATCTTAATGCATCGTGTTGCCTTCTTGAGCATCAATATATATATATATATATATATATATATATATATATATATATATATATATATATATATATATATATATATATATATATATATATATAAAGATTGCCTGCATTTTTTGCTTCAATAAGTATTATGGAAAACTGATGTTCTTTAAAATAATATGAGGAAACCCAAAGCCTATGTTTGGTGGTCCACATGCCTTATTAGTATTTCAATGTATTAAATTACAAAACTTGTGTAATCTAACGAAATACATTACAAATGCATGTATTTTGTAATCTGTAGTGAAATAACCTTCCTATCCCTAAACACAGAATGAAAGAAGATGCACTTTTGACAGACCACACACACACACACACACACACACACACACACATGTTGACTGTGTTAACACAAACACAAATGCTTTCATTAGTGTGGTAACACTTTTGGATACATTTCGACTCGAGGGATTGCTTACTGACGTTTTTATTCGTTTTTCCCCAAAGAATTGCCTGAATCCTCTAACAAACAATTAGCAGATCCCACATGCGTTCTCATTTTGTTCTCCGGAGGGACGAACTCTCCGATCCGCTCATTGTTTTTGTCACAACAAGCGCGTGAAATCCGCACTTCAGATGGTCTGACGGTGCTCTCAAGCACTCCACTGACCTACATAACAACGGCGTATGGGTGGAAAGGTCGACACGAGAGAAGCGTCGGAGTCCTGTGCGGTTCGGGAAGTTCGCGCGATGCGTTATTGATCCGGAGCCGGTTGATTTATTTGGGTAATGTAAGCAGTGCGGATGGTGATGGACGCGCGCGCTGCAGCAGTGCTGCTATCGCACTGCTGTCCTCTGTGTGATAATCGATAATGTAGCATAACATCAGACAGGATAACGGACTTTATCTCACCACGTTGGAGGAGTCGTGGTCTGTGTGGCTAAAACCTCGTCTCACGGGAACTAAACCGAGCATTTCAAGCGACGTCGGGAGGTTTCCGAAACGCGGACTGAACAAAAGACGGCAAACGGAGCTTCTCCTCCAGACTTATTTACCTCAAAGACACTGCAAATACACAGCAAAAACCATGTCAGTAGATAAAACATGCACCCGCTCTTCGCTATTTGTTTCCACGAGGACGCGAGGGTCGACAGGCCGCTAACCGTCACGTATGTTCATCCTCTCGCTTCATTCATTTTGTCATTCAGAACATGTCGCGTATTGTGATTGTTAGTTTGTCAGGTCATCACGGCCTATTTAAACGCAAGCGAACGTTTTTATCCGTTATGTCACGCGAATACACGAGCATTGTCTTCCATCAACCAATAACGTGTCATTTCGAGAGTGGAACGCCGATATAGACGTTTGTCACCTCGTAATGTTTTGATTTAAAGAGTGGTCGGACATTTTGTATGTAGATTGATTAGAGTCAACGTGCTGTTACTTTTCTTCTTAAACCTGCGGGTTTTTTTTGTGGTTACATGATAGCGCATTGCGCATTTTTGTCTGAACCTTAGCTGGGATACACGTGCATTTACATCAGCTGATTTACGAACTGTAGACTCGTCATCCTAAATGATAATTGCTCCTCTAAAATAATATAAATGTTAGCTGTTTTAATGAAGAGAACTGCATGCTTGGGATTGGATGGCCAACGGCGTTAGGGATGAGGATGATGTTGGGATGCAGGTCCCATCCTTTGTTTTGCACAACAAAAGGGGTCTGTCAAAACACTATTCACTCATCACTTGTTTTCTGGGGCATTTTCCACGTTCTTCCCTTTAATTACTGTTTTATTTTAATGATTTTCTGGCATTTCAGAAATATATTCTATCAAATATTATTGCATCATGGCACTGCTTTTAAACGATTCTATATAATTATTATGTATAAATATTATCATTAATGCTAATAATTTATTGATATTAACTTAACACGTATAAATTATATAATAATACACAATATGTATTGTTATTGTTATTAATTTTTATAAATATATTCATATTAATTTATTATATTAATATTTTAAAAAGTTACTGGCATGTGTGTGTGTGTGTGTGTGTGTGTGTAATAATATGCATTATATATTCTATAAAATATTCCATTATGGCATTGCTTTTAAAACATTCTATATAGTTATTATATATACATATTATTATAATGAATGTTAATTGATATTAACTTAATATATTTCTATGTTTTTTATTAACTTTTTATAAATAAACTATTTATATTAATTTATAATTTTAATATTTTAATAATTTACTGGCATTTCAGAAATATGTATGCAATAATATTATATCATATATAATATTTTATTTTATTATGGCACTGCATTTTGACAGATTTGATATAATTATCATGTATAAATATCTTTGTAATAATACAGTTTTATTTTTATGAATTTATAAATGTATTTATATTAACTCATAAATATTTATCTAATAATATGTGTAATATATTTGATAAAATATTGCATTATAACAGTTTTTAAAAATGATATAGTTATTCGTTATAATATTAAAATTCATTCTTTCATATTTATTAACTTAATATATATTCATAAATATTTATGTAATTTCTACTTACTAACTTCATTTTAGAACTAACTTCATTTTAATATTTACTTTTTATTTTAATTTACTATTAATATTGACAAAAAAATACATTATGTATTTTCTAATGTATTTTTCTGATTTCCATTTTACTGTCATTATTCAACATATTTTTATTTTTGTTACTACAGTATGCCTCAAATAAAATAGTTTGAAGAGTAGAAGTATGCCGGTTATGTTATCATATAATTTTTTCTATTTCAAGTGTATTGAATGTGTACTTTGAATGTGCGCTGTCCGTCATCATTAACATAAGGTTGTGTTATATTAATACAGGGCAGGAAATGCAGGATATTATTGACTCTGAACATTACTTCTGTCAGGGACATGTGACTTGGTTTGCATGTGTTAGACTTCTGTTGCTTGTGACTGGCCACATGTGGTACCATATGGGGCGTACATAATAACTTGGTTTATGCAACATAATTCAGACTCAAGAGAATCAATTTTCCCCTCCTTGTTTGAGATAAGAGCTGTCCTTTATAATTACCATCTCCATTTTATAAGCTACTTTGAAAATGTTGTCATTTGTTAGTTTTCAGTTCCTCACTGCATATTGTTACAGACGGGGGAGCCGGACGGGAGATCTGCGGAGGGTTTTTTTGAACACAGTATTATCAGAGTTCACCCACGAGGGACCATGTTGTCAATCTTAGCGGCGGGGTCTGTGTTCTTCCCGGGCCTTTTCCTGTTGTCCAAGCAGTGTCTCAAATCCATTCCTGGACTGCGGTGGAATGAGGGCGATGCCGTCATCGTTTCAGCCAGGTAAAAACTAGGTTAAAGAGGACCTATTATGCAAAGTCTTGATTTTGTTTTTGGGATCTACTAGAATAGGTTTTCATGCTTGAATGTAAAAAAAAACTTATTTTTCACATATTCTCCATTGTTGCAGCTCCTCTCTGTCTCTATGAAGCCCCTCCTTCTTAAAGCACAGTGTGCTCTGATTGGTCAGCTGGACCAGTGTGTTCTATTTGGTCAACTGCTTCAACCATGTTTGGGAAATGTCCCGCCCCTTACCATAACCGTCAGTTTCAACACACTGTTACTAAGTTAAGCAGGCCCCTCCCCTTTATTTGGCGTACGCCTTGGGCGGGAAATATTTAAATGAGAAATACTGTGTCGTGTTCGTTCCCAGAAGAAAACTCATGACTTGAAAGGGGGCGTTCAGGGAGTATAGAAACATGTAAAAAAGAATAATAGGTCCTCTTTAAATAGCTTATGTTTGGCCATGAGTAGTTAGTAATGTTGTTAATGTTTTGCAACCAAACAGTCTTTGGATAAATAAAAAGATTTTTAATGACTTTTGTATAACAGACACACACACACACACACACACACACACACACACACACACACACACACACACACACACACACACACACACACACACACACACACACACACACATATATATATACACTATATTGCCAAGTATTGAGACACCCCTCCAAATCATTGAATTCAGGTGTTCCAATCACTTCCAAATTCACAGAGCGGGCTCAGCGCATGCTGAGGGTCACAGTGCACAGAAGTCACTAACTTTCTGCAGTCAATAGCTACAGACCTCCAAACGTCATGTGGCATTCAGATCAGCTCAAGAATAGTGCGTAGAGAGGCCGAGCAGCTCGTCGAAGCCTTTCATCACCAAGTGTAATGTAAATTGTGGGATGCAGTGGTATAAAGCACAACGCCACTGGACTCTAGAGCAACACACTCCTAAACCTTGTGGAAAGCCTTCCCAAAAGAGTTGAAGCTCCATATTATACTCCAATTGATTAAAGGAACACTCCATCGTTTTTAGAAATAGGGCTTATTCAACTGTTTTCCTACATTTAGATATGTGGGCAAATGCATTTTTGTCTCAGTGCATGCATTGTTTTAGTTTGGCAGGGTCACCGCTAGCTTAGCTTAGCATAATGAATGGAATCCTATGTTGCCAGCTAGCATGTCCCGAGTAAAAGTGATCCAAAAAACAAACAAACACCTTATTACTTCTTGTGGCCTGCGTATTCACAACGAGAACAAGAAATGTATTTTGACGGAAACTGTGGGATTTCATGTGTTGCGTGATATCTCTGCGCCCAAGTGGCAGTGCTTCGCCTGTGCTTCCTATAGTATAGTCCCAAGTTAATATCTGCCTAGGAAATCGCCTAGTCTTAATCTGGCATCGCTATTTGTACTCGTTGTGAATACGAAGGCCTCAAGAAGAAATTAGGTGGGAATTTTTATTTTTTGGATCACTTTTACTTGGGACATGCTAGCTGGCAACATAGGATTCCATTCGTTATTCTAAGCTAAGCTAGCGGCGATCCTGCCAAACTAAAACAATGCATGCACTGAGACAAAAATGCATTTGCCCACATATCTAAATGTAGGAAAGATTTTGAATAAGCCCTATTTCTAAAAACGGTGGAGTGTTCCTTTAAGAATGGGATGTCATTAAAGTTCATGTGCATGTAAAGGCAGGCGTCCCAAAACTTTTGGCAATATAGTGTACATATATATCAGTCTCCGCTGGACAATGTCGAGAAACATGAAAACACATTGAAGACTGGCTGTACTTGTTTTGTTATATTTTCAAGGTTGGTGTCATCCATCCAAGCTATTATGGCTTCTACGGCTGGTTACATCATCTCCACATCCTGTCAGGACATCATTGAGGACCAGTAGGTGCAACAGTCATCACTCTTTGGGACATGAAATCAGTTTATATCAAATATTAATCAGAACAGATGCAGTTTTAGTACAAGATGTCATAAATCATATTGATTTGTTGATGAATTTGTTGGTCAGCTTAAAAGCATAAGGGTATACACACAATTATGAGTGTGTATTTGTGCAGTGAGATATGACTTTAGTGTGCTGAACTTATAACTAACATGGTCTGGCTGTTGAAATCCAATAAAAATACAGAAAGATAATCAGATTTATTTGAATACACAAGCGTTCAGACGTTTTAGTAAGGTTTTTTATATTAATTCTATATATAATTATTAATTATAGACTTTTTGAACTGTTAAGTATATTTGACAAACTACAATGAATAGAAAATCTGCTAGAAAAGCTAATGTTTTAATGGGTTTTATAGCATATACACAAAATCTTGGGGCAAATTTGCATATATTTCGCATATAATATTTTAATCAATATTTTGACTTCAGTACAATGAGATAATTCAATTATTATTATAATTATTAAGCCAGACAAGCCAATTATTTATTATTTTATTATTTAGACAACAGTAAAAATATGAAAATATACATTTGAAAAAAAAATTGGGTCATCAGAAAGGGATGGAAAAGTTTGGAAAGCCCTTTACTGTTGCAGACTCTTGTCCTTTCCCTGACCTGTTCTCAGTCCATCTGTCTCTGTGTTTTTCTTTTTCAGACACTGGCTGACCTGCTCCTACATTTTGTTTGCTGTGCCGTACTTTGTGTATGACATCTACGCCATGTTCCTGTGTTACTGGCACAAGCTCCAGGTCAAAGGGCACGAGGTGGACAACGGCTCCAAATCCAAGGCCACGGCGGTCACTGGCTATCTCCGCCGGGAGTTCCTCATGATCCTACATCACGTTGTCATGGTCACCGCGTGCTTCCCCATCTCTGTGGTAATTGTCATCACGGAGGCGGTGTTTTATTTAAAGAACCCCAATCTCTAATGATAGCACGTTAACTCAGAGAATCTGTTCAGATTTGCTCCTTCTCTCACATTCCAGTTCTGGAGGCAGGGAAAGGGCGATTACTTCCAGGGTGTCATGTTCCTGGCTGAACTCAGCACACCGTCCGTCTGTCTGGGCAAAATCCTCATCCAGGTATATTCGTTATTGATCAGATGAGTGCTTCTTTGTCCACGCTGTTGTATTCTTACCCTGATTCGTCAGGGTAAGTGTGTGTGTGTGTGTGTAACATTAAGCACAGTTTCAGATATGTCGTACTTTAATACATTATTCATAGTAAAGTGTATTTACAGAAGTGCTGACTTCACACAAGTCTGGCC